>CM042433.1:32252054-32437054 GCA_023631565.1 Gymnocephalus cernua | reverse complement strand
CCATGCGTGCCATGCTTAAACAAATCAGATTGCTGTGGCTCAAGGCACAACTGTAAATAAGAATAAAGATAGTCCTGTCAGGTCCCTTAAGTCAAGAAACAACGCAGACAATTAAAATGCTTTAAGAAATTTTATTGAATGAATTACGAATTAAATTTGGCGGTATGGCTCTGTTCAGAGGAGTTCCCTGACCTTTCATGAGCACCATGAAAAAGCAGTGAATCAGGGGACAGCAGCGGCATTAGGGGACGCTCACACAGTTTAAGACTGGGAGAGCTAAACTTTTCCCCCATATGAACAGAGCAGCAACGATGACATAGAAGCAAATGCCACGTTATATACGACAAGGTGGAGCAGGGGAGGAGGTGGGTAGCATTGATGCGAGCAGCAACCAGTTAGGAGCAAAACAAAGTGGCTTTAAGTAGAGTGCTGTGTTTGAGTGCAGCCATTTAGCAGCGAGGGGAGTTGACCAGCTGATGCGCTGATGCAGATCAGCTGTTGCAGCTCAGCTGATGCAGTTCAGCTGATGCGACCGTGTTGATGGCCAATAGCGGTAAGCAGCTTCTTGACTACTTGGCCTGCCAGAACTGACGCTGATGCTCGATAAATACATAAATGTTCTTTATAGAAATGTCAAACAGAAAAATGCCCTTTCAGGCAATTGAACATTACCCTCTGTCTCAATGCTGCTTTTAATTTGACTATTAGAAAAAGATTCAGATCAGCTTCAACCTGAACTCATTAAACAGGCAAAGGATCAAGAGCACACAGTGTAAAAAGCGTATGCAAAACATGTTTAACACTCTTTTGAGCTTGTCCCCGTGTGTACTCAGTGTTCTCTGACACCTTATTGTACAAGAAAAGTACAACCCCAAATCAAAAAAAGTTGGGACAGTATGGAAAACATAAAATAAAAAAAGAAAGTAGTGATTTCTAAATGTACTTTGACTTGTATTTCATTGCAGACAATACAACAGCACATAATTTAATGTGTTCCTCATGTTTTTTTTATTGTTTTTGTTTCACAAAAACAAAATTCCTATTTTGGTTCTTGCAACACATTTCACAAAAAAATGGAACAGTAAAGCATTTACCACTTTGTAATGTTGCCATTTCTTTTCACAACACTTAAAAGACGTTTAGTGACTGAAGACACCAAGTGATGAAGTGTTTCAGGTGTAATTTTGTCCCATTCTTGCTGCAAACAAGTCTTAAGGTGGGCAACAGTACGGGGTCTTCGTTGTCGCATTTTGCACTTCAAAATGCGCCACACATTCTCTATTGGAGACAGGTCGGGACTGCAGGCAGGCCAGTCAAGTACCCGTATCCTCTTCCTCCGCAGCCAGGACTTTGTAATGTGTGCAGAATGTGGTTTTGCATTATCTTGTTGAAATATGCATGGACGTCCCTGGAAAAGAGGTCTTCTTGAAGGCAGCATATTGTGCTCCAAAATCTCTATGTACTTTTCAGCATTTATGGTGCCATCACAGAAGTGCAAGTTACCTTTGCCAAGGGCACTGACACAACCCCATACCATGACAGACCCTGGCTTTTGGACTTGTTGCTGGTAACAGTCTGGATGATCCTTTTCTTCTTTGGTCCGGAGCACACGGCGTCCATTTCTCCCAAAAAATACCTGAAATACTGATTCATCTGACCACAGTACACGTTTCTACTGTGTAAAAGAACAACTTTTTCTGATTTGGGGTTGTAGAACATTGTGTCCAGAAACTAAGAAACCTTGAGCATTTAATAAGCGTTGAGCGATTTGAATTCGAGAGACATGTAAAAGCATGCTCATCACTGCCTGTGCACTCTGGGAAGAACGTTGCAGTTCACAGACTTCATGACCATCCTCTCCACTCTTATTTTGAAGTACAACCACCCTGCTGTATTGCAGCCTCTCCTCACTCGCTGTACTTTCCTGTCTTTTATGCAGCTCACTCTGCAACTTGATGATATGCACTGCTACTTTGCCCCGGGATATTTTCTCATTTTTATCGAGATGCCGAATATAGGTATACAGCACTTTCTCTCCAGTCAAACTCTTCTTGTGTGAGTGTGACTGGCTGATGCATGGATGTGTGGCATGTCTATGTGAGCTGCTAGCTTGAAATGCATGACAGTAATATAAATTCCATTAATAAAGTAACCTCCAAATCCTTATTTAGACAAGCATACGTAAGTTTGATGAGCTTTGTTTGAAGAAACTTCACTTAGGTTCCAGCTTTTCTCTATTTCAACAACCAATTCTTCATGTTTAAAAACCATACATTCTACACATGATTAAACTCATTAAAGCTAATGGGGCTTACATTGCATGAAAAAGTAAGAAATAAACAATACATAAACTTTCAAATCAACTATTAATGCTGGATAATAATTTTATTGCCATTTTTACTTTTACTTCTCTTTACAAACTATGGCTTCTGGTTTGGTGAAATACCAAGGTAATACCGATACTATGTTGTGCTTATGATCCTTAGATGAAATGTATTCTTTTACATAGTAAATATTGATTTTCTAAAATCTAGAGTCTAACTCAAACATTTGACCCTTAATGCAAAGATAGCCCCTTTATTGACCAAAACAGACTTGAATTGAAAGGACGATGAGAGAAATCCAAACTTGTTGAAATTATATTTTTTTTATAGACGTATGTATGGTGTAAGAAAGCTTTCAAAAAGATGTATGCACAACTTTAAGAATTCGTATTCGTATTTTAAACATTTGTGCGTAAATTATCTCAGGCATGCACAATTACGTTTGCATACAATAAATACAATAAATACAATAAATACAATAAAATTACATTTGTATTTTTATGTGAGTGTGACTCTAGAAGCTATGACTGTAAACATTCATGAGTACAACTCTGATTTCTACGACTACCAATTCTTCACTATGAACACTGTTGTGTTTGCAGACACTGGCATTTATGTATATGCTTCACCACCAGTAGGGGGCACTATGAGTGGTGTAATGGAGGGAAGTTACCGAGTGGTAAGGGCAGAGGAAGGAGAGAAGGTGTGTAGAAGAAGAGTGTACACGAGAGTGAGGACATGTGCTACAAGTGTAAAAGTCATGCAAATTGAAATAAAGTCTGAAAAGAATTAACCGTCTCCGTTTTGTCCAAGAACACAACAAAATTGGCGACGACGATGAGTATTTCAATGCCAGGTCCACCTCCGTTTCTTCCTTAAGCGGGTGAGCCGCCAATACCTTTTACTACGTGGAGAAAGACTTTCGACAACTACATGCTAGCCATACATGCTACTAGAAACTCGTGGCCAGAGGCTAGGAAACGTGCAGTTCTACTTCATAGCCTGGGTCCGGATGGACAACGTGTTTTCTACAGCCTGCCAGAACAAGGTACGACATTTGACGAGGCTATGGCCGCTCTCGAAAAGAACTTTGTACCGAAAGTCAATGTGGTGGCTTGCAGACACACATTCAGACGTGTTCAAGGAGCTGATGAAACCGCTTCCCAGTACGTAACCGCTTTGAGAGCTTTAGCCACGCATTGTGATTTTGGACAGATGGAGAGTGAAATGATACGGGATCAACTTATCTCGAATGCGTCTCTCAGTGCTGTGAGAGACAAATTACTGCTTGAGGATAATATCACATTGGAGAAGGCTCAGACGATTGCATGCCAGGTGGAGGAGGCAGTTAAAAACGCTACGCTGCTGTCTTCAGCCAAGACGATTCCAACTGCTCCAGTGCAAGCGATCAGAGCCACTAATGCTCATTTTCGAGGGAAAAGAGGAGCGCGCCCAGCTAAGCCTACAGCTACATCAGACCGTCGTGCATATACAAATTCCAACCAGCAGCAACGCACATGCTTCAGATGCGGATCCAATAGGCACTTGGCTAACGAGAAAAGTTGTCCAGCTGTTTCAGTTACATGCAATAATTGTGGGATAAAGGGACACTTTGCCAAGGTATGCAAATGTGAGTGAAGTTGTTGTTCCAGAACTAGCCGTGCTCTGTGTAGAGGATGCTAAATATGTGGCAGCAGCTTACAAGAAAATTACATGTACTGTGAACATTGAAGCACCAGAGGGAAATTCTCATACTGTGGAGCTCATTGTAGATACGGGAGCTGCTGTTTCGATCCTGCCAGAGTCCATGTACAAACAATACTTTGGAGCTTGCCCACTCACTGAACCTAGAGTCAGACTTGTCACTTATGCTAAAGGAGAGTTGCCTGTGCTCGGATGTCTGTCAGCAACTGCTGCAATAGCAGATACACTCAACAAAGCTCGTACAGACTTTTACATTGTTAAAACTGGATCGCCTTTGTTGGGCCTGGACTTGATTAATGCACTCAGGGCCAGATGTACTAACGCTTTTGCGCCCACTTCAGGCGTATTTGTGTCGCAACGTGCGCGTAAAATCATTGCGAGGTATGTACAAACAGGCCGCAATGATGTAAAAGCGCAAACTGCATGTCGTGGGAGCTGAAAAGGGCAAATTGCGTTTTTCGTGTCATGCATATTTATTCATGGGAGGGTCGCGGGGAAAGTGGGAGTTTACCGTAAAGAGATGGGAGGGGAAGCGTAAAGAGCGCTTAATTACGTATTCCGCGGTATGTACAAAAACCGCCAGTGATAGCGCTTTTCTACTTTGCGTTGAAAATTCTCCGCCTCTTAAAAGCAGGTGTAAACCAGGAAGCGGGTTTCCTCGCAAATTCCTCCTGGTGAAATGGCAGCAGTAATCCGAGCAAGACGAAGACATAGGCTAAGGAGACGAGCTGAAAAGATTTTTGCCACAAGGATCACACTTTTTCAGTTGAGTGAACACGAAATCATCAAACGTTACAGATTAGGCAGTCATGCAATATTACAGTTACTGGAAGAAATCAGAGATGACATCGACTCTCCGACTCAGCGTTCACATTCGATTCCAGCAGTTGTTAAACGTCTCGCTACACTACAAGTATTGGCATCAGGATCATTCCAAACAGTCATAGCATCAGCAGTGGGAATATCGCTGTCTGCACTCAGCCGTATCATAACACAAGTACTTAACGCGTTGCTACAGCGCACTAGTCAATACATACATTTCCCTACCACTAATGCCGAAATAACACGCATCAAGCAGGATTTCTATGACATCGCCAACTTTCCAAACGTCATAGGAACCATTGATTGCACCCACATACCAACTGAACCCCGTCACTCCAGGAACACATTTACAGAAACAGAAAACATACATATTCCATGAATGTACAAGTTGTATGTGACGCAAACATGATGATCACAAACGTCGTGGCCAAATTCCCTGGGTCTGTCCATGACAGCTTCATATTCCGCAATAGTGCCATCTACCAACGATTGAGCAACCGGGCTTTTGGGGAGTCGTGGCTACTTGGTAAGCATTGTTTATTTTATTGGGGATTTGTATGGGGACGTTTCACAGTAAACCTAACATTTACTGTGAATATGTAATCTATTTATCTTGCCATCAATCTGCCTGCATTAACCACATGCTAATTTCTCTTCAATATATTTTAATTCTTATACTTTGCTGCAGGTGATGGTGGGTATGCCCAACAACCATGGCTAATGACCCCATTCAACAACCCAACAACAGCAGCTCACCAAAATTACAACCAGGCACACGTTGATACGAGGGGGGTGATTGAGCGCACATTTGGCGTGTTGGCGCTGCTTGGACTGTACAGGTGGAGCGCTTCTGTACACACCAGAAAAGGTGTGCAAAATCGTCGTCGCGTGTTGCATTGTGCACAATATTGCAATTCGCCACGGCATGCCCCTGGACGTACCAGAGGACATGGAGGAGCCGCCAGAAGGCATTGATGAGGCATTACCCTACCCACAACATGAGATAGCTGAAGGCAGACGTTTGCGAGAAAATATCGTGCAGAGATATTTTGCCCATGTATAATGCCTTGTTGAGCCCACTGAACCATGTGAAAATAAAAATGAAAATATATTACACAAATAACCCAGACTGGAAAAATTGAGTTTCGAATGTTTCATATTTATTTTACATCTATCTCTTTCTGTTAGCTGGTTTATCTGACTCAGACTTCATTTTTCTTTTTCTAAGAACACGTGTGGGTACAGTTGGAGATGGGACAGGCCTGGCTGGCGCAGGTCGGGATGGCACAGGGCTGGGTGGCGCAGGGTTGGAGGTCCCGGTCATGCCTGCAGTGATCGTCTTGAGGCAGTTGTTGGTCTCCTGCTGTTGGCGACATAATCTTGTGACGGCTCGCGTCATCCCATTCACTGCAACCAGAAGCTCTTTTACCTGCTGACTGTCGCGCCTCATAGCCCTGATGGAAATGCCCATCTGCTGCAAATCCGACGAAATCTTTTGTAGCGCCCTCATTTGGCCCCTTTGCTCAGTCAAAAGCATTTCATCCAGGTCATCCACCATCCTACGTGCGGGTGCAGAGGGTCGAGACGAGGTGGAAGGTTCACAGAATGCCGGTGCGGTAGCACCAGCATTTGAAGATGTGCTTGCTAAAGGGGAAAAAAGGAAATGTAATACTTTGCACTCGTAACACATACAAAACTTCTACCGCTGTTTTTGCGGGTGTAGCGTCCAGACCCTACAATGCCAATAGGTGATCATGAACCTTTATGTATACCTTTCCATTATCCTTATTAACCAGCTTATTAACATGCTTAGACTTAAAGATGGCCTAATAGCCTAACCAAATCTCCAAACGTAGCCTAAATGTCCAAATGAAAGACGGTATATATTATAGTTAGGCTTTAAACGCGTTGTTACCAGACATTTTAACCATATGTGGACGAGACTCTTATTTAAGTGCTGCAATAATCCCGGTCACGTTTTTAGCGTCACCAATGGCATTGGGTGGGTTGAATAAGATATTTGTATGGATACTAATCTAAATAAATAAATATAAAACATAAGTACATTTACAATCACGACTACTTATATTACTTACCTTCATTTTCTAATGTGGCCTCAGCAGTATCAACTCCTTCCACCTGTTCAACAACCAGCATTTGCTGCACAATCTCTTCAACTGTACTTAATTCTCGTACTTCTGGGGGACCTGAACCAGTCTTCTTGGCCTGTGCCCTGTTAAAGGCAACCTTTTCTTTGGTATGCCGTTTAATATCTTGCCACCTCTTTTTTACTTCTTCCACCTCTCTGCGGGTTGAGGATATTGCGTTAATTTTTGCTGTAATTGCTGTCCAGATGGCATTTTTTTGTGTTGCTGTAGAATTCCGTCCTTGTATAATATTTAGATTACTAGTTACTTCATAAACAAGCAGATCAACTTCGTTGTCTGCAAATTTTTGCTTTCGCTGCCTTGACTGAGGTGGTTGATCCATGATAGAAGGAGAGAAGGAGGCCCATTCAATTGCGCGTTTTAAATGCACGCAATTAACGATAGAGGGTGGAGAAAGGCGCTAATTACGGATGAACAGCAGCTTGGTAAATATGGCGTAAGCTACGGTATCATTGCACCCAGAGGGCGGAGAAAGGCGCTAATTACGGATGACCTGCAGGTTTGGTAAATATGGCGTAATCTATGGTATCATTGCATTCGCTATCTGCAGGTGAGCCATGGCGCTGATAACGCTACGTTCGCAAATGTACGTACATCTGGCCCTCAATGTCAACATCATTGGAGGCAAAGTCGTTGATGAAAATGAAAACACCAAACCAAACTCCACAGTGTACAATGTTGATTCTGCCTCACCCCATCAACTTGGATGTTTGAAAGGTTTCATTCACAAAGTTCAGAGAAACAGTGCTGTGCAGCCAGTACGTCAAAAGCTGAGACGTCTACCACTGAGCATCCGTGAGGAGGTGTCAGAGGAGCTCAACTGCTTACTCCAAGCAGGCATTGTGGAACAAGTGGATGCATCTGAATGGGTGAGTCCCCTTGTAGTAGCATGGAAGCGTTCAGGAGGGATACGATTGTGTGTTGACCTTCGTGAACCAAATAAGAGTGTGATCATGGACTGCTACCCTCTTCCTCATATGGAGGACTTGTTCTCAGCGCTAGCAGGTGCCACACACTACAGCCAGATTGACTTGAGTACCGCTTATCATCAACTACTGCTGCACGCTGAGAGCCGCAACTTGACCGCTTTCATAACGCATGAGGGCGTCTTCAGGTTCACACGAGTCCCATTTGGCCTTGCCTCCACTCCCTCTGCATTTCAGAAAATGATGCAGACAATCCTGAAAGACCTGCCAGGAGTACAGAACTATTTGGATGATATCATTGTGTACGGAGACTCAAAAGAAAAGCATGACCTGAACCTGCGAGCAGTTCTTCAGCGTCTTACAGATGCGAACCTTCAGATCAACTTGGACAAAAGCTCGTTTGGGCAAACCAACATTTGCTTTTTGGGGCATGCGATCTCCAAAGAAGGGCTACGCCCAAGCCCAGATAATCTAACTGCCATTGCTGAAGCCCCCGCACCGAAAGACATGGCAGCATTACGCTCCTTCCTAGGACTGACTTCCTACAGTGGAATAACGCAGCAGACCAAAGCAGGTAGTCAGAATTTGTTGGCTGACTGCCTCTCACATGTTCCCCTTGCCGACTCATGAATGAGTGAACAACAAAGTGGAGCCTGAGGACGACCTATACAGAGAAATAGCAGAGGTCTCTCCACTTCTCGCTGCACTGCCACTTTCAGAGTTCAAAGCTGAATGTGAGGACTGTCCTGAACTTACACAGCTGCAACAGGTGATCCGTTCCGGGTGGCCTAAGTTGAAGAAAGTTCTCCCAAGGGATATACAGCCATACTTCTTGGTGCGGCATGGACTTGCTGTTGAGTCGCCACTTGTTTTCCGTGGAACATGCCTGCTGGTTCACAAGTCTCTTCGGGAGAATGTGGTACGTCTGGCGCACGAAGGTCATCTGGGCGTAGTGCGCACAAAACAACGCTTGAGGGAACTCTACTGGTGGCCACGCATGGATGACCTGGTCCACAGTGTGCTGTCATCATGCAAAATCTGTCAGTCATGCGACAAAACAGCCAAAGTCTCTCAAGCCCCTTTACAGCCTGTGGAGCTCCCAGGGGGCCCCTTACAGCATTTGGCTATGGACATCACCCTCAAGGACTACTTTAGTAAATGGCCTGAAGTAGCCTTCACTTCAACAGCAACTACGGCCACAGTTGTGACGTTCCTGGCCGCTATCTTTGCACGCGAAGGAAACCCCTGTGCCATTACAACAGATAATGGGCTGCAATTCACTTCATCTGCCTTTGCTGATTTCCTGAAGGAAAGGGGAATGTCACGGTTGCAGCGAGGCTTGGACCCAAATGCAGGAAGAGCAGGTGGAAGTATTGCTTAATGATTTATTAAATCACAAAAAATAGGTGGTACATACCAAAAAGTCCATAAACAAAGGCAAACTAAGTCCAGTCAACAAAAACAGGATCTCAAAAACTGGAACTCAGAGACAGCAGGATGAACTCCACACACAAACGCACTAACAGAACACACAACACTACAAACAATGATCCGACACAAGACAAGGGGAACACAAAGACTAAATACAGAGGCTAACGAGGAAACAAGAGGCAGGTGACACAAGGCTGGGAAACAGGTGGAGAACATCAGGTAATCACAAGGGCGGGAAACCACAGAGAGTAAAACTAGACATCACAAGACAGAAAACCAGACTATCACAATAAAACAGAAAACAGGAAACAGCAAAATACAAAAACAGACTACCAAAAGAAGACAAAACACCAAACCATGACAGTACCCCCCCTCCAAGGGACAGATGCCAGATGTCCAAAACAGAGCAAACAAACAAACAGAAAACCACCCAAGGAGGGCGAGAGAGTCTGGAGGAGGAAAAAGTCACTGGGGCACAGGGAACAGGGAACAGAGAGGTCTCAGCAACAGGGGAGCCGAGAGGCCTCGGCAACAGGGGGGCAGAGAGGCCTCGGCAACAGGGGGGCAGAGAAGGCTCCGGGAACGGGAGACTGAGGGCGCTCGGGACTCGAGGACTGGGAACTGGGGAGTGAGCACACACGGAACTGGACAGACTTGGACGGGGCCGACACAGACAAAGACACAGATGGGAAAGACTCAGACAAAACAGACGTGGACAGAACTGACTCGGACCGGACAGGTCCAGACGGGACGGACTCTGACAAAACAGACGCAGACGTGGATGGGACTGATGTAGACGGAACAGACAAAGACGGAACACATGCAGACATAGATGGGACAGACCTAGACGGGACAGACACAGACGGAACACATGCAGAAATAGATGGGACAGACATAGACGAGACAGACTCGGACGTAGGGGCAGGGAGAGGAACAGGGACACGGATTGTGAGGGGGACAGAGACGGGCACGGTGACAGGAACAAAGACGGGCACAGTGACGGGGACAGAGACGAGCATGGTAATAGGGACAGGGACGAGCACGGTTACAGGGGCGGAGGCAGGCATGGTTACAGGCAGGGCCGCCTTAACCTAATGTTAGGCCCCGGGGCTGAGAGGTTTTGTAGGCCCCCCATCCCCTCGATTTACAGAGTCTCATTTTAAAAAAGTGTAATATCTAGGTAATCTAAATCACAAAATGCATTAGTTTCTTTCGAGGCATACAACAGTGAATTTTCCCTCTTTGAGCCAGACATCACCATAATATTGTTATTAACATATCACTGAGTCCACCTGAGCATAAACACAAGATACTTTATGTAACAACCACACACAGCAACTTATGGTGATGATAAAAACAAAATGTGTGAAAGTATGATTTCAAACGATATTATGAAAAACATCACCAACCATCACCTGTCTGCACAAACATTGATAATAACTGATAACAGCATTAGCAAAGAACAGCAACAGATCAAAGAGCCTCTTCTCTGGCCTCAGCAAGCCCTGTCAACCAATCACATGCACCTGCTGGCAGGAGCTGGATTTTATATTTTTTAAATGATTACTAATTCGCTGTGTGACATTATTTATATTTGTGTATATCAAATAATGAGGCAAATAGCAAAAAAGGGTTATGGATAGGTTCTAAAATATAGCCGACTAAAAATGAACCGTTATAGCTGACAGAGGTGAAAGTGAAAGTGCATTCCCACTGGCCTAGGAGGGGTAAGGGGAGTGATGCAAGCACGGCAACGGTCTTTATAGCATTAAAATCAGAAAAGAAATACGCCAAAAAAGTATGAACTATATACTAAATCTAATGTAGCCTATGTCATAATTTAAACAAGTCTCCCGAAGGTATCTCTCTCTCTAGCGGCCTGTGGCCGTGTGTGTGTGTATGTGTGTGTGTGTGCGTGTGTGTGTGTGTGTGTGTGTGTGTGTGTGTGTGTGTGTCGGCGACTAGGCGCTTGTGGAGTTTAACTGTAAAAAGACAGTTAACCACACGTTCCCGTTACTCTTATGATGGACAAGGTTTGTGATATTTAAACAAACAATCCGTCAACGGCGAAATAAAAGCCTCTTATTTACGAGACCGGTCTGACAGACCGGCAACTTACATCGGGGCGTCCCAGCATGACAGGCCGGCCAGCGAGCGAGCAATCCAGACCACCATTCTCTTAATGCATCCATGGGGCCACCACCAGCTGAGCTTCTCAACTCCGAAAACTTTGAAGCAAATTGTGAATTCGGCAACAATTTTCGGATGACTGCCTATATCCGAAATCTAAACAATTCATTTCTCGCCTAAAACGTTGTCAGAAGTGACTTTAATGATGAATAAGACGGTGAAAGAATTGTTAAAAAATATCCCGCTGTTGCTCTCAAGCGCAAGAAGACATCACTCAGTCATAGAGGGACACACCCCAAAACTAACTATAGACATGCTGATAGGTAAGCTCACGGGCCATAGGCGATGGGGCCACGTGGGTCACTCCTAATTTGGATCAATCAGCAGCCATGTAACCTGCGATTAGAGTGATTGACAGAAAACCTGACAAGTTATAAAACTATATGACCTTTTTAGCTCATCACTAACGTGAATATGGGAGGCCCCTGAACTTGTGAGGCCCCTGGGCTTCAGCCCAGGTAAGCCCGTGCATTAAAGCGGCCTTGGTTACAGGGACAACAACGGGCACGGTGACGGGGACAGAGACGGGCACGGTAAAAGGGACAGGGACGAACACGGTGACAGGGACGGAGATGGGCACGGTGACAGGGATGGAGATGGGCACAGTGACAGGGGCGGAGAAAAGGGACTCTAGGAACGCAGGGGAACCGCCACACGGCCGGGACTCTAGAAACTCTGGGGGGCGACCACACGGACAGGACTCTAGAAACTCAGGGGGGCCGCTACACGGCCGGAACTCTAGAAACTCTGGGGGGCCGCTACACGGCCGGGACTCTGGGAACTCTGGGGGGCGGCCACACGGCCGGGACTCAAGGAAATCTGGGGGACCGCAACACGGCCGGGACTCAGGGGGCGCTGGGGGACCGCTAGCTGGCCGGGACTCAAGGGAATCTGGGGGGCCGCAACACGGCCGGAACTCAAGGGAATCTGGGGGACCGCTACACGGCCGGGACTCAAGGGAATCTGGGGGGCCGCTACACGGCCGGGACTCTAAGAACTCTAGGGGGCGGCCACACGGCCGGGACTCAAGGGAATCTGGGGGGCGGCCATACGGCCGGGACTCAAGGGAATCTGGGGGGCCGCCACACGGCCGGGACTCAAGGAACTCTGGTGGGCCGCAACACGGCCGGGACTCAAGGAACTCTGGGGGGCCGCAACACGGCCGGGACTCAAGGAACTCTGGGGGGCCGCAACACGGCCGGGACTCAAGGAACTCTGGGGGGGCCGCAACACGGCCGGGACTCAAGGAACTCTGGGGGGCCGCAACACGGCCGGGACTCTAGGAACTCTGAGGGGCCGCTATACGGCCGGGACGCTAGGAACTCTGGGGCGTTTACCAACGGCAAAGTCTCTGTGGCAGTCTCAGAAGCGCTGACCAATGGCAAGGTCTCTGGAGAGCTGCAATCCAGCAAGGCCACTGGGGAGCCGGAGGTCAGCAAAGTCTCAGGGGCGCTGACCAACGGCAAAGTCTCTGGGGCGCTGACCAACAACGTCTCTGGGGCGTTGACCAATGACATAGTGTCTATGGCAGTCTCTGGGGCATTGACCAATGGCATAGTGTCTATGGCAGTCTCTGAAGCGCTGACCAACGGCAAAGTCTCTGAGGCGCTGACCAACGACATAGTATCTGAGGCGCTGACCAAACGACATAGTCTCTGAGGCGCTGACCAACGGCAAAGTTTCTGGAGCGCTGACCAACGGCAAAGTCTCTAGTGCACTGACCAAGGGCAAAGTCTCTGGAGCGCTGACCAAGGGCAAAGTCTCTGGAGCGCTGACCAAGGGCAAAGTCTCTGGAGCGCTGACCAAGGGCAAAGTCTCTGGAGCGCTGACCAACAAAGTCTCTGGAGCGCTGACCAACAAAGTCTCTGGAGCGCTGACCAACAAAGTCTCTGGAGCGCTGTCCAACAAAGTCTCTGGAGCGCTGACCAACAAAGTCTCCGGAGCGCTGACCAACAAAGTCTCCGGAGCGCTGACCAACAAAGTCTCTGGAGCGCTGACCAACAAAGTCTCTGGAGTGCTGACCAACAAAGTCTCTGGAGCGCTGAGCACCGTCAGCGTAGACTCTGGGAGAAGCGTCAGCGTAGGCTCTGGGAGAAGCGTAGCGTAGGCTCTGGGAGAAGCGTCAGCGCAGGCTCTGGGAGAAGCGTCAGCGCAGGCTCTGGACGGCTGGACGTCAGCTCAGGAACAGAAGGGCTGTACATCAGCTCAGGAACAGAAGGGCTGTACATCAGCTCAGGAACAGAAGGGCTGTACATCAGCTCAGGAACAGAAGGGCTGCATGTCAGTGGAGGCTCTGGGAGGTCGGACTGGGTCTGGCGACAGGGGCCATGCCGTCTTTTCCTCCGCCTACGGCCTCCAAGGGTAGACCCTGGGATGATGGTCGGCGTCGACTCTGGGAGGACGGTCTGCGTCGACTCTGGACAGCTAGACGTCAGCGGAGGTTCAGGACGGCTGGACGTCAGCGAAGGTTCAGGAACACAGGTGAGCTCAGGCACAGGTACACTGGTCAGCTCAGGTACAGGAACACAGGTCCGCTCAGGCACAGGTACACTGGTCAGCTCAGGCACAGGTACACTGGTCAGCTCAGGCACAGGTACACAGGTCAGCTCAGGCACAGGTACACAGGTCAGCTCAGGCACACAGGTCAGCTCAGGCACACAGGTCAGCTCAGGCACACAGGTCAGCTCAGGCTCGGGGTCACTGGACAACAAGGGCTCTGGTCCGCTGGACAGCTCAGGCTCTGGTCCACTGGACAACACGGGCTCTGGTCCGCTGGACAGCTGGGGCTCAGGTCCGCTGGACCGCTCGGGCTCAGGTCCGCTGGACAGCTCGGGCTCAGGTCCGCTGGACAGATCGGGCTCAGGTCCGCTGGACAGATCGGGCTCAGGTCCGCTGGACAGCTCGGGCTCAGGTCCGCTGGACAGAGGATGAAGCTGGGAATGGCGTCGGGACCGATTACGACCACGTCCTCTCTTGCGACCATGTTTGACACTGGTCAACTCAGGCTCGGAGCCGCTGGACAGCACGGGATCAGGATTACTGCATACCTCGGAATCGGGCTTGCTGTACGGCTCGCCTTCAGGGGTGTCTATGAAGTCCTGAATCCATGCAGGTAAGAATCTTTTGAGAAAGGGCTGAGTGGCTACCTCACGGTGAGCTAACCTTAAAGGTGCCTGCTGATACTCCCAACTAGGAGCTCTCTTCCACTCTCCAAAAGCACACAGAAGAGTGTAGGACAAATCATACAGTTCATCCTCAAACATTCCTGCTGAGTCCATTTCTGGTCGGATCATTCTGTCACGGTTGCAGCGAGGCTTGGACCCAAATGCAGGAAGAGCAGGTGGAAGTATTGCTTAATGATTTATTAAATCACAAAAAATAGGTGGTACATACCAAAAAGTCCATAAACAAAGGCAAACTAAGTCCAGTCAACAAAAACAGGATCTCAAAAACTGGAACTCAGAGACAGCAGGATGAACTCCACACACAAACGCACTAACAGAACACACAACACTACAAACAATGATCCGACACAGGACAAGGGGAACACAAAGACTAAATGCAGAGGCTAACGAGGAAACAAGAGGCAGGTGACACAAGGCTGGGGAACAGGTGGAGAACATCAGGTAATCACAAGGGCGGGAAACCACAGAGAGTAAAACTAGAAATCACAAGACAGAAAACCAGACTATCACAATAAAACAGAAAACAGGAAACAGCAAAATACAAAAACAGACTGCCAAAAGAAGACAAAACACCAAACCATGACAGGGAATTAAACACATCAGGACGAGTGTCTACCACCCACAAGTGAATGGGTGTGTTGAACGCTTTAATAGGGTGTTGAAAGACTGTGTTCAAGCTGCAGAGGTAGCTCATCATCCATGGAAAACGGCAGTCACTGATATGCTGCAGAGCTACCGTGCCACAGGTCATGCAACCACTGGCGAAGCTCCATTCCTTTTCCTGAGAGGGAGACCTATGCGGACGAAGCTCGATGTCCTTCCTCCAAAAGACGGGGAGAAATATAAGCACATCCGGTCCAGAGTCGTTCAACAGCAGGCCAAGAGCAAAAGATACACTGATTCCAAGAGAGGCGCGAAGCCTTCCAACATCGCCGTGGGTGCTAAAGTCCGCATACGCAAGCCTTTTCATGTGGGAAAGGGAGCGAGACAGTACACTGACCCTGTGACTGTAAAGAAGCAGACTGGACTGAACTCCTTCATCCTAAGCGATGGAAAAAAGGTGGAACGCAGCACGCCTTTCTCGTTGCGAGGAGAATCCGCAGGAGTCACCACAACATGGGACAGCAGAAACCACCAGTCCCGAGACTTCATCAACATCTGCACGCCTTAGAGAGAGTCAACCACCAGCCTGGACAAAGGATTTTGTGATGACATAAGTCTGAGACAAGAAGTCATGTAAAGGGTGTAGGCGGATCGCTGCCCTATTTAAAGTCTGAAAAAAAAAACTGTAAGATGATGCAGTGTGAATTTGAGTCCAAGTGACAACTTGAATTTTTAGTTATGATATCTTGAAGGGTTTTTTTAGTTGAATGTTTTGCCGGTTGCACTTACCTGACAATGCTTACTTTAATACAATGTTGAATTTGAGTTGTTACAGAAGCCTTATATTTCATGTATTACCACTGGCTGTTACAGCTTACTCTGAACCCTGTTGGTTGATATTTCATCATAGAGTTTTGATTACAGAAGAACAGTGAAATGTTGAATAAGTTTAGTGAGCTCTGTTCATGATGAGCTAGCAGCATTCCTATGAGTAACGGGGGAGATGTTGTGTTTGCAGACACTGGCATTTATGTATATGCTTCACCACCAGTAGGGGGCACTATGAGTGGTGTAATGGAGGGAAGTTACCGAGTGGTAAGGGCACAGGAAGGAGAGAAGGTGTGTAGAAGAAGAGTGTACACATCCCGGGCTGCGGAGTTTTCTCTCACGGAGCTGGCGGACGCGGTCCCGGGCCTTCGGGTCAGAAAGACCCGAAGGCCAAAAACACCCTAGCCGCGACCCGCGTTTCATCCCGGGCTGCGGAGTTTTCTCTCACGGAGCCGGAGGACGCGGTCCCGGGCCTTCGGGTCAGAAAGACCCGAATGCCAAAAACACCATAGCGCTTCACCGGACGACCCGCGTTTAATCCCGGGCTGCGGAGTTTTCTCACGGAGCCGGCGGACGCGATGTTGTGTTTGCAGACACTGGCATTTATGTATATGCTTCACCACCAGTAGGGGGCACTATGAGTGGTGTAATGGAGGGAAGTTACCTTGTGGTAAGGGCAGAGGAAGGAGAGAAGGTGTGTAGAAGAAGAGTGTACACAAGAGTGAAAACAAGTGCTACAAGTGTAAAAGTAATGCGAAAATGAAGTAAAGTCTGAAGAGAATTAACCGTCTCCATTTTGTCCAAAAACACAACAAACACAAATTCAAGTTTGTGGCTACGAGTAAAGAACAGTTGAAATGACGTCACTGTCGTCACAGGGCAGGAAATCGAACCTAGATTTCATCCAACGCGCATGCGTCAAAGGTGAAAGATGGCTAACAACAGACCTGAGGCTGGCTCAGCATCACAGGTAAAGTAAATAACGTGTTTATTCAACATTTTTTATACGATTTTACTATTTTGATAGCACTTTATAATTATATACATTTCCGCAACTCATAGACGTTATTGCTTTAGCTTGCAACCTAACGATATTTACTCACTGTTAACTTTAGCTAGTGCTACACAACGTTAGCATTGACAAAGTGCTCTGTGTTAAAGTAACATTATAGTTAGTGATGTTAGAACTAAACTGCACTGTAATCATATTGTTTAGCAATCTCGACCAGATCAGTAGTGTTGAGCCAGATATGAGTTAATGTCAACCAGCAAGTCATTGTAATGTTAGTGAGCATAATGTGCTAATACAGTAACAAAATATATATTACATGCAATACATGGTACCGTTAACTTATCCGTACCAATTCAACATGATGTGACGTTAGGCTAGATAGACATTCAAAACATTACAACTGAAGTATGTTTGGCAAACTAATAGGCGTAAGTTAACGTTATCATTATTTTGCAAGCTAAAGCAATTACTTCGTCTGGCTCAGTTAGGTTGCAAGCTAAAGCAATAACGTCTATGAGTTGCGGAAATGTATATAATTATAAAGTGCTATCAAAATAGTAAAATCGTATAAAAAATGTTGAATAAACACGTTATTTACTTAACTGTGATGCTGAGCCAGCCTCAGATCTGTTGTTAGCAATCTTTCCAAGACTGTATTGCTGCAGCGTGGAGCGTCCAAGCTCGCGTCTGGAATAAAATACTTAACTTACTTACCCAACCAGTTTTGATAAAATATTAGATCTCTGTTATGGTACAAATTAGGGAGCGTATCAATCAATCAAGCGGCCTCCACTAGGATCCGCAGACACAGGCAGTGCACTGCAATTTGCCCGTGTCTGGGATTTCTAACCAATTGAGAAGATTATGAACATTCGATATTGGTGCGGCTCCACTTCGTAGGTTGTTGTGGCCGAGTGGTTAAGGCGATGGACTAGAAATCCATTGGGGTCTCCCCGCGCAGGTCCGAATCCTGCCGACAACGAAAGGCATCCTTTATCGTTGGTAGTAAACCAGTGACACATCACATTATACCAGATCACAGATCTTCCTTCATGAACAATATTGTATTGTCTCATAGGTACTGGGAGCCACCCGTCTCCACCAATGCATCTCTTAGCATTTATTTTCAGTCTCAATGCCCAGATGAGTTGCATGATTTGCAGTGAATGTTTTTGTTTCCAACCGATGGTGGTATAGTGGTTAGCATAGCTTCCTTCCAAGCAGTTGACTTTTGTTTGATTCCCAGCCATCGCATTTATCAAGAAGTAAGCAGAAAGGCAACAAATGTGCTGATTTATCCACTATGATTCATGGCAAAGCAGTGCAAGCATTTTGCCCAGGTTTGATTTCCAGCCACCGCAGTTGTATTTTTAGGTTTTAAAGCAATATACAACATTGACATTACATGTTTTACCCAGATTTCTTCATTTATTCAGGGATCTCACAAAAAACTCTAAACAATTTTGCAGGGGATGTAGCTCAGTGGTAGAGCGCATGCTTTGCATGTATGAGGCCCTGGGTTCAATCCCCAGCATCTCCAGCAGGTATTATGGTCCAGTCTGTAACAGAGCTGGAAAAGATATTACACTGACAGAGGAAATAAAAGAATGCCACAAGTATTACAAAGGCAACAAAGTGGAATATTAACTTAACTAACATTAACATAACTTCTCTGTGGACTTTACCAATGTCCTGCTTTATTCAGCAACTGAGAAGGATCCGAACAATTGAGCAAATTTGTACAGCAGTGTTGTGGTGGCCTTCTTGCATTAACCATTGTATTGTCCTTCGTGTCACCGGGACTTGTTTAGTTTGCTTACGTTGTGCCTTCCGGCTTACTATTTCCATTCACTCGGCATCAACCGCCATGGCCTCAGCCTTCAAGACCCCCCCCCCTTTTTTTTTGTTCGGTCTCACTTTCTTGCTACAAACCTGAAATGCAATGGAACACAGGACGGATCCCAGAGACCGAAAGGCTGCAGTAGCAGTGATATACAATCGCATACCGCCCAGGGTCTCTGGGATCCAAAGGCCGCGGTAGCAGTGAAACACAATGGAATACTGCCCAGGCTCCCAGAAACACAAAGGCTGAGGCCACGGTAGCAGTGAATTACCATTGAATACTTCACAGGGTCCCAGAGACCCAAAGGCAGAGGCTGCAGTACTAGTGCAACACAATGGAATACCGCCCAGGGTCCCAGAGACCCAAAGGCAGAGGCCCCGGTAGCAGTGAAACACAATGGAATACAGGACAGTTCGCAGAGACCCAAAGGTCGCGGTAGCAGTGAAATACAATCGAATACCGCCCAGGGTCTCTGGTACCCGAAGGCCGCGGTAACAGTGAAGCACAATAGAATACCTCACAGGCTCCCAGAGACCCAAAGGCCGAGGCCACGGTAGTAGTGAAACACAATGCAATACAGGACAGTTTGCAGAGACCCAAAGGCCGCAGTAGCAGTGATATACAATCGAATACTGCCCAGGGTCTCTGGGACCCAAAGGCCGCGGGAGCAGTGAAATACAATGGAATACCACCCAGGGTCCCAGAGATCCAAAGGCAGAGGCCGTGGTAGTAGACAAATACCATTGAATACTTCACAGGGTCCCAGAGACCCAAAGGCAGAGGCCACGGTAGCAGTGAATTACCATTGAATACTTCACAGGGTCCCAGAGACCCAAAGGCCGAGGCAGCGGTACTAGTGAAACACAATGGAATACCGCCCAGGGTCCCAGAGACCCGAAGGCCGCGGTAGTAGCGAAATACCATTGAATACTTCACAGAGTCCAAGAGACCCAAAGGCCGAGGCCGCAGTAGTAGTGAAACACAATGGAATACTGGCCAGGGTCTCTGGGACCCGAAGGCAGAGGCGGCGGTAGTAGTGAAACGCAATGGAATACAGGACAGTTTGCAGAGACCCAAAGGCCGGGGTAGCAGTGAAACACAATGGAATACCACCCAGGCTCCCAGAGACCCAAAGTCCGAGACCACTGACAGACGAAATAAAAGAATGCAGCAAGTATTACAAAGGCAACAAAGTGGAAGATTAACTTAAAAAACGTTAACATAACTTCTCTGTGGACTTTACCAATGTCCTGCTTTATTCAGCAATTGAGAAGGATCCGAACAATTGAGCAAATTTGTACAGCAGTGTTATGGTGACCGTCTTGCATGAATGTCGATTTATGCAAAAATCACAGTCACTTTTCCCAGAACCCCCAAACTGTGTATTTCGAAACTGTAAACATGTGTTCCTAGAAAATTCCTTAAATAACTTAATATGAACTTACTTGCCCAACCAGTTTTGATAAAATATTAGGTCTCTGTTATGGTACAAATTAGGAAGCATATCAATCAATCAAGTGGCCTCCACTAGGATCCGCAGACACAGGCAGTGCACTGCAATTTGCCCGTGTCTGGGATTTCTAACCAATTGAGACGGTTATGAACATTCAATATTGTTGCAGCTCTAATTCATAGGTTGTCGTGGCCGAGTGGTTAAGGCGATGGATTTGAAATCCATTGGGGTCTCCCCGCGCAGGTCCGAATCCTGCCGACAACGAAAGGCATCCTTTAACTTTGGTAGTAAACCAGTGACACATCACATTATACCAGATCACAGATGTTCCTTCATGAACAATATTGTATTGTCTCATAGGTACTGGGAGCCACCCGTCTCCACCAATGCATCTCTTAGCATTTATTTTCAGTCTCAATGCCCAGATGAGTTGCATGATTTGCAGTGAATGTTTTTGTTTCCAACCGATGGTGGTATAGTGGTTAGCATAGCTTCCTTCCAAGCAGTTGACTTTTGTTTGATTCCCAGCCATCGCATTTGTCAAGAAGTAAGCAGAAAGGCAACAAATGTGCTGATTTATCCACTATGATTCATGGCAAAGCAGTGCAAGCATTTTGCCCAGGTTTGATTTCCAGCCACCGCAGTTGTATTTTTAGGTTTTAAAGCAATATACAACATTGACATTACATGTTTTACCCAGATTTCTTCATTTATTCAGGGATCTCACAAAAAACTCTAGACAATTTTGCAGGGGATGTAGCTCAGTGGTAGAGCGCATGCTTTGCATGTATGAGGCCCTGGGTTCAATCCCCAGCATCTCCAGCAGGTATTATGGTCCAGTCTGTAACAGAGCTGGAAAAGATATTACACTGACCGAGGAAATAAAAGAATGCCACAAGTATTACAAAGGCAACAAAGTGGAATATTAACTTAACTAACATTAACATAACTTCTCTGTGGACTTTACCAATGTCCTGCTTTATTCAGCAACTGAGAAGGATCCGAACAATTGAGCAAATTTGTACAGCAGTGTTGTGGTGGCCTTCTTGCATTAACCATTGTATTGTCCTTCGTGTCACCGGGACTTGTTTAGTTTGCTTACATTGTGCCTTCCGGCTTACTATTTACATTCACTCGGCATCAACTGCCATGGCCTCAGCCTTCAAGACCCCCCCCCCCCTTTTTTTTTGTTCGGTCTCACTTTCTTGCTACAAACCTGAAATGCAATGCAACACAGGACGGGTCCCAGAGACCAAAAGGCTGCAGTAGCAGTGATATACAATCGCATACCGCCCAGGGTCTCTGGGACCCAAAGGCCGCAGTAGCAGTGAAACACAATGGAATACTGCCCAGGCTCCCAGAAACACAAAGGCTGAGACCACGGTAGCAGTGAATTACCATTGAATACTTCACAGGGTCCCAGAGACCCAAAGGCAGAGGCTGCAGTACTAGTGCAACTCAATGGAATACCGCCCAGGGTCCCAGAGACCCAAAGGCCGAGGCCACGGTAGCAGTGAAACACAATGGAATACAGGACAGTTCGCAGAGACCCAAAGGTCGCGGTAGCAGTGAAATACAATCGAATACCGCACAGGGTCTCTGGTACCCGAAGGCCACGGTAACAGTGAAGCACAATAGAATACCTCACAGGCTCCCAGAGACCCAAAGGCCGAGGCCACGGTAGTAGTGAAACACAATGCAATACAGGACAGTTTGCAGAGACCCAAAGGCCGCAGTAGCAGTGATATACAATTGAATACCGCCCAGGGTCTCTGGGACCCAAAGGCCGCGGGAGCAGTGAAATACAATGGAATACCACCCAGGGTCCCAGAGACCCAAAGGCAGAGGCCGTGGTAGTAGACAAATACCATTGAATACTTCACAGGGTCCCAGAGACCCAAAGGCAGAGGCCACGGTAGCAGTGAATTACCATTGAATACTTCACAGGGTCCCAGAGACCCAAAGGCCGAGGCAGCGGTACTAGTGAAACACAATGGAATACCGCCCAGGGTCCCAGAGACCCGAAGGCCGCGGTAGTAGCGAAACACAATGGAATACTGGCCAGGGTCTCTGGGACCCAAAGGCAGAGGCGGCGGTAGTATTGAAACGCAATGGAATGCAGGACAGTTTGCAGAGACCCAAAGGCCGGGGTAGCAGTGAAACACAATGGAATACCGCCCAGGCTCCCAGAGACCCAAAGTCCGAGACCACTGACAGACGAAATAAAAGAATGCAGCAAGTATTACAAAGGCAACAAAGTGGAAGATTAACTTAAAAAACGTTAACATAACTTCTCTGTGGACTTTACCAATGTCCTGCTTTATTCAGCAATTGAGAAGGATCCGAACAATTGAGCAAATTTGTACAGCAGTGTTATGGTGACCGTCTTGCATGAATGTCGATTTATGCAAAAATCACAGTCACTTTTCCCAGAACCCCCAAACTGTGTATTTCGAAACTGTAAACATGTGTTCCTAGAAAATTCCTTAAATAACTTATTATTAACTTACTTGCCCAACCAGTTTTGATAAAATATTAGGTCTCTGTTATGGTACAAATTAGGAAGCATATCAATCAATCAAGTGGCCTCCACTAGGATCCGCAGACACAGGCAGTGCACTGCAATTTGCCCGTGTCTGGGATTTCTAACCAATTGAGACGGTTATGAACATTCAATATTGTTGCAGCTCTAATTCATAGGTTGTCGTGGCCGAGTGGTTAAGGCGATGGATTTGAAATCCATTGGGGTCTCCCCGCGCAGGTCCGAATCCTGCCGACAACGAAAGGCATCCTTTATCGTTGGTAGTAAACCAGTGACACATCACATTATACCAGATCACAGATCTTCCTTCATGAACAATATTGTATTGTCTCATAGGTACTGGGAGCCACCCGTCTCCACCAATGCATCTCTTAGCATTTATTTTCAGTCTCAATGCCCAGATGAGTTGCATGATTTGCAGTGAATGTTTTTGTTTCCAACCGATGGTGGTATAGTGGTTAGCATAGCTTCCTTCCAAGCAGTTGACTTTTGTTTGATTCCCAGCCATCGCATTTGTCAAGAAGTAAGCAGAAAGGCAACAAATGTGCTGATTTATCCACTATGATTCATGGCAAAGCAGTGCAAGTATTTTGCCCAGGTTTGATTTCCAGCCACCGCAGTTGTATTTTTAGGTTTTAAAGCAATATACAACATTGACATTACATGTTTTACCCAGATTTCTTCATTTATTCAGGGATCTCACAAAAAACTCTAAACAATTTTGCAGGGGATGTAGCTCAGTGGTAGAGCGCATGCTTTGCATGTATGAGGCCCTGGGTTCAATCCCCAGCATCTCCAGCAGGTATTATGGTCCAGTCTGTAACAGAGCTGGAAAAGATATTACACTGACAGAGGAAATAAAAGAATGCCACAAGTATTACAAAGGCAACAAAGTGGAATATTAACATAACTTATCTGTGGACTTTACCAATGTCCTGCTTTATTCTGCAACTGAGAAGGATCCGAACAATTGAGCAAATTTGTACAGCAGTGTTGTGGTGGCCTTCTTGCATTAACCTTTGTATTGTCCTTCGTGTCACCGGGACTTGTTTAGTTTGCTTACATTGTGCCTTCCGGCTTACTATTTCCATTCACTCGGCATCAACCGCCATGGCCTCAGCCTTCAAGACCCCCCCCCCCCTTCTTTTTGTTCGGTCTCACTTTCTTGCTACAAACCTGAAATGCAATGGAACACAGGACGGGTCCCAGAGACCGAAAGGCTGCAGTAGCAGTGATATACAATCGCATACCGCCCAGGGTCTCTGGGACCCAAAGGCCGCGGTAGCAGTGAAACACAATGGAATACTGCCCAGGCTCCCAGAAACACAAAGGCTGAGGCCACGGTAGCAGTGAATTACCATTGAATACTTCACAGGGTCCCAGAGACCCAAAGGCAGAGGCTGCAGTACTAGTGCAACACAATGGAATACCGCCCAGGGTCCCAGAGACCCAAAGGCCGAGGCCACGGTAGCAGTGAAACACAATGGAATACAGGACAGTTCGCAGAGACCCAAAGGTCGCGGTAGCAGTGAAATACAATCGAATACCGCCCAGGGTCTCTGGTACCCGAAGGCCGCGGTAACGGTGAAGCACAATAGAATACCTCACAGGCTCCCAGAGACCCAAAGGCCGAGGCCACGGTAGTAGTGAAACACAATGCAATACAGGACAGTTTGCAGAGACCCAAAGGCCGCAGTAGCAGTGATATACAATCGAATACTGCCCAGGGTCTCTGGGACCCAAAGGCCGCGGGAGCAGTGAAATACAATGGAATACCACCCAGGGTCCCAGAGACCCAAAGGCAGAGGCCGTGGTAGTAGACAAATACCATTGAATACTTCACAGGGTCCCAGAGACCCAAAGGCAGAGGCCACGGTAGCAGTGAATTACCATTGAATACTTCACAGGGTCCCAGAGACCCAAAGGCCGAGGCAGCGGTACTAGTGAAACACAATGGAATACCGCCCAGGGTCCCAGAGACCCGAAGGCCGCGGTAGTAGCGAAATACCATTGAATACTTCACAGAGTCCAAGAGACCCAAAGGCCGAGGCCGCAGTAGTAGTGAAACACAATGGAATACTGGCCAGGGTCTCTGGGACCCGAAGGCAGAGGCGGCGGTAGTAGTGAAACGCAATGGAATACAGGACAGTTTGCAGAGACCCAAAGGCCGGGGTAGCAGTGAAACACAATGGAATACCACCCAGGCTCCCAGAGACCCAAAGTCCGAGACCACTGACAGACGAAATAAAAGAATGCAGCAAGTATTACAAAGGCAACAAAGTGGAAGATTAACTTAAAAAACGTTAACATAACTTCTCTGTGGACTTTACCAATGTCCTGCTTTATTCAGCAATTGAGAAGGATCCGAACAATTGAGCAAATTTGTACAGCAGTGTTATGGTGACCGTCTTGCATGAATGTCGATTTATGCAAAAATCACAGTCACTTTTCCCAGAACCCCCAAACTGTGTATTTCGAAACTGTAAACATGTGTTCCTAGAAAATTCCTTAAATAACTTATTATTAACTTACTTGCCCAACCAGTTTTGATAAAATATTAGGTCTCTGTTATGGTACAAATTAGGAAGCATATCAATCAATCAAGTGGCCTCCACTAGGATCCGCAGACACAGGCAGTGCACTGCAATTTGCCCGTGTCTGGGATTTCTAACCAATTGAGACGGTTATGAACATTCAATATTGTTGCAGCTCTAATTCATAGGTTGTCGTGGCCGAGTGGTTAAGGCGATGGATTTGAAATCCATTGGGGTCTCCCCGCGCAGGTCCGAATCCTGCCGACAACGAAAGGCATCCTTTAACTTTGGTAGTAAACCAGTGACACATCACATTATACCAGATCACAGATGTTCCTTCATGAACAATATTGTATTGTCTTATAGGTACTGGGAGCCACCCGTCTCCACCAATGCATCTCTTAGCATTTATTTTCAGTCTCAATGCCCAGATGAGTTGCATGATTTGCAGTGAATGTTTTTGTTTCCAACTGATGGTGGTATAGTGGTTAGCATAGCTTCCTTCCAAGCAGTTGACTTTTGTTTGATTCCCAGCCATCGCATTTGTCAAGAAGTAAGCAGAAAGGCAACAAATGTGCTGATTTATCCACTATGATTCATGGCAAAGCAGTGCAAGCATTTTGCCCAGGTTTGATTTCCAGCCACCGCAGTTGTATTTTTAGGTTTTAAAGCAATATACAACATTGACATTACATGTTTTACCCAGATTTCTTCATTTATTCAGGGATCTCACAAAAAACTCTAAACAATTTTGCAGGGGATGTAGCTCAGTGGTAGAGCGCATGCTTTGCATGTATGAGGCCCTGGGTTCAATCCCCAGCATCTCCAGCCGGTATTATGGTCCAGTCTGTAACAGAGCTGGAAAAGATATTACACTGACAGAGGAAATAAAAGAATGCCACAAGTATTACAAAGGCAACAAAGTGGAATATTAACTTAACTAACATTAACATAACTTCTCTGTGGACTTTACCAATGTCCTGCTTTATTCAGCAACTGAGAAGGATCCGAACAATTGAGCAAATTTGTACAGCAGTGTTGTGGTGGCCTTCTTGCATTAACCATTGTATTGTCCTTCGTGTCACCGGGACTTGTTTAGTTTGCTTACATTGTGCCTTCCGGCTTACTATTTCCATTCACTCGGCATCAACCGCCATGGCCTCAGCCTTCAAGACCCCCCCCCCCCCTTCTTTTTGTTCGGTCTCACTTTCTTGCTACAAACCTGAAATGCAATGGAACACAGGACGGGTCCCAGAGACCGAAAGGCTGCAGTAGCAGTGATATACAATCGCATACCGCCCAGGGTCTCTGGGACCCAAAGGCCGCGGTAGCAGTGAAACACAATGGAATACTGCCCAGGCTCCCAGAAACACAAAGGCTGAGGCCACGGTAGCAGTGAATTACCATTGAATACTTCACAGGGTCCCAGAGACCCAAAAGCAGAGGCTGCAGTACTAGTGCAACACAATGGAATACCGCCCAGGGTCCCAGAGACCCAAAGGCCGAGGCCACGGTAGCAGTGAAACACAATGGAATACAGGACAGTTCGCAGAGACCCAAAGGTCGCGGTAGCAGTGAAATACAATCGAATACCGCCCAGGGTCTCTGGTACCCGAAGGCCGCGGTAACAGTGAAGCACAATAGAATACCTCACAGGCTCCCAGAGACCCAAAGGCCAAGGCCACGGTAGTAGTGAAACACAATGCAATACAGGACAGTTTGCAGAGACCCAAAGGCCGCAGTAGCAGTGATATACAATCGAATACCGCCCAGGGTCTCTGGGACCCAAAGGCCGCGGGAGCAGTGAAATACAATGGAATACCACCCAGGGTCCCAGAGACCCAAAGGCAGAGGCCGTGGTAGTAGACAAATACCATTGAATACTTCACAGGGTCCCAGAGACCCAAAGGCAGAGGCCACGGTAGCAGTGAATTACCATTGAATACTTCACAGGGTCCCAGAGACCCAAAGGCCGAGGCAGCGGTACTAGTGAAACACAATGGAATACCGCCCAGGGTCCCAGAGACCCGAAGGCCGCGGTAGTCGCGAAATACCATTGAATACTTCACAGAGTCCAAGAGACCCAAAGGCCGAGGCCGCAGTAGTAGTGAAACACAATGGAATACTGGCCAGGGTCTCTGGGACCCGAAGGCAGAGGCGGCGGTAGTAGTGAAACGCAATGGAATACAGGACAGTTTGCAGAGACCCAAAGGCCGGGGTAGCAGTGAAACACAATGGAATACCACCCAGGCTCCCAGAGACCCAAAGTCCGAGACCACTGACAGACGAAATAAAAGAATGCAGCAAGTATTACAAAGGCAACAAAGTGGAAGATTAACTTAAAAAACGTTAACATAACTTCTCTGTGGACTTTACCAATGTCCTGCTTTATTCAGCAATTGAGAAGGATCCGAACAATTGAGCAAATTTGTACAGCAGTGTTATGGTGACCGTCTTGCATGAATGTCGATTTATGCAAAAATCACAGTCACTTTTCCCAGAACCCCCAAACTGTGTATTTCGAAACTGTAAACATGTGTTCCTAGAAAATTCCTTAAATAACTTATTATTAACTTACTTGCCCAACCAGTTTTGATAAAATATTAGGTCTCTGTTATGGTACAAATTAGGAAGCATATCAATCAATCAAGTGGCCTCCACTAGGATCCGCAGACACAGGCAGTGCACTGCAATTTGCCCGTGTCTGGGATTTCTAACCAATTGAGACGGTTATGAACATTCAATATTGTTGCAGCTCTAATTCATAGGTTGTCGTGGCCGAGTGGTTAAGGCGATGGATTTGAAATCCATTGGGGTCTCCCCGCGCAGGTCCGAATCCTGCCGACAACGAAAGGCATCCTTTAACTTTGGTAGTAAACCAGTGACACATCACATTATACCAGATCACAGATGTTCCTTCATGAACAATATTGTATTGTCTTATAGGTACTGGGAGCCACCCGTCTCCACCAATGCATCTCTTAGCATTTATTTTCAGTCTCAATGCCCAGATGAGTTGCATGATTTGCAGTGAATGTTTTTGTTTCCAACTGATGGTGGTATAGTGGTTAGCATAGCTTCCTTCCAAGCAGTTGACTTTTGTTTGATTCCCAGCCATCGCATTTGTCAAGAAGTAAGCAGAAAGGCAACAAATGTGCTGATTTATCCACTATGATTCATGGCAAAGCAGTGCAAGCATTTTGCCCAGGTTTGATTTCCAGCCACCGCAGTTGTATTTTTAGGTTTTAAAGCAATATACAACATTGACATTACATGTTTTACCCAGATTTCTTCATTAATTCAGGGATCTCACAAAAAACTCTAAACAATTTTGCAGGGGATGTAGCTCAGTGGTAGAGCGCATGCTTTGCATGTATGAGGCCCTGGGTTCAATCCCCAGCATCTCCAGCCGGTATTATGGTCCAGTCTGTAACAGAGCTGGAAAAGATATTACACTGACAGAGGAAATAAAAGAATGCCACAAGTATTACAAAGGCAACAAAGTGGAATATTAACTTAACTAACATTAACATAACTTCTCTGTGGACTTTACCAATGTCCTGCTTTATTCAGCAACTGAGAAGGATCCGAACAATTGAGCAAATTTGTACAGCAGTGTTGTGGTGGCCTTCTTGCATTAACCATTGTATTGTCCTTCGTGTCACCGGGACTTGTTTAGTTTGCTTACATTGTGCCTTCCGGCTTACTATTTCCATTCACTCGGCATCAACCGCCATGGCCTCAGCCTTCAAGACCCCCCCCCCCCCTTCTTTTTGTTCGGTCTCACTTTCTTGCTACAAACCTGAAATGCAATGGAACACAGGACGGGTCCCAGAGACCGAAAGGCTGCAGTAGCAGTGATATACAATCGCATACCGCCCAGGGTCTCTGGGACCCAAAGGCCGCGGTAGCAGTGAAACACAATGGAATACTGCCCAGGCTCCCAGAAACACAAAGGCTGAGGCCACGGTAGCAGTGAATTACCATTGAATACTTCACAGGGTCCCAGAGACCCAAAGGCAGAGGCTGCAGTACTAGTGCAACACAATGGAATACCGCCCAGGGTCCCAGAGACCCAAAGGCCGAGGCCACGGTAGCAGTGAAACACAATGGAATACAGGACAGTTCGCAGAGACCCAAAGGTCGCGGTAGCAGTGAAATACAATCGAATACCGCCCAGGGTCTCTGGTACCCGAAGGCCGCGGTAACAGTGAAGCACAATAGAATACCTCACAGGCTCCCAGAGACCCAAAGGCCAAGGCCACGGTAGTAGTGAAACACAATGCAATACAGGACAGTTTGCAGAGACCCAAAGGCCGCAGTAGCAGTGATATACAATCGAATACCGCCCAGGGTCTCTGGGACCCAAAGGCCGCGGGAGCAGTGAAATACAATGGAATACCACCCAGGGTCCCAGAGACCCAAAGGCAGAGGCCGTGGTAGTAGACAAATACCATTGAATACTTCACAGGGTCCCAGAGACCCAAAGGCAGAGGCCACGGTAGCAGTGAATTACCATTGAATACTTCACAGGGTCCCAGAGACCCAAAGGCCGAGGCAGCGGTACTAGTGAAACACAATGGAATACCGCCCAGGGTCCCAGAGACCCGAAGGCCACGGTAGTAGCGAAATACCATTGAATACTTCACAGAGTCCAAGAGACCCAAAGGCCGAGGCCGCAGTAGTAGTGAAACACAATGGAATACTGGCCAGGGTCTCTGGGACCCGAAGGCAGAGGCGGCGGTAGTAGTGAAACGCAATGGAATACAGGACAGTTTGCAGAGACCCAAAGGCCGGGGTAGCAGTGAAACACAATGGAATACCACCCAGGCTCCCAGAGACCCAAAGTCCGAGACCACTGACAGACGAAATAAAAGAATGCAGCAAGTATTACAAAGGCAACAAAGTGGAAGATTAACTTAAAAAACGTTAACATAACTTCTCTGTGGACTTTACCAATGTCCTGCTTTATTCAGCAATTGAGAAGGATCCGAACAATTGAGCAAATTTGTACAGCAGTGTTATGGTGACCGTCTTGCATGAATGTCGATTTATGCAAAAATCACAGTCACTTTTCCCAGAACCCCCAAACTGTGTATTTCGAAACTGTAAACATGTGTTCCTAGAAAATTCCTTAAATAACTTATTATTAACTTACTTGCCCAACCAGCTTTGATAAAATATTAGGTCTCTGTTATGGTACAAATTAGGAAGCATATCAATCAATCAAGTGGCCTCCACTAGGATCCGCAGACACAGGCAGTGCACTGCAATTTGCCGTGTCTGGGATTTCTAACCAATTGAGACGGTTATGAACATTCAATATTGTTGCAGCTTTAATTCATAGGTTGTCGTGGCCGAGTGGTTAAGGCGATGGATTTGAAATCCATTGGGGTCTCCCCGCGCAGGTCCGAATCCTGCCGACAACGAAAGGCATCCTTTAACTTTGGTAGTAAACCAGTGACACATCATATTATACCAGATCACAGATGTTCCTTCATGAACAATATTGTATTGTCTCGTAGGTACTGGGAGCCACCCGTCTCCACCAATGCATCTCTTAGCATTTATTTTCAGTCTCAATGCCCAGATGAGTTGCATGATTTGCAGTGAATGTTTTTGTTTCCAACCGATGGTGGTATAGTGGTTAGCATAGCTTCCTTCCAAGCAGTTGACTTTTGTTTGATTCCCAGCCATCGCATTTGTCAAGAAGTAAGCAGAAAGGCAACAAATGTGCTGATTTATCCACTATGATTCATGGCAAAGCAGTGCAAGCATTTTGCCCAGGTTTGATTTCCAGCCACCGCAGTTGTATTTTTAGGTTTTAAAGCAATATACAACATTGACATTACATGTTTTACCCAGATTTCTTCATTTATTCAGGGATCTTACAAAAAACTCTAAACAATTTTGCAGGGGATGTAGCTCAGTGGTAGAGCGCATGCTTTGCATGTATGAGGCCCTGGGTTCAATCCCCAGCATCTCCAGCAGGTATCATGGTCCAGTCTGTAACAGAGCTGGAAAAGATATTACACTGACAGAGGAAATAAAAGAATGCCACAAGTATTACAAAGGCAACAAAGTGGAATATTAACTTAACTAACATTAACATAACTTCTCTGTGGACTTTACCAATGTCCTGCTTTATTCTGCAACTGAGAAGGATCCGAACAATTGAGCAAATTTGTACAGCAGTGTTGTGGTGGCCTTCTTGCATTAACCTTTGTATTGTCCTTCGTGTCACCGGGACTTGTTTAGTTTGCTTACATTGTGCCTTCCGGCTTACTATTTCCATTCACTCGGCATCAACCGCCATGGCCTCAGCCTTCAAGACCCCCCCCCACCCTTCTTTTTGTTCGGTCTCACTTTCTTGCTACAAACCTGAAATGCAATGGAACACAGGACGGGTCCCAGAGACCGAAAGGCTGCAGTAGCAGTGATATACAATCGCATACCGCCCAGGGTCTCTAGGACCCAAAGGCCGCGGTAGCAGTGAAACACAATGGAATACTGCCCAGGCTCCCAGAAACACAAAGGCTGAGGCCACGGTAGCAGTGAATTACCATTGAATACTTCACAGGGTCCCAGAGACCCAAAGGCAGAGGCTGCAGTACTAGTGCAACACAATGGAATACCGCCCAGGGTCCCAGAGACCCAAAGGCCGAGGCCGAGGCCACGGTAGCAGTGAAACACAATGGAATACAGGACAGTTCGCAGAGACCCAAAGGTCGCGGTAGCAGTGAAATACAATCGAATACCGCCCAGGGTCTCTGGTACCCGAAGGCCGCGGTAACGGTGAAGCACAATAGAATACCTCACAGGCTCCCAGAGACCCAAAGGCCGAGGCCACGGTAGTAGTGAAACACAATGCAATACAGGACAGTTTGCAGAGACCCAAAGGCCGCAGTAGCAGTGATATACAATCGAATACTGCCCAGGGTCTCTGGGACCCAAAGGCCGCGGGAGCAGTGAAATACAATGGAATACCACCCAGGGTCCCAGAGACCCAAAGGCAGAGGCCGTGGTAGTAGACAAATACCATTGAATACTTCACAGGGTCCCAGAGACCCAAAGGCAGAGGCCACGGTAGCAGTGAATTACCATTGAATACTTCACAGGGTCCCAGAGACCCAAAGGCCGAGGCAGCGGTACTAGTGAAACACAATGGAATACCGCCCAGGGTCCCAGAGACCCGAAGGCCGCGGTAGTAGCGAAATACCATTGAATACTTCACAGAGTCCAAGAGACCCAAAGGCCGAGGCCGCAGTAGTAGTGAAACACAATGGAATACTGGCCAGGGTCTCTGGGACCCGAAGGCAGAGGCGGTGGTAGTAGTGAAACGCAATGGAATACAGGACAGTTTGCAGAGACCCAAAGGCCGGGGTAGCAGTGAAACACAATGGAATACCACCCAGGCTCCCAGAGACCCAAAGTCCGAGACCACTGACAGACGAAATAAAAGAATGCAGCAAGTATTACAAAGGCAACAAAGTGGAAGATTAACTTAAAAAACGTTAACATAACTTCTCTGTGGACTTTACCAATGTCCTGCTTTATTCAGCAATTGAGAAGGATCCGAACAATTGAGCAAATTTGTACAGCAGTGTTATGGTGACCGTCTTGCATGAATGTCGATTTATGCAAAAATCACAGTCACTTTTCCCAGAACCCCCAAACTGTGTATTTCGAAACTGTAAACATGTGTTCCTAGAAAATTCCTTAAATAACTTATTATGAACTTACTTGCCCAACCAGTTTTGATAAAATATTAGGTCTCTGTTATGGTACAAATTAGGAAGCATATCAATCAATCAAGTGGCCTCCACTAGGATCCGCAGACACAGGCAGTGCACTGCAATTTGCCCGTGTCTGGGATTTCTAACCAATTGAGACGGTTATGAACATTCAATATTGTTGCAGCTCTAATTCATAGGTTGTCGTGGCCGAGTGGTTAAGGCGATGGATTTGAAATCCATTGGGGTCTCCCCGCGCAGGTCCGAATCCTGCCGACAACGAAAGGCATCCTTTAACTTTGGTAGTAAACCAGTGACACATCACATTATACCAGATCACAGATGTTCCTTCATGAACAATATTGTATTGTCTCATAGGTACTGGGAGCCACCCGTCTCCACCAATGCATCTCTTAGCATTTATTTTCAGTCTCAATGCCCAGATGAGTTGCATGATTTGCAGTGAATGTTTTTGTTTCCAACCGATGGTGGTATAGTGGTTAGCATAGCTTCCTTCCAAGCAGTTGACTTTTGTTTGATTCCCAGCCATCGCATTTGTCAAGAAGTAAGCAGAAAGGCAACAAATGTGCTGATTTATCCACTATGATTCATGGCAAAGCAGTGCAAGCATTTTGCCCAGGTTTGATTTCCAGCCACCGCAGTTGTATTTTTAGGTTTTAAAGCAATATACAACATTGACATTACATGTTTTACCCAGATTTCTTCATTTATTCAGGGATCTCACAAAAAACTCTAGACAATTTTGCAGGGGATGTAGCTCAGTGGTAGAGCGCATGCTTTGCATGTATGAGGCCCTGGGTTCAATCCCCAGCATCTCCAGCAGGTATTATGGTCCAGTCTGTAACAGAGCTGGAAAAGATATTACACTGACCGAGGAAATAAAAGAATGCCACAAGTATTACAAAGGCAACAAAGTGGAATATTAACTTAACTAACATTAACATAACTTCTCTGTGGACTTTACCAATGTCCTGCTTTATTCAGCAACTGAGAAGGATCCGAACAATTGAGCAAATTTGTACAGCAGTGTTGTGGTGGCCTTCTTGCATTAACCATTGTATTGTCCTTCGTGTCACCGGGACTTGTTTAGTTTGCTTACATTGTGCCTTCCGGCTTACTATTTACATTCACTCGGCATCAACTGCCATGGCCTCAGCCTTCAAGACCCCCCCCCCCCTTTTTTTTTGTTCGGTCTCACTTTCTTGCTACAAACCTGAAATGCAATGGAACACAGGACGGGTCCCAGAGACCAAAAGGCTGCAGTAGCAGTGATATACAATCGCATACCGCCCAGGGTCTCTGGGACCCAAAGGCCGCAGTAGCAGTGAAACACAATGGAATACTGCCCAGGCTCCCAGAAACACAAAGGCTGAGACCACGGTAGCAGTGAATTACCATTGAATACTTCACAGGGTCCCAGAGACCCAAAGGCAGAGGCTGCAGTACTAGTGCAACTCAATGGAATACCGCCCAGGGTCCCAGAGACCCAAAGGCCGAGGCCACGGTAGCAGTGAAACACAATGGAATACAGGACAGTTCGCAGAGACCCAAAGGTCGCGGTAGCAGTGAAATACAATCGAATACCGCACAGGGTCTCTGGTACCCGAAGGCCACGGTAACAGTGAAGCACAATAGAATACCTCACAGGCTCCCAGAGACCCAAAGGCCGAGGCCACGGTAGTAGTGAAACACAATGCAATACAGGACAGTTTGCAGAGACCCAAAGGCCGCAGTAGCAGTGATATACAATTGAATACCGCCCAGGGTCTCTGGGACCCAAAGGCCGCGGGAGCAGTGAAATACAATGGAATACCACCCAGGGTCCCAGAGACCCAAAGGCAGAGGCCGTGGTAGTAGACAAATACCATTGAATACTTCACAGGGTCCCAGAGACCCAAAGGCAGAGGCCACGGTAGCAGTGAATTACCATTGAATACTTCACAGGGTCCCAGAGACCCAAAGGCCGAGGCAGCGGTACTAGTGAAACACAATGGAATACCGCCCAGGGTCCCAGAGACCCGAAGGCCGCGGTAGTAGCGAAACACAATGGAATACTGGCCAGGGTCTCTGGGACCCAAAGGCAGAGGCGGCGGTAGTAGTGAAACGCAATGGAATACAGGACAGTTTGCAGAGACCCAAAGGCCGGGGTAGCAGTGAAACACAATGGAATACCGCCCAGGCTCCCAGAGACCCAAAGTCCGAGACCACTGACAGACGAAATAAAAGAATGCAGCAAGTATTACAAAGGCAACAAAGTGGAAGATTAACTTAAAAAACGTTAACATAACTTCTCTGTGGACTTTACCAATGTCCTGCTTTATTCAGCAATTGAGAAGGATCCGAACAATTGAGCAAATTTGTACAGCAGTGTTATGGTGACCGTCTTGCATGAATGTCGATTCATGCAAAAATCACAGTCACTTTTCCCAGAACCCCCAAACTGTGTATTTCGAAACTGTAAACATGTGTTCCTAGAAAATTCCTTAAATAACTTATTATTAACTTACTTGCCCAACCAGTTTTGATAAAATATTAGGTCTCTGTTATGGTACAAATTAGGAAGCATATCAATCAATCAAGTGGCCTCCACTAGGATCCGCAGACACAGGCAGTGCACTGCAATTTGCCCGTGTCTGGGATTTCTAACCAATTGAGACGGTTATGAACATTCAATATTGTTGCAGCTCTAATTCATAGGTTGTCGTGGCCGAGTGGTTAAGGCGATGGATTTGAAATCCATTGGGGTCTCCCCGCGCAGGTCCGAATCCTGCCGACAACGAAAGGCATCCTTTATCGTTGGTAGTAAACCAGTGACACATCACATTATACCAGATCACAGATCTTCCTTCATGAACAATATTGTATTGTCTCATAGGTACTGGGAGCCACCCGTCTCCACCAATGCATCTCTTAGCATTTATTTTCAGTCTCAATGCCCAGATGAGTTGCATGATTTGCAGTGAATGTTTTTGTTTCCAACCGATGGTGGTATAGTGGTTAGCATAGCTTCCTTCCAAGCAGTTGACTTTTGTTTGATTCCCAGCCATCGCATTTGTCAAGAAGTAAGCAGAAAGGCAACAAATGTGCTGATTTATCCACTATGATTCATGGCAAAGCAGTGCAAGCATTTTGCCCAGGTTTGATTTCCAGCCACCGCAGTTGTATTTTTAGGTTTTAAAGCAATATACAACATTGACATTACATGTTTTACCCAGATTTCTTCATTTATTCAGGGATCTCACAAAAAACTCTAAACAATTTTGCAGGGGATGTAGCTCAGTGGTAGAGCGCATGCTTTGCATGTATGAGGCCCTGGGTTCAATCCCCAGCATCTCCAGCAGGTATTATGGTCCAGTCTGTAACAGAGCTGGAAAAGATATTACACTGACAGAGGAAATAAAAGAATGCCACAAGTATTACAAAGGCAACAAAGTGGAATATTAACATAACTTATCTGTGGACTTTACCAATGTCCTGCTTTATTCTGCAACTGAGAAGGATCCGAACAATTGAGCAAATTTGTACAGCAGTGTTGTGGTGGCCTTCTTGCATTAACCTTTGTATTGTCCTTCGTGTCACCGGGACTTGTTTAGTTTGCTTACATTGTGCCTTCCGGCTTACTATTTCCATTCACTCGGCATCAACCGCCATGGCCTCAGCCTTCAAGACCCCCCCCCCCCCCCCCCTTCTTTTTGTTCGGTCTCACTTTCTTGCTACAAACCTGAAATGCAATGGAACACAGGACGGGTCCCAGAGACCGAAAGGCTGCAGTAGCAGTGATATACAATCGCATACCGCCCAGGGTCTCTGGGACCCAAAGGCCGCGGTAGCAGTGAAACACAATGGAATACTGCCCAGGCTCCCAGAAACACAAAGGCTGAGGCCACGGTAGCAGTGAATTACCATTGAATACTTCACAGGGTCCCAGAGACCCAAAGGCAGAGGCTGCAGTACTAGTGCAACACAATGGAATACCGCCCAGGGTCCCAGAGACCCAAAGGCCGAGGCCACGGTAGCAGTGAAACACAATGGAATACAGGACAGTTCGCAGAGACCCAAAGGTCGCGGTAGCAGTGAAATACAATCGAATACCGCCCAGGGTCTCTGGTACCCGAAGGCCGCGGTAACGGTGAAGCACAATAGAATACCTCACAGGCTCCCAGAGACCCAAAGGCCGAGGCCACGGTAGTAGTGAAACACAATGCAATACAGGACAGTTTGCAGAGACCCAAAGGCCGCAGTAGCAGTGATATACAATCGAATACTGCCCAGGGTCTCTGGGACCCAAAGGCCGCGGGAGCAGTGAAATACAATGGAATACCACCCAGGGTCCCAGAGACCCAAAGGCAGAGGCCGTGGTAGTAGACAAATACCATTGAATACTTCACAGGGTCCCAGAGACCCAAAGGCAGAGGCCACGGTAGCAGTGAATTACCATTGAATACTTCACAGGGTCCCAGAGACCCAAAGGCCGAGGCAGCGGTACTAGTGAAACACAATGGAATACCGCCCAGGGTCCCAGAGACCCGAAGGCCGCGGTAGTAGCGAAATACCATTGAATACTTCACAGAGTCCAAGAGACCCAAAGGCCGAGGCCGCAGTAGTAGTGAAACACAATGGAATACTGGCCAGGGTCTCTGGGACCCGAAGGCAGAGGCGGCGGTAGTAGTGAAACGCAATGGAATACAGGACAGTTTGCAGAGACCCAAAGGCCGGGGTAGCAGTGAAACACAATGGAATACCACCCAGGCTCCCAGAGACCCAAAGTCCGAGACCACTGACAGACGAAATAAAAGAATGCAGCAAGTATTACAAAGGCAACAAAGTGGAAGATTAACTTAAAAAACGTTAACATAACTTCTCTGTGGACTTTACCAATGTCCTGCTTTATTCAGCAATTGAGAAGGATCCGAACAATTGAGCAAATTTGTACAGCAGTGTTATGGTGACCGTCTTGCATGAATGTCGATTTATGCAAAAATCACAGTCACTTTTCCCAGAACCCCCAAACTGTGTATTTCGAAACTGTAAACATGTGTTCCTAGAAAATTCCTTAAATAACTTATTATTAACTTACTTGCCCAACCAGTTTTGATAAAATATTAGGTCTCTGTTATGGTACAAATTAGGAAGCATATCAATCAATCAAGTGGCCTCCACTAGGATCCGCAGACACAGGCAGTGCACTGCAATTTGCCCGTGTCTGGGATTTCTAACCAATTGAGACGGTTATGAACATTCAATATTGTTGCAGCTCTAATTCATAGGTTGTCGTGGCCGAGTGGTTAAGGCGATGGATTTGAAATCCATTGGGGTCTCCCCGCGCAGGTCCGAATCCTGCCGACAACGAAAGGCATCCTTTAACTTTGGTAGTAAACCAGTGACACATCACATTATACCAGATCACAGATGTTCCTTCATGAACAATATTGTATTGTCTTATAGGTACTGGGAGCCACCCGTCTCCACCAATGCATCTCTTAGCATTTATTTTCAGTCTCAATGCCCAGATGAGTTGCATGATTTGCAGTGAATGTTTTTGTTTCCAACTGATGGTGGTATAGTGGTTAGCATAGCTTCCTTCCAAGCAGTTGACTTTTGTTTGATTCCCAGCCATCGCATTTGTCAAGAAGTAAGCAGAAAGGCAACAAATGTGCTGATTTATCCACTATGATTCATGGCAAAGCAGTGCAAGCATTTTGCCCAGGTTTGATTTCCAGCCACCGCAGTTGTATTTTTAGGTTTTAAAGCAATATACAACATTGACATTACATGTTTTACCCAGATTTCTTCATTTATTCAGGGATCTCACAAAAAACTCTAAACAATTTTGCAGGGGATGTAGCTCAGTGGTAGAGCGCATGCTTTGCATGTATGAGGCCCTGGGTTCAATCCCCAGCATCTCCAGCCGGTATTATGGTCCAGTCTGTAACAGAGCTGGAAAAGATATTACACTGACAGAGGAAATAAAAGAATGCCACAAGTATTACAAAGGCAACAAAGTGGAATATTAACTTAACTAACATTAACATAACTTCTCTGTGGACTTTACCAATGTCCTGCTTTATTCAGCAACTGAGAAGGATCCGAACAATTGAGCAAATTTGTACAGCAGTGTTGTGGTGGCCTTCTTGCATTAACCATTGTATTGTCCTTCGTGTCACCGGGACTTGTTTAGTTTGCTTACATTGTGCCTTCCGGCTTACTATTTCCATTCACTCGGCATCAACCGCCATGGCCTCAGCCTTCAAGACCCCCCCCCCCCTTCTTTTTGTTCGGTCTCACTTTCTTGCTACAAACCTGAAATGCAATGGAACACAGGACGGGTCCCAGAGACCGAAAGGCTGCAGTAGCAGTGATATACAATCGCATACCGCCCAGGGTCTCTGGGACCCAAAGGCCGCGGTAGCAGTGAAACACAATGGAATACTGCCCAGGCTCCCAGAAACACAAAGGCTGAGGCCACGGTAGCAGTGAATTACCATTGAATACTTCACAGGGTCCCAGAGACCCAAAGGCAGAGGCTGCAGTACTAGTGCAACACAATGGAATACCGCCCAGGGTCCCAGAGACCCAAAGGCCGAGGCCACGGTAGCAGTGAAACACAATGGAATACAGGACAGTTCGCAGAGACCCAAAGGTCGCGGTAGCAGTGAAATACAATCGAATACCGCCCAGGGTCTCTGGTACCCGAAGGCCGCGGTAACAGTGAAGCACAATAGAATACCTCACAGGCTCCCAGAGACCCAAAGGCCAAGGCCACGGTAGTAGTGAAACACAATGCAATACAGGACAGTTTGCAGAGACCCAAAGGCCGCAGTAGCAGTGATATACAATCGAATACCGCCCAGGGTCTCTGGGACCCAAAGGCCGCGGGAGCAGTGAAATACAATGGAATACCACCCAGGGTCCCAGAGACCCAAAGGCAGAGGCCGTGGTAGTAGACAAATACCATTTAATACTTCACAGGGTCCCAGAGACCCAAAGGCAGAGGCCACGGTAGCAGTGAATTACCATTGAATACTTCACAGGGTCCCAGAGACCCAAAGGCCGAGGCAGCGGTACTAGTGAAACACAATGGAATACCGCCCAGGGTCCCAGAGACCCGAAGGCCGCGGTAGTAGCGAAATACCATTGAATACTTCACAGAGTCCAAGAGACCCAAAGGCCGAGGCCGCAGTAGTAGTGAAACACAATGGAATACTGGCCAGGGTCTCTGGGACCCGAAGGCAGAGGCGGCGGTAGTAGTGAAACGCAATGGAATACAGGACAGTTTGCAGAGACCCAAAGGCCGGGGTAGCAGTGAAACACAATGGAATACCACCCAGGCTCCCAGAGACCCAAAGTCCGAGACCACTGACAGACGAAATAAAAGAATGCAGCAAGTATTACAAAGGCAACAAAGTGGAAGATTAACTTAAAAAACGTTAACATAACTTCTCTGTGGACTTTACCAATGTCCTGCTTTATTCAGCAATTGAGAAGGATCCGAACAATTGAGCAAATTTGTACAGCAGTGTTATGGTGACCGTCTTGCATGAATGTCGATTTATGCAAAAATCACAGTCACTTTTCCCAGAACCCCCAAACTGTGTATTTCGAAACTGTAAACATGTGTTCCTAGAAAATTCCTTAAATAACTTATTATTAACTTACTTGCCCAACCAGTTTTGATAAAATATTAGGTCTCTGTTATGGTACAAATTAGGAAGCATATCAATCAATCAAGTGGCCTCCACTAGGATCCGCAGACACAGGCAGTGCACTGCAATTTGCCCGTGTCTGGGATTTCTAACCAATTGAGACGGTTATGAACATTCAATATTGTTGCAGCTCTAATTCATAGGTTGTCGTGGCCGAGTGGTTAAGGCGATGGATTTGAAATCCATTGGGGTCTCCCCGCGCAGGTCCGAATCCTGCCGACAACGAAAGGCATCCTTTAACTTTGGTAGTAAACCAGTGACACATCACATTATACCAGATCACAGATGTTCCTTCATGAACAATATTGTATTGTCTTATAGGTACTGGGAGCCACCCGTCTCCACCAATGCATCTCTTAGCATTTATTTTCAGTCTCAATGCCCAGATGAGTTGCATGATTTGCAGTGAATGTTTTTGTTTCCAACTGATGGTGGTATAGTGGTTAGCATAGCTTCCTTCCAAGCAGTTGACTTTTGTTTGATTCCCAGCCATCGCATTTGTCAAGAAGTAAGCAGAAAGGCAACAAATGTGCTGATTTATCCACTATGATTCATGGCAAAGCAGTGCAAGCATTTTGCCCAGGTTTGATTTCCAGCCACCGCAGTTGTATTTTTAGGTTTTAAAGCAATATACAACATTGACATTACATGTTTTACCCAGATTTCTTCATTTATTCAGGGATCTCACAAAAAACTCTAAACAATTTTGCAGGGGATGTAGCTCAGTGGTAGAGCGCATGCTTTGCATGTATGAGGCCCTGGGTTCAATCCCCAGCATCTCCAGCCGGTATTATGGTCCAGTCTGTAACAGAGCTGGAAAAGATATTACACTGACAGAGGAAATAAAAGAATGCCACAAGTATTACAAAGGCAACAAAGTGGAATATTAACTTAACTAACATTAACATAACTTCTCTGTGGACTTTACCAATGTCCTGCTTTATTCAGCAACTGAGAAGGATCCGAACAATTGAGCAAATTTGTACAGCAGTGTTGTGGTGGCCTTCTTGCATTAACCATTGTATTGTCCTTCGTGTCACCGGGACTTGTTTAGTTTGCTTACATTGTGCCTTCCGGCTTACTATTTCCATTCACTCGGCATCAACCGCCATTGCCTCAGCCTTCAAGACCCCCCCCCCCCCCTCCCCCCCCTTCTTTTTGTTCGGTCTCACTTTCTTGCTACAAACCTGAAATGCAATGGAACACAGGACGGGTCCCAGAGACCGAAAGGCTGCAGTAGCAGTGATATACAATCGCATACCGCCCAGGGTCTCTGGGACCCAAAGGCCGCGGTAGCAGTGAAACACAATGGAATACTGCCCAGGCTCCCAGAAACACAAAGGCTGAGGCCACGGTAGCAGTGAATTACCATTGAATACTTCACAGGGTCCCAGAGACCCAAAGGCAGAGGCTGCAGTACTAGTGCAACACAATGGAATACCGCCCAGGGTCCCAGAGACCCAAAGGCCGAGGCCACGGTAGCAGTGAAACACAATGGAATACAGGACAGTTCGCAGAGACCCAAAGGTCGCGGTAGCAGTGAAATACAATCGAATACCGCCCAGGGTCTCTGGTACCCGAAGGCCGCGGTAACAGTGAAGCACAATAGAATACCTCACAGGCTCCCAGAGACCCAAAGGCCAAGGCCACGGTAGTAGTGAAACACAATGCAATACAGGACAGTTTGCAGAGACCCAAAGGCCGCAGTAGCAGTGATATACAATCGAATACCGCCCAGGGTCTCTGGGACCCAAAGGCCGCGGGAGCAGTGAAATACAATGGAATACCACCCAGGGTCCCAGAGACCCAAAGGCAGAGGCCGTGGTAGTAGACAAATACCATTGAATACTTCACAGGGTCCCAGAGACCCAAAGGCAGAGGCCACGGTAGCAGTGAATTACCATTGAATACTTCACAGGGTCCCAGAGACCCAAAGGCCGAGGCAGCGGTACTAGTGAAACACAATGGAATACCGCCCAGGGTCCCAGAGACCCGAAGGCCGCGGTAGTAGCGAAATACCATTGAATACTTCACAGAGTCTAAGAGACCCAAAGGCCGAGGCCGCAGTAGTAGTGAAACACAATGGAATACTGGCCACGGTCTCTGGGACCCGAAGGCAGAGGCGGCGGTAGTAGTGAAACGCAATGGAATACAGGACAGTTTGCAGAGACCCAAAGGCCGGGGTAGCAGTGAAACACAATGGAATACCACCCAGGCTCCCAGAGACCCAAAGTCCGAGACCACTGACAGACGAAATAAAAGAATGCAGCAAGTATTACAAAGGCAACAAAGTGGAAGATTAACTTAACAAACGTTAACATAACTTCTCTGTGGACTTTACCAATGTCCTGCTTTATTCAGCAATTGAGAAGGATCCGAACAATTGAGCAAATTTGTACAGCAGTGTTATGGTGACCGTCTTGCATGAATGTCGATTTATGCAAAAATCACAGTCACTTTTCCCAGAACCCCCAAACTGTGTATTTCGAAACTGTAAACATGTGTTCCTAGAAAATTCCTTGAATAACTTATTATTAACTTACTTGCCCAACCAGTTTTGATAAAATATTAGGTCTCTGTTATGGTACAAATGAGGAAGCATATCAATCAATCAAGTGGCCTCCACTAGGATCCGCAGACACAGGCAGTGCACTGCAATTTGCCGTGTCTGGGATTTCTAACCAATTGAGACGGTTATGAACATTCAATATTGTTGCAGCTCTAATTCATAGGTTGTCGTGGCCGAGTGGTTAAGGCGATGGATTTGAAATCCATTGGGGTCTCCCCACGCAGGTCCGAATCCTGCCGACAACGAAAGGCATCCTTTAACTTTGGTAGTAAACCAGTGACACATCATATTATACCAGATCACAGATGTTCCTTCATGAACAATATTGTATTGTCTCATAGGTACTGGGAGCCACCCGTCTCCACCAATGCATCTCTTAGCATTTATTTTCAGTCTCAATGCCCAGATGAGTTGCATGATTTGCAGTGAATGTTTTTGTTTCCAACCGATGGTGGTATAGTGGTTAGCATAGCTTCCTTCCAAGCAGTTGACTTTTGTTTGATTCCCAGCCATCGCATTTGTCATGAAGTAAGCAGAAAGGCAACAAATGTGCTGATTTATCCACTATGATTCATGGCAAAGCAGTGCAAGCATTTTGCCCAGGTTTGATTTCCAGCCACCGCAGTTGTATGTTTAGGTTTTAAAGCAATATACAACATTGACATTACATGTTTTACCCAGATTTCTTCATTTATTCAGGGATCTCACAAAAAACTCTAAACAATTTTGCAGGGGATGTAGCTCAGTGGTAGAGCGCATGCTTTGCATGTATGAGGCCCTGGGTTCAATCCCCAGCATCTCCAGCAGGTATTATGGTCCAGTCTGTAACAGAGCTGGAAAAGATATTACACTGACAGAGGAAATAAAAGAATGCCACAAGTATTACAAAGGCAACAAAGTGGAAGATTAACTTAACTAACATTAACATAACTTCTCTGTGGACTTTACCAATGTCCTGCTTTATTCTGCAACTGAGAAGGATCCGAACAATTGAGCAAATTTGTACAGCAGTGTTGTGGTGGCCTTCTTGCATTAACCTTTGTATTGTCCTTCGTGTCACCGGGACTTGTTTAGTTTGCTTACATTGTACCTTCCGGCTTACTATTTCCATTCACTCGGCATCAACCGCCATGGCCTCAGCCTTCAAGACCCCCCCCCTTCTTTTTGTTCGGTCTCACTTTCTTGCTACAAACCTGAAATGCAATGGAACACAGGACGGGTCCCAGAGACCGAAAGGCTGCAGTAGCAGTGATATACAATCGCATACCGCCCAGGGTCTCTGGGACCCAAAGGCCGCGGTAGCAGTGAAACACAATGGAATACTGCCCAGGCTCCCAGAAACACAAAGGCTGAGGCCACGGTAGCAGTGAATTACCATTGAATACTTCACAGGGTCCCAGAGACCCAAAGGCAGAGGCTGCAGTACTAGTGCAACACAATGGAATACCGCCCAGGGTCCCAGAGACCCAAAGGCCGAGGCCACGGTAGCAGTGAAACACAATGGAATACAGGACAGTTCGCAGAGACCCAAAGGTCGCGGTAGCAGTGAAATACAATCGAATACCGCCCAGGGTCTCTGGTACCCGAAGGCCGCGGTAACAGTGAAGCACAATAGAATACCTCACAGGCTCCCAGAGACCCAAAGGCCAAGGCCACGGTAGTAGTGAAACACAATGCAATACAGGACAGTTTGCAGAGACCCAAAGGCCGCAGTAGCAGTGATATACAATCGAATACCGCCCAGGGTCTCTGGGACCCAAAGGCCGCGGGAGCAGTGAAATACAATGGAATACCACCCAGGGTCCCAGAGACCCAAAGGCAGAGGCCGTGGTAGTAGACAAATACCATTGAATACTTCACAGGGTCCCAGAGACCCAAAGGCAGAGGCCACGGTAGCAGTGAATTACCATTGAATACTTCACAGGGTCCCAGAGACCCAAAGGCCGAGGCAGCGGTACTAGTGAAACACAATGGAATACCGCCCAGGGTCCCAGAGACCCGAAGGCCGCGGTAGTAGCGAAATACCATTGAATACTTCACAGAGTCCAAGAGACCCAAAGGCCGAGGCCGCAGTAGTAGTGAAACACAATGGAATACTGGCCAGGGTCTCTGGGACCCGAAGGCAGAGGCGGCGGTAGTAGTGAAACGCAATGGAATACAGGACAGTTTGCAGAGACCCAAAGGCCGGGGTAGCAGTGAAACACAATGGAATACCACCCAGGCTCCCAGAGACCCAAAGTCCGAGACCACTGACAGACGAAATAAAAGAATGCAGCAAGTATTACAAAGGCAACAAAGTGGAAGATTAACTTAAAAAACGTTAACATAACTTCTCTGTGGACTTTACCAATGTCCTGCTTTATTCAGCAATTGAGAAGGATCCGAACAATTGAGCAAATTTGTACAGCAGTGTTATGGTGACCGTCTTGCATGAATGTCGATTTATGCAAAAATCACAGTCACTTTTCCCAGAACCCCCAAACTGTGTATTTCGAAACTGTAAACATGTGTTCCTAGAAAATTCCTTAAATAACTTATTATTAACTTACTTGCCCAACCAGTTTTGATAAAATATTAGGTCTCTGTTATGGTACAAATTAGGAAGCATATCAATCAATCAAGTGGCCTCCACTAGGATCCGCAGACACAGGCAGTGCACTGCAATTTGCCGTGTCTGGGATTTCTAACCAATTGAGACGGTTATGAACATTCAATATTGTTGCAGCTCTAATTCATAGGTTGTCGTGGCCGAGTGGTTAAGGCGATGGATTTGAAATCCATTGGGGTCTCCCCGCGCAGGTCCGAATCCTGCCGGCAACGAAAGGCATCCTTTAACTTTGGTAGTAAACCAGTGACACATCATATTATACCAGATCACAGATGTTCCTTCATGAACAATATTGTATTGTCTCATAGGTACTGGGAGCCACCCGTCTCCACCAATGCATCTCTTAGCATTTATTTTCAGTCTCAATGCCCAGATGAGTTGCATGATTTGCAGTGAATGTTTTTGTTTCCAACCGATGGTGGTATAGTGGTTAGCATAGCTTCCTTCCAAGCAGTTGACTTTTGTTTGATTCCCAGCCATCGCATTTGTCATGAAGTAAGCAGAAAGGCAACAAATGTGCTGATTTATCCACTATGATTCATGGCAAAGCAGTGCAAGCATTTTGCCCAGGTTTGATTTCCAGCCACCGCAGTTGTATTTTTAGGTTTTAAAGCAATATACAACATTGACATTACATGTTTTACCCAGATTTCTTCATTTATTCAGGGATCTCACAAAAAACTCTAAACAATTTTGCAGGGGATGTAGCTCAGTGGTAGAGCGCATGCTTTGCATGTATGAGGCCCTGGGTTCAATCCCCAGCATCTCCAGCAGGTATTATGGTCCAGTCTGTAACAGAGCTGGAAAAGATATTACACTGACAGAGGAAATAAAAGAATGCCACAAGTATTACAAAGGCAACAAAGTGGAAAATTAACTTAACTAACATTAACATAACTTCTCTGTGGACTTTACCAATGTCCTGCTTTATTCTGCAACTGAGAAGGATCCGAACAATTGAGCAAATTTGTACAGCAGTGTTGTGGTGGCCTTCTTGCATTAACCTTTGTATTGTCCTTCGTGTCACCGGGACTTGTTTAGTTTGCTTACATTGTGCCTTCCGGCTTACTATTTCCATTCACTCGGCATCAACCGCCATGGCCTCAGCCTTCAAGACCCCCCCCCTTCTTTTTGTTCGGTCTCACTTTCTTGCTACAAACCTGAAATGCAATGGAACACAGGACGGGTCCCAGAGACCGAAAGGCTGCAGTAGCAGTGATATACAATCGCATACCGCCCAGGGTCTCTGGGACCCAAAGGCCGCGGTAGCAGTGAAACACAATGGAATACTGCCCAGGCTCCCAGAAACACAAAGGCTGAGGCCACGGTAGCAGTGAATTACCATTGAATACTTCACAGGGTCCCAGAGACCCAAAGGCAGAGGCTGCAGTACTAGTGCAACACAATGGAATACCGCCCAGGGTCCCAGAGACCCAAAGGCCGAGGCCACGGTAGCAGTGAAACACAATGGAATACAGGACAGTTCGCAGAGACCCAAAGGTCGCGGTAGCAGTGAAATACAATCGAATACCGCCCAGGGTCTCTGGTACCCGAAGGCCGCGGTAACAGTGAAGCACAATAGAATACCTCACAGGCTCCCAGAGACCCAAAGGCCAAGGCCACGGTAGTAGTGAAACACAATGCAATACAGGACAGTTTGCAGAGACCCAAAGGCCGCAGTAGCAGTGATATACAATCGAATACCGCCCAGGGTCTCTGGGACCCAAAGGCCGCGGGAGCAGTGAAATACAATGGAATACCACCCAGGGTCCCAGAGACCCAAAGGCAGAGGCCGTGGTAGTAGACAAATACCATTGAATACTTCACAGGGTCCCAGAGACCCAAAGGCAGAGGCCACGGTAGCAGTGAATTACCATTGAATACTTCACAGGGTCCCAGAGACCCAAAGGCCGAGGCAGCGGTACTAGTGAAACACAATGGAATACCGCCCAGGGTCCCAGAGACCCGAAGGCCGCGGTAGTAGCGAAATACCATTGAATACTTCACAGAGTCTAAGAGACCCAAAGGCCGAGGCCGCAGTAGTAGTGAAACACAATGGAATACTGGCCACGGTCTCTGGGACCCGAAGGCAGAGGCGGCGGTAGTAGTGAAACGCAATGGAATACAGGACAGTTTGCAGAGACCCAAAGGCCGGGGTAGCAGTGAAACACAATGGAATACCACCCAGGCTCCCAGAGACCCAAAGTCCGAGACCACTGACAGACGAAATAAAAGAATGCAGCAAGTATTACAAAGGCAACAAAGTGGAAGATTAACTTAACAAACGTTAACATAACTTCTCTGTGGACTTTACCAATGTCCTGCTTTATTCAGCAATTGAGAAGGATCCGAACAATTGAGCAAATTTGTACAGCAGTGTTATGGTGACCGTCTTGCATGAATGTCGATTTATGCAAAAATCACAGTCACTTTTCCCAGAACCCCCAAACTGTGTATTTCGAAACTGTAAACATGTGTTCCTAGAAAATTCCTTAAATAACTTATTATTAACTTACTTGCCCAACCAGTTTTGATAAAATATTAGGTCTCTGTTATGGTACAAATTAGGAAGCATATCAATCAATCAAGTGGCCTCCACTAGGATCCGCAGACACAGGCAGTGCACTGCAATTTGCCGTGTCTGGGATTTCTAACCAATTGAGACGGTTATGAACATTCAATATTGTTGCAGCTCTAATTCATAGGTTGTCGTGGCCGAGTGGTTAAGGCGATGGATTTGAAATCCATTGGGGTCTCCCCACGCAGGTCCGAATCCTGCCGACAACGAAAGGCATCCTTTAACTTTGGTAGTAAACCAGTGACACATCATATTATACCAGATCACAGATGTTCCTTCATGAACAATATTGTATTGTCTCATAGGTACTGGGAGCCACCCGTCTCCACCAATGCATCTCTTAGCATTTATTTTCAGTCTCAATGCCCAGATGAGTTGCATGATTTGCAGTGAATGTTTTTGTTTCCAACCGATGGTGGTATAGTGGTTAGCATAGCTTCCTTCCAAGCAGTTGACTTTTGTTTGATTCCCAGCCATCGCATTTGTCATGAAGTAAGCAGAAAGGCAACAAATGTGCTGATTTATCCACTATGATTCATGGCAAAGCAGTGCAAGCATTTTGCCCAGGTTTGATTTCCAGCCACCGCAGTTGTATGTTTAGGTTTTAAAGCAATATACAACATTGACATTACATGTTTTACCCAGATTTCTTCATTTATTCAGGGATCTCACAAAAAACTCTAAACAATTTTGCAGGGGATGTAGCTCAGTGGTAGAGCGCATGCTTTGCATGTATGAGGCCCTGGGTTCAATCCCCAGCATCTCCAGCAGGTATTATGGTCCAGTCTGTAACAGAGCTGGAAAAGATATTACACTGACAGAGGAAATAAAAGAATGCCACAAGTATTACAAAGGCAACAAAGTGGAAGATTAACTTAACTAACATTAACATAACTTCTCTGTGGACTTTACCAATGTCCTGCTTTATTCTGCAACTGAGAAGGATCCGAACAATTGAGCAAATTTGTACAGCAGTGTTGTGGTGGCCTTCTTGCATTAACCTTTGTATTGTCCTTCGTGTCACCGGGACTTGTTTAGTTTGCTTACATTGTGCCTTCCGGCTTACTATTTCCATTCACTCGGCATCAACCGCCATGGCCTCAGCCTTCAAGACCCCCCCCCTTCTTTTTGTTCGGTCTCACTTTCTTGCTACAAACCTGAAATGCAATGGAACACAGGACGGGTCCCAGAGACCGAAAGGCTGCAGTAGCAGTGATATACAATCGCATACCGCCCAGGGTCTCTGGGACCCAAAGGCCGCGGTAGCAGTGAAACACAATGGAATACTGCCCAGGCTCCCAGAAACACAAAGGCTGAGGCCACGGTAGCAGTGAATTACCATTGAATACTTCACAGGGTCCCAGAGACCCAAAGGCAGAGGCTGCAGTACTAGTGCAACACAATGGAATACCGCCCAGGGTCCCAGAGACCCAAAGGCCGAGGCCACGGTAGCAGTGAAACACAATGGAATACAGGACAGTTCGCAGAGACCCAAAGGTCGCGGTAGCAGTGAAATACAATCGAATACCGCCCAGGGTCTCTGGTACCCGAAGGCCGCGGTAACAGTGAAGCACAATAGAATACCTCACAGGCTCCCAGAGACCCAAAGGCCAAGGCCACGGTAGTAGTGAAACACAATGCAATACAGGACAGTTTGCAGAGACCCAAAGGCCGCAGTAGCAGTGATATACAATCGAATACCGCCCAGGGTCTCTGGGACCCAAAGGCCGCGGGAGCAGTGAAATACAATGGAATACCACCCAGGGTCCCAGAGACCCAAAGGCAGAGGCCGTGGTAGTAGACAAATACCATTGAATACTTCACAGGGTCCCAGAGACCCAAAGGCAGAGGCCACGGTAGCAGTGAATTACCATTGAATACTTCACAGGGTCCCAGAGACCCAAAGGCCGAGGCAGCGGTACTAGTGAAACACAATGGAATACCGCCCAGGGTCCCAGAGACCCGAAGGCCGCGGTAGTAGCGAAATACCATTGAATACTTCACAGAGTCCAAGAGACCCAAAGGCCGAGGCCGCAGTAGTAGTGAAACACAATGGAATACTGGCCAGGGTCTCTGGGACCCGAAGGCAGAGGCGGCGGTAGTAGTGAAACGCAATGGAATACAGGACAGTTTGCAGAGACCCAAAGGCCGGGGTAGCAGTGAAACACAATGGAATACCACCCAGGCTCCCAGAGACCCAAAGTCCGAGACCACTGACAGACGAAATAAAAGAATGCAGCAAGTATTACAAAGGCAACAAAGTGGAAGATTAACTTAAAAAACGTTAACATAACTTCTCTGTGGACTTTACCAATGTCCTGCTTTATTCAGCAATTGAGAAGGATCCGAACAATTGAGCAAATTTGTACAGCAGTGTTATGGTGACCGTCTTGCATGAATGTCGATTTATGCAAAAATCACAGTCACTTTTCCCAGAACCCCCAAACTGTGTATTTCGAAACTGTAAACATGTGTTCCTAGAAAATTCCTTAAATAACTTATTATTAACTTACTTGCCCAACCAGTTTTGATAAAATATTAGGTCTCTGTTATGGTACAAATTAGGAAGCATATCAATCAATCAAGTGGCCTCCACTAGGATCCGCAGACACAGGCAGTGCACTGCAATTTGCCGTGTCTGGGATTTCTAACCAATTGAGACGGTTATGAACATTCAATATTGTTGCAGCTCTAATTCATAGGTTGTCGTGGCCGAGTGGTTAAGGCGATGGATTTGAAATCCATTGGGGTCTCCCCGCGCAGGTCCGAATCCTGCCGGCAACGAAAGGCATCCTTTAACTTTGGTAGTAAACCAGTGACACATCATATTATACCAGATCACAGATGTTCCTTCATGAACAATATTGTATTGTCTCATAGGTACTGGGAGCCACCCGTCTCCACCAATGCATCTCTTAGCATTTATTTTCAGTCTCAATGCCCAGATGAGTTGCATGATTTGCAGTGAATGTTTTTGTTTCCAACCGATGGTGGTATAGTGGTTAGCATAGCTTCCTTCCAAGCAGTTGACTTTTGTTTGATTCCCAGCCATCGCATTTGTCATGAAGTAAGCAGAAAGGCAACAAATGTGCTGATTTATCCACTATGATTCATGGCAAAGCAGTGCAAGCATTTTGCCCAGGTTTGATTTCCAGCCACCGCAGTTGTATTTTTAGGTTTTAAAGCAATATACAACATTGACATTACATGTTTTACCCAGATTTCTTCATTTATTCAGGGATCTCACAAAAAACTCTAAACAATTTTGCAGGGGATGTAGCTCAGTGGTAGAGCGCATGCTTTGCATGTATGAGGCCCTGGGTTCAATCCCCAGCATCTCCAGCAGGTATTATGGTCCAGTCTGTAACAGAGCTGGAAAAGATATTACACTGACAGAGGAAATAAAAGAATGCCACAAGTATTACAAAGGCAACAAAGTGGAAAATTAACTTAACTAACATTAACATAACTTCTCTGTGGACTTTACCAATGTCCTGCTTTATTCTGCAACTGAGAAGGATCCGAACAATTGAGCAAATTTGTACAGCAGTGTTGTGGTGGCCTTCTTGCATTAACCTTTGTATTGTCCTTCGTGTCACCGGGACTTGTTTAGTTTGCTTACATTGTGCCTTCCGGCTTACTATTTCCATTCACTCGGCATCAACCGCCATGGCCTCAGCCTTCAAGACCCCCCCCCTTCTTTTTGTTCGGTCTCACTTTCTTGCTACAAACCTGAAATGCAATGGAACACAGGACGGGTCCCAGAGACCGAAAGGCTGCAGTAGCAGTGATATACAATCGCATACCGCCCAGGGTCTCTGGGACCCAAAGGCCGCGGTAGCAGTGAAACACAATGGAATACTGCCCAGGCTCCCAGAAACACAAAGGCTGAGGCCACGGTAGCAGTGAATTACCATTGAATACTTCACAGGGTCCCAGAGACCCAAAGGCAGAGGCTGCAGTACTAGTGCAACACAATGGAATACCGCCCAGGGTCCCAGAGACCCAAAGGCCGAGGCCACGGTAGCAGTGAAACACAATGGAATACAGGACAGTTCGCAGAGACCCAAAGGTCGCGGTAGCAGTGAAATACAATCGAATACCGCCCAGGGTCTCTGGTACCCGAAGGCCGCGGTAACAGTGAAGCACAATAGAATACCTCACAGGCTCCCAGAGACCCAAAGGCCAAGGCCACGGTAGTAGTGAAACACAATGCAATACAGGACAGTTTGCAGAGACCCAAAGGCCGCAGTAGCAGTGATATACAATCGAATACCGCCCAGGGTCTCTGGGACCCAAAGGCCGCGGGAGCAGTGAAATACAATGGAATACCACCCAGGGTCCCAGAGACCCAAAGGCAGAGGCCGTGGTAGTAGACAAATACCATTGAATACTTCACAGGGTCCCAGAGACCCAAAGGCAGAGGCCACGGTAGCAGTGAATTACCATTGAATACTTCACAGGGTCCCAGAGACCCAAAGGCCGAGGCAGCGGTACTAGTGAAACACAATGGAATACCGCCCAGGGTCCCAGAGACCCGAAGGCCGCGGTAGTAGCGAAATACCATTGAATACTTCACAGAGTCCAAGAGACCCAAAGGCCGAGGCCGCAGTAGTAGTGAAACACAATGGAATACTGGCCAGGGTCTCTGGGACCCGAAGGCAGAGGCGGCGGTAGTAGTGAAACGCAATGGAATACAGGACAGTTTGCAGAGACCCAAAGGCCGGGGTAGCAGTGAAACACAATGGAATACCACCCAGGCTCCCAGATACCCAAAGTCCGAGACCACTGACAGACGAAATAAAAGAATGCAGCAAGTATTACAAAGGCAACAAAGTGGAAGATTAACTTAAAAAACGTTAACATAACTTCTCTGTGGACTTTACCAATGTCCTGCTTTATTCAGCAATTGAGAAGGATCCGAACAATTGAGCAAATTTGTACAGCAGTGTTATGGTGACCGTCTTGCATGAATGTCGATTTATGCAAAAATCACAGTCACTTTTCCCAGAACCCCCAAACTGTGTATTTCGAAACTGTAAACATGTGTTCCTAGAAAATTCCTTAAATAACTTATTATTAACTTACTTGCCCAACCAGTTTTGATAAAATATTAGGTCTCTGTTATGGTACAAATTAGGAAGCATATCAATCAATCAAGTGGCCTCCACTAGGATCCGCAGACACAGGCAGTGCACTGCAATTTGCCGTGTCTGGGATTTCTAACCAATTGAGACGGTTATGAACATTCAATATTGTTGCAGCTCTAATTCATAGGTTGTCGTGGCCGAGTGGTTAAGGCGATGGATTTGAAATCCATTGGGGTCTCCCCGCGCAGGTCCGAATCCTGCCGACAACGAAAGGCATCCTTTAACTTTGGTAGTAAACCAGTGACACATCATATTATACCAGATCACAGATGTTCCTTCATGAACAATATTGTATTGTCTCATAGGTACTGGGAGCCACCCGTCTCCACCAATGCATCTCTTAGCATTTATTTTCAGTCTCAATGCCCAGATGAGTTGCATGATTTGCAGTGAATGTTTTTGTTTCCAACCGATGGTGGTATAGTGGTTAGCATAGCTTCCTTCCAAGCAGTTGACTTTTGTTTGATTCCCAGCCATCGCATTTGTCAAGAAGTAAGCAGAAAGGCAACAAATGTGCTGATTTATCCACTATGATTCATGGCAAAGCAGTGCAAGCATTTTGCCCAGGTTTGATTTCCAGCCACCGCAGTTGTATTTTTAGGTTTTAAAGCAATATACAACATTGACATTACATGTTTTACCCAGATTTCTTCATTTATTCAGGGATCTCACAAAAAACTCTAAACAATTTTGCAGGGGATGTAGCTCAGTGGTAGAGCGCATGCTTTGCATGTATGAGGCCCTGGGTTCAATCCCCAGCATCTCCAGCAGGTATTATGGTCCAGTCTGTAACAGAGCTGGAAAAGATATTACACTGACAGAGGAAATAAAAGAATGCCACAAGTATTACAAAGGCAACAAAGTGAAAGATTAACTTAACTAACATTAACATAACTTCTCTGTGGACTTTACCAATGTCCTGCTTTATTCTGCAACTGAGAAGGATCCGAACAATTGAGCAAATTTGTACAGCAGTGTTGTGGTGGCCTTCTTGCATTAACCTTTGTATTGTCCTTCGTGTCACCGGGACTTGTTTAGTTTGCTTACATTGTGCCTTCCGGCTTACTATTTCCATTCACTCGGCATCAACCGCCATGGCCTCAGCCTTCAAGACCCCCCCCCCTTCTTTTTGTTCGGTCTCACTTTCTTGCTACAAACCTGAAATGCAATGGAACACAGGACGGGTCCCAGAGACCGAAAGGCTGCAGTAGCAGTGATATACAATCGCATACCGCCCAGGGTCTCTGGGACCCAAAGGCCGCGGTAGAAGTGAAACACAATGGAATACTGCCCAGGCTCCCAGAAACACAAAGGCTGAGGCCACGGTAGCAGTGAATTACCATTGAATACTTCACAGGGTCCCAGAGACCCAAAGGCAGAGGCTGCAGTACTAGTGCAACACAATGGAATACCGCCCAGGGTCCCAGAGACCCAAAGGCCGAGGCCGAGGCCACGGTAGCAGTGAAACACAATGGAATACAGGACAGTTCGCAGAGACCCAAAGGTCGCGGTAGCAGTGAAATACAATCGAATACCGCCCAGGGTCTCTGGTACCCGAAGGCCGTGGTAACGGTGAAGCACAATAGAATACCTCACAGGCTCCCAGAGACCCAAAGGCCGAGGCCACGGTAGTAGTGAAACACAATGCAATACAGGACAGTTTGCAGAGACCCAAAGGCCGCAGTAGCAGTGATATACAATCGAATACCGCCCAGGGTCTCTGGGACCCAAAGGCCGCGGGAGCAGTGAAATACAATGGAATACCACCCAGGGTCCCAGAGACCCAAAGGCAGAGGCCGTGGTAGTAGACAAATACCATTGAATACTTCACAGGGTCCCAGAGACCCAAAGGCAGAGGCCACGGTAGCAGTGATTTACCATTGAATACTTCACAGGGTCCCAGAGACCCAAAGGCCGAGGCAGCGGTACTAGTGAAACACAATGGAATACCACCCAGGGTCCCAGAGACCCGAAGGCCGCGGTAGTAGCGAAATACCATTGAATACTTCACAGAGTCCAAGAGACCCAAAGGCCGAGGCCGCAGTAGTAGTGAAACACAATGGAATACTGGCCAGGGTCTCTGGGACCCGAAGGCAGAGGCGGCGGTAGTATTGAAACGCAATGGAATACAGGACAGTTTGCAGAGACCCAAAGGCCGGGGTAGCAGTGAAACACAATGGAATACCACCCAGGCTCCCAGAGACCCAAAGTCCGAGACCACTGACAGACGAAATAAAAGAATGCAGCAAGTATTACAAAGGCAACAAAGTGGAAGATTAACTTAAAAAACGTTAACATAACTTCTCTGTGGACTTTACCAATGTCCTGCTTTATTCAGCAATTGAGAAGGATCCGAACAATTGAGCAAATTTGTACAGCAGTGTTATGGTGACCGTCTTGCATGAATGTCGATTTATGCAAAAATCACAGTCACTTTTCCCAGAACCCCCAAACTGTGTATTTCGAAACTGTAAACATGTGTTCCTAGAAAATTCCTTAAATAACTTATTATTAACTTACTTGCCCAACCAGTTTTGATAAAATATTAGGTCTCTGTTATGGTACAAATTAGGAAGCATATCAATCAATCAAGTGGCCTCCACTAGGATCCGCAGACACAGGCAGTGCACTGCAATTTGCCGTGTCTGGGATTTCTAACCAATTGAGACGGTTATGAACATTCAATATTGTTGCAGCTCTAATTCATAGGTTGTCGTGGCTGAGTGGTTAAGGCGATGGATTTGAAATCCTTTGGGGTCTCCCCGCGCAGGTCCGAATCCTGCCGACAACGAAAGGCATCCTTTAACTTTGGTAGTAAACCAGTGACACATCATATTATACCAGATCACAGATGTTCCTTCATGAACAATATTGTATTGTCTCATAGGTACTGGGAGCCACCCGTCTCCACCAATGCATCTCTTAGCATTTATTTTCAGTCTCAATGCCCAGATGAGTTGCATGATTTGCAGTGAATGTTTTTGTTTCCAACCGATGGTGGTATAGTGGTTAGCATAGCTTCCTTCCAAGCAGTTGACTTTTGTTTGATTCCCAGCCATCGCATTTGTCAAGAAGTAAGCAGAAAGGCAACAAATGTGCTGATTTATCCACTATGATTCATGGCAAAGCAGTGCAAGCATTTTGCCCAGGTTTGATTTCCAGCCACCGCAGTTGTATTTTTAGGTTTTAAAGCAATATACAACATTGACATTACATGTTTTACCCAGATTTCTTCATTTATTCAGGAATCTCACATAAAACTCTAAACAATTTTGCAGGGGATGTAGCTCAGTGGTAGAGCGCATGCTTTGCATGTATGAGGCCCTGGGTTCAATCCCCAGCATCTCCAGCAGGTATTATGGTCCAGTCTGTAACAGAGCTGGAAAAGATATTACACTGACAGAGGAAATAAAAGAATGCCACAAGTATTACAAAGGCAACAAAGTGGAATATTAACATAACTTATCTGTGGACTTTACCAATGTCCTGCTTTATTCTGCAACTGAGAAGGATCCGAACAATTGAGCAAATTTGTACAGCAGTGTTGTGGTGGCCTTCTTGCATTAACCTTTGTATTGTCCTTCGTGTCACCGGGACTTGTTTAGTTTGCTTACATTGTGCCTTCCGGCTTACTATTTCCATTCACTCGGCATCAACCGCCATGGCCTCAGCCTTCAAGACCCCCCCCCCCCCTTCTTTTTGTTCGGTCTCACTTTCTTGCTACAAACCTGAAATGCAATGGAACACAGGACGGGTCCCAGAGACCGAAAGGCTGCAGTAGCAGTGATATACAATCGCATACCGCCCAGGGTCTCTGGGACCCAAAGGCCGCGGTAGCAGTGAAACACAATGGAATACTGCCCAGGCTCCCAGAAACACAAAGGCTGAGGCCACGGTAGCAGTGAATTACCATTGTATACTTCACAGGGTCCCAGAGACCCAAAGGCAGAGGCTGCAGTACTAGTGCAACACAATGGAATACCGCCCAGGGTCCCAGATACCCAAAGGCCGAGGCCACGGTAGCAGTGAAACACAATGGAATACAGGACAGTTCGCAGAGACCCAAAGGTCGCGGTAGCAGTGAAATACAATCGAATACCGCCCAGGGTCTCTGGTACCCGAAGGCCGCGGTAACGGTGAAGCACAATAGAATACCTCACAGGCTCCCAGAGACCCAAAGGCCGAGGCCACGGTAGTAGTGAAACACAATGCAATACAGGACAGTTTGCAGAGACCCAAAGGCCGCAGTAGCAGTGATATACAATCGAATACTGCCCAGGGTCTCTGGGACCCAAAGGCCGCGGGAGCAGTGAAATACAATGGAATACCACCCAGGGTCCCAGAGACCCAAAGGCAGAGGCCGTGGTAGTAGACAAATACCATTGAATACTTCACAGGGTCCCAGAGACCCAAAGGCAGAGGCCACGGTAGCAGTGAATTACCATTGAATACTTCACAGGGTCCCAGAGACCCAAAGGCCGAGGCAGCGGTACTAGTGAAACACAATGGAATACCGCCCAGGGTCCCAGAGACCCGAAGGCCGCGGTAGTAGCGAAATACCATTGAATACTTCACAGAGTCCAAGAGACCCAAAGGCCGAGGCCGCAGTAGTAGTGAAACACAATGGAATACTGGCCAGGGTCTCTGGGACCCGAAGGCAGAGGCGGCGGTAGTAGTGAAACGCAATGGAATACAGGACAGTTTGCAGAGACCCAAAGGCCGGGGTAGCAGTGAAACACAATGGAATACCACCCAGGCTCCCAGAGACCCAAAGTCCGAGACCACTGACAGACGAAATAAAAGAATGCAGCAAGTATTACAAAGGCAACAAAGTGGAAGATTAACTTAAAAAACGTTAACATAACTTCTCTGTGGACTTTACCAATGTCCTGCTTTATTCAGCAATTGAGAAGGATCCGAACAATTGAGCAAATTTGTACAGCAGTGTTATGGTGACCGTCTTGCATGAATGTCGATTTATGCAAAAATCACAGTCACTTTTCCCAGAACCCCCAAACTGTGTATTTCGAAACTGTAAACATGTGTTCCTAGAAAATTCCTTAAATAACTTATTATTAACTTACTTGCCCAACCAGTTTTGATAAAATATTAGGTCTCTGTTATGGTACAAATTAGGAAGCATATCAATCAATCAAGTGGCCTCCACTAGGATCCGCAGACACAGGCAGTGCACTGCAATTTGCCCGTGTCTGGGATTTCTAACCAATTGAGACGGTTATGAACATTCAATATTGTTGCAGCTCTAATTCATAGGTTGTCGTGGCCGAGTGGTTAAGGCGATGGATTTGAAATCCATTGGGGTCTCCCCGCCCAGGTCCGAATCCTGCCGACAACGAAAGGCATCCTTTAACTTTGGTAGTAAACCAGTGACACATCACATTATACCAGATCACAGATGTTCCTTCATGAACAATATTGTATTGTCTTATAGGTACTGGGAGCCACCCGTCTCCACCAATGCATCTCTTAGCATTTATTTTCAGTCTCAATGCCCAGATGAGTTGCATGATTTGCAGTGAATGTTTTTGTTTCCAACTGATGGTGGTATAGTGGTTAGCATAGCTTCCTTCCAAGCAGTTGACTTTTGTTTGATTCCCAGCCATCGCATTTGTCAAGAAGTAAGCAGAAAGGCAACAAATGTGCTGATTTATCCACTATGATTCATGGCAAAGCAGTGCAAGCATTTTGCCCAGGTTTGATTTCCAGCCACCGCAGTTGTATTTTTAGGTTTTAAAGCAATATACAACATTGACATTACATGTTTTACCCAGATTTCTTCATTTATTCAGGGATCTCACAAAAAACTCTAAACAATTTTGCAGGGGATGTAGCTCAGTGGTAGAGCGCATGCTTTGCATGTATGAGGCCCTGGGTTCAATCCCCAGCATCTCCAGCCGGTATTATGGTCCAGTCTGTAACAGAGCTGGAAAAGATATTACACTGACAGAGGAAATAAAAGAATGCCACAAGTATTACAAAGGCAACAAAGTGGAATATTAACTTAACTAACATTAACATAACTTCTCTGTGGACTTTACCAATGTCCTGCTTTATTCAGCAACTGAGAAGGATCCGAACAATTGAGCAAATTTGTACAGCAGTGTTGTGGTGGCCTTCTTGCATTAACCATTGTATTGTCCTTCGTGTCACCGGGACTTGTTTAGTTTGCTTACATTGTGCCTTCCGGCTTACTATTTCCATTCACTCGGCATCAACCGCCATGGCCTCAGCCTTCAAGACCCCCCCCCCCCCCTCCCCCCCCTTCTTTTTGTTCGGTCTCACTTTCTTGCTACAAACCTGAAATGCAATGGAACACAGGACGGGTCCCAGAGACCGAAAGGCTGCAGTAGCAGTGATATACAATCGCATACCGCCCAGGGTCTCTGGGACCCAAAGGCCGCGGTAGCAGTGAAACACAATGGAATACTGCCCAGGCTCCCAGAAACACAAAGGCTGAGGCCACGGTAGCAGTGAATTACCATTGAATACTTCACAGGGTCCCAGAGACCCAAAGGCAGAGGCTGCAGTTCTAGTGCAACACAATGGAATACCGCCCAGGGTCCCAGAGACCCAAAGGCCGAGGCCACGGTAGCAGTGAAACACAATGGAATACAGGACAGTTCGCAGAGACCCAAAGGTCGCGGTAGCAGTGAAATACAATCGAATACCGCCCAGGGTCTCTGGTACCCGAAGGCCGCGGTAACAGTGAAGCACAATAGAATACCTCACAGGCTCCCAGAGACCCAAAGGCCAAGGCCACGGTAGTAGTGAAACACAATGCAATACAGGACAGTTTGCAGAGACCCAAAGGCCGCAGTAGCAGTGATATACAATCGAATACCGCCCAGGGTCTCTGGGACCCAAAGGCCGCGGGAGCAGTGAAATACAATGGAATACCACCCAGGGTCCCAGAGACCCAAAGGCAGAGGCCGTGGTAGTAGACAAATACCATTGAATACTTCACAGGGTCCCAGAGACCCAAAGGCAGAGGCCACGGTAGCAGTGAATTACCATTGAATACTTCACAGGGTCCCAGAGACCCAAAGGCCGAGGCAGCGGTACTAGTGAAACACAATGGAATACCGCCCAGGGTCCCAGAGACCCGAAGGCCGCGGTAGTAGCGAAATACCATTGAATACTTCACAGAGTCTAAGAGACCCAAAGGCCGAGGCCGCAGTAGTAGTGAAACACAATGGAATACTGGCCAGGGTCTCTGGGACCCGAAGGCAGAGGCGGCGGTAGTAGTGAAACGCAATGGAATACAGGACAGTTTGCAGAGACCCAAAGGCCGGGGTAGCAGTGAAACACAATGGAATACCACCCAGGCTCCCAGAGACCCAAAGTCCGAGTCCACTGACAGACGAAATAAAAGAATGCAGCAAGTATTACAAAGGCAACAAAGTGGAAGATTAACTTAACAAACGTTAACATAACTTCTCTGTGGACTTTACCAATGTCCTGCTTTATTCAGAAATTGAGAAGGATCCGAACAATTGAGCAAATTTGTACAGCAGTGTTATGGTGACCGTCTTGCATGAATGTCGATTTATGCAAAAATCACAGTCACTTTTCCCAGAACCCCCAAACTGTGTATTTCGAAACTGTAAACATGTGTTCCTAGAAAATTCCTTAAATAACTTATTATTAACTTACTTGCCCAACCAGTTTTGATAAAATATTAGGTCTCTGTTATGGTACAAATTAGGAAGCATATCAATCAATCAAGTAGCCTCCACTAGGATCCGCAGACACAGGCAGTGCACTGCAATTTGCCGTGTCTGGGATTTCTAACCAATTGAGACGGTTATGAACATTCAATATTGTTGCAGCTCTAATTCATAGGTTGTCGTGGCCGAGTGGTTAAGGCGATGGATTTGAAATCCATTGGGGTCTCCCCGCGCAGGTCCGAATCCTGCCGACAACGAAAGGCATCCTTTAACTTTGGTAGTAAACCAGTGACACATCATATTATACCAGATCACAGATGTTCCTTCATGAACAATATTGTATTGTCTCATAGGTACTGGGAGCCACCCGTCTCCACCAATGCATCTCTTAGCATTTATTTTCAGTCTCAATGCCCAGATGAGTTGCATGATTTGCAGTGAATGTTTTTGTTTCCAACCGATGGTGGTATAGTGGTTAGCATAGCTTCCTTCCAAGCAGTTGACTTTTGTTTGATTCCCAGCCATCGCATTTGTCAAGAAGTAAGCAGAAAGGCAACAAATGTGCTGATTTATCCACTATGATTCATGGCAAAGCAGTGCAAGCATTTTGCCCAGGTTTGATTTCCAGCCACCGCAGTTGTATTTTTAGGTTTTAAAGCAATATACAACATTGACATTACATGTTTTACCCAGATTTCTTCATTTATTCAGGGATCTCACAAAAAACTCTAAACAACTTTGCAGGGGATGTAGCTCAGTGGTAGAGCGCATGCTTTGCATGTATGAGGCCCTGGGTTCAATCCCCAGCATCTCCAGCAGGTATTATGGTCCAGTCTGTAACAGAGCTGGAAAAGATATTACACTGACAGAGGAAATAAAAGAATGCCACAAGTATTACAAAGGCAACAAAGTGGAATATTAACTTAACTAACATTAACATAACTTATCTGTGGACTTTACCAATGTCCTGCTTTATTCTGCAACTGAGAAGGATCCGAACAATTGAGCAAATTTGTACAGCAGTGTTGTGGTGGCCTTCTTGCATTAACCTTTGTATTGTCCTTCGTGTCACCGGGACTTGTTTAGTTTGCTTACATTGTGCCTTCCGGCTTACTATTTCCATTCACTCGGCATCAACCGCCATGGCCTCAGCCTTCAAGACCCTCCCCCCCCCCCCCCCCCCTCCCCCCCCTTCTTTTTGTTCGGTCTCACTTTATTGCTACAAACCTGAAATGCAATGGAACACAGGACGGGTCCCAGAGACCGAAAGGCTGCAGTAGCAGTGATATACAATCGCATACCGCCCAGGGTCTCTGGGACCCAAAGGCCGCGGTAGCAGTGAAACACAATGGAATACTGCCCAGGCTCCCAGAAACACAAAGGCTGAGGCCACGGTAGCAGTGAATTACCATTGAATACTTCACAGGGTCCCAGAGACCCAAAGGCAGAGGCTGCAGTACTAGTGCAACACAATGGAATACCGCCCAGGGTCCCAGAGACCCAAAGGCCGAGGCCACGGTAGCAGTGAAACACAATGGAATACAGGACAGTTCGCAGAGACCCAAAGGTCGCGGTAGCAGTGAAATACAATCGAATACCGCCCAGGGTCTCTGGTACCCGAAGGCCGCGGTAACAGTGAAGCACAATAGAATACCTCACAGGCTCCCAGAGACCCAAAGGCCAAGGCCACGGTAGTAGTGAAACACAATGCAATACAGGACAGTTTGCAGAGACCCAAAGGCCGCAGTAGCAGTGATATACAATCGAATACCGCCCAGGGTCTCTGGGACCCAAAGGCCGCGGGAGCAGTGAAATACAATGGAATACCACCCAGGGTCCCAGAGACCCAAAGGCAGAGGCCGTGGTAGTAGACAAATACCATTGAATACTTCACAGGGTCCCAGAGACCCAAAGGCAGAGGCCACGGTAGCAGTGAATTACAATTGAATACTTCACAGGGTCCCAGAGACCCAAAGGCCGAGGCAGCGGTACTAGTGAAACACAATGGAATACCGCCCAGGGTCCCAGAGACCCGAAGGCCGCGGTAGTAGCAAAATACCATTGAATACTTCACAGAGTCCAAGAGACCCAAAGGCCGAGGCCGCAGTAGTAGTGAAACACAATGGAATACTGGAATGGAATATTTCTTGCTACAAACCTGAAATGCAATGGAACACAGGACGGGTCCCAGAGACCGAAAGGCTGCAGTAGCAGTGATATACAATCGCATACCGCCCAGGGTCTCTGGGACCCAAAGGCCGCGGTAGCAGTGAAACACAATGGAATACTGCCCAGGCTCCCAGAAACACAAAGGCTGAGGCCACGGTAGCAGTGAATTACCATTGAATACTTCACAGGGTCCCAGAGACCCAAAGGCAGAGGCTGCAGTACTAGTGCAACACAATGGAATACCGCCCAGGGTCCCAGAGACCCAAAGGCCGAGGCCACGGTAGCAGTGAAACACAATGGAATACAGGACAGTTCGCAGAGACCCAAAGGTCGCAGTAGCAGTGAAATACAATCGAATACCGCCCAGGGTCTCTGGTACCCGAAGGCCGCGGTAACAGTGAAGCACAATAGAATACCTCACAGGCTCCCAGAGACCCAAAGGCCAAGGCCACGGTAGTAGTGAAACACAATGCAATACAGGACAGTTTGCAGAGACCCAAAGGCCGCAGTAGCAGTGATATACAATCGAATACCGCCCAGGGTCTCTGGGACCCAAAGGCCGCGGGAGCAGTGAAATACAATGGAATACCACCCAGGGTCCCAGAGACCCAAAGGCAGAGGCCGTGGTAGTAGACAAATACCATTGAATACTTCACAGGGTCCCAGAGACCCAAAGGCAGAGGCCACGGTAGCAGTGAATTACCATTGAATACTTCACAGGGTCCCAGAGACCCAAAGGCCGAGGCAGCGGTACTAGTGAAACACAATGGAATACCGCCCAGGGTCCCAGAGACCCGAAGGCCGCGGTAGTAGCGAAATACCATTGAATACTTCACAGAGTCCAAGAGACCCAAAGGCCGAGGCCGCAGTAGTAGTGAAACACAATGGAATACTGGCCAGGGTCTCTGGGACCCGAAGGCAGAGGCGGCGGTAGTAGTGAAACGCAATGGAATACAGGACAGTTTGCAGAGACCCAAAGGCCGGGGTAGCAGTGAAACACAATGGAATACCACCCAGGCTCCCAGAGACCCAAAGTCCGAGACCACTGACAGACGAAATAAAAGAATGCAGCAAGTATTACAAAGGCAACAAAGTGGAAGATTAACTTAAAAAACGTTAACATAACTTCTCTGTGGACTTTACCAATGTCCTGCTTTATTCAGCAATTGAGAAGGATCCGAACAATTGAGCAAATTTGTACAGCAGTGTTATGGTGACCGTCTTGCATGAATGTCGATTTATGCAAAAATCACAGTCACTTTTCCCAGAACCCCCAAACTGTGTATTTCGAAACTGTAAACATGTGTTCCTAGAAAATTCCTTAAATAACTTATTATTAACTTACTTGCCCAACCAGTTTTGATAAAATATTAGGTCTCTGTTATGGTACAAATTAGGAAGCATATCAATCAATCAAGTGGCCTCCACTAGGATCCGCAGACACAGGCAGTGCACTGCAATTTGCCGTGTCTGGGATTTCTAACCAATTGAGACGGTTATGAACATTCAATATTGTTGCAGCTCTAATTCATAGGTTGTCGTGGCCGAGTGGTTAAGGCGATGGATTTGAAATCCATTGGGGTCTCCCCGCGCAGGTCCGAATCCTGCCGACAACGAAAGGCATCCTTTAACTTTGGTAGTAAACCAGTGACACATCATATTATACCAGATCACAGATGTTCCTTCATGAACAATATTGTATTGTCTCATAGGTACTGGGAGCCACCCGTCTCCACCAATGCATCTCTTAGCATTTATTTTCAGTCTCAATGCCCAGATGAGTTGCATGATTTGCAGTGAATGTTTTTGTTTCCAACCGATGGTGGTATAGTGGTTAGCATAGCTTCCTTCCAAGCAGTTGACTTTTGTTTGATTCCCAGCCATCGCATTTGTCAAGAAGTAAGCAGAAAGGCAACAAATGTGCTGATTTATCCACTATGATTCATGGCAAAGCAGTGCAAGCATTTTGCCCAGGTTTGATTTCCAGCCACCGCAGTTGTATTTTTAGGTTTTAAAGCAATATACAACATTGACATTACATGTTTTACCCAGATTTCTTCCTTATTCAGGGATCTCACAAAAAACTCTAAACAATTTTGCAGGGGATGTAGCTCAGTGGTAGAGCGCATGCTTTGCATGTATGAGGCCCTGGGTTCAATCCCCAGCATCTCCAGCAGGTATTATGGTCCAGTCTGTAACAGAGCTGGAAAAGATATTACACTGACAGAGGAAATAAAAGAATACCACAAGTATTACAAAGGCAACAAAGTGGAAGATTAACTTAACTAACATTAACATAACTTCTCTGTGGACTTTACCAATGTCCTGCTTTATTCTGCAACTGAGAAGGATCCGAACAATTGAGCAAATTTGTACAGCAGTGTTGTGGTGGCCTTCTTGCATTAACCTTTGTATTGTCCTTCGTGTCACCGGGACTTGTTTAGTTTGCTTACATTGTGCCTTCCGGCTTACTATTTCCATTCACTCGGCATCAACCGCCATGGCCTCAGCCTTCAAGACCCCCCCCCCCCCTTCTTTTTGTTCGGTCTCACTTTCTTGCTACAAACCTGAAATGCAATGGAACACAGGACGGGTCCCAGAGACCGAAAGGCTGCAGTAGCAGTGATATACAATCGCATACCGCCCAGGGTCTCTGGGACCCAAAGGCCGCGGTAGCAGTGAAACACAATGGAATACTGCCCTGGCTCCCAGAAACACAAAGGCTGAGGCCACGGTAGCAGTGAATTACCATTGAATACTTCACAGGGTCCCAGAGACCCAAAGGCAGAGGCTGCAGTACTAGTGCAACACAATGGAATACCGCCCAGGGTCCCAGAGACCCAAAGGCCGAGGCCGAGGCCACGGTAGCAGTGAAACACAATGGAATACAGGACAGTTCGCAGAGACCCAAAGGTCGCGGTAGCAGTGAAATATAATCGAATACCGCCCAGGGTCTCTGGTACCCGAAGGCCGCGGTAACGGTGAAGCACAATAGAATACCTCACAGGCTCCCAGAGACCCAAAGGCCGAGGCCACGGTAGTAGTGAAACACAATGCAATACAGGACAGTTTGCAGAGACCCAAAGGCCGCAGTAGCAGTGATATACAATCGAATACCGCCCAGGGTCTCTGGGACCCAAAGGCCGCGGGAGCAGTGAAATACAATGGAATACCACCCAGGGTCCCAGAGACCCAAAGGCAGAGGCCGTGGTAGTAGACAAATACCATTGAATACTTCACAGGGTCCCAGAGACCCAAAGGCAGAGGCCACGGTGGCAGTGAATTACCATTGAATACTTCACAGGGTCCCAGAGACCCAAAGGCCGAGGCAGCGGTACTAGTGAAACACAATGGAATACCGCCCAGGGTCCCAGAGACCCGAAGGCCGCGGTAGTAGCGAAATACCATTGAATACTTCACAGAGTCCAAGAGACCCAAAGGCCGAGGCCGCAGTAGTAGTGAAACACAATGGAATACTGGCCAGGGTCTCTGGGACCCGAAGGCAGAAGCGGCGGTAGTAGTGAAACGCAATGGAATACAGGACAGTTTGCAGAGACCCAAAGGCCGGGGTAGCAGTGAAACACAATGGAATACCACCCAGGCTCCCAGAGACCCAAAGTCCGAGACCACTGACAGACGAAATAAAAGAATGCAGCAAGTATTACAAAGGCAACAAAGTGGAAGATTAACTTAAAAAACGTTAACATAACTTCTCTGTGGACTTTACCAATGTCCTGCTTTATTCAGCAATTGAGAAGGATCCGAACAATTGAGCAAATTTGTACAGCAGTGTTATGGTGACCGTCTTGCATGAATGTCGATTTATGCAAAAATCACAGTCACTTTTCCCAGAACCCCCAAACTGTGTATTTCGAAACTGTAAACATGTGTTCCTAGAAAATTCCTTAAATAACTTATTATTAACTTACTTGCCCAACCAGTTTTGATAAAATATTAGGTCTCTGTTATGGTACAAATTAGGAAGCATATCAATCAATCAAGTGGCCTCCACTAGGATCCGCAGACACAGGCAGTGCACTGCAATTTGCCGTGTCTGGGATTTCTAACCAATTGAGACGGTTATGAACATTCAATATTGTTGCAGCTCTAATTCATAGGTTGTCGTGGCCGAGTGGTTAAGGCGATGGATTTGAAATCCATTGGGGTCTCCCCGCGCAGGTCCGAATCCTGCCGACAACGAAAGGCATCCTTTAACTTTGGTAGTAAACCAGTGACACATCATATTATACCAGATCACAGATGTTCCTTCATGAACAATATTGTATTGTCTCATAGGTACTGGGAGCCACCCGTCTCCACCAATGCATCTCTTAGCATTTATTTTCAGTCTCAATGCCCAGATGAGTTGCATGATTTGCAGTGAATGTTTTTGTTTCCAACCGATGGTGGTATAGTGGTTAGCATAGCTTCCTTCCAAGCAGTTGACTTTTGTTTGATTCCCAGCCATCGCATTTGTCAAGAAGTAAGCAGAAAGGCAACAAATGTGCTGATTTATCCACTATGATTCATGGCAAAGCAGTGCAAGCATTTTGCCCAGGTTTGATTTCCAGCCACCGCAGTTGTATTTTTAGGTTTTAAAGCAATATACAACATTGACATTACATGTTTTACCCAGATTTCTTCATTTATTCAGGGATCTCACAAAAAACTCTAAACAATTTTGCAGGGGATGTAGCTCAGTGGTAGAGCGCATGCTTTGCATGTATGAGGCCCTGGGTTCAATCCCCAGCATCTCCAGCAGGTATTATGGTCCAGTCTGTAACAGAGCTGGAAAAGATATTACACTGACAGAGGAAATAAAAGAATGCCACAAGTATTACAAAGGCAACAAAGTGGAAGATTAACTTAACTAACATTAACATAACTTCTCTGTGGACTTTACCAATGTCCTGCTTTATTCTGCAACTGAGAAGGATCCGAACAATTGAGCAAATTTGTACAGCAGTGTTGTGGTGGCCTTCTTGCATTAACCTTTGTATTGTCCTTCGTGTCACCGGGACTTGTTTAGTTTGCTTACATTGTGCCTTCCGGCTTACTATTTCCATTCACTCGGCATCAACCGCCATGGCCTCAGCCTTCAAGACCCCCCCCCCCTTCTTTTTGTTCGGTCTCACTTTCTTGCTACAAACCTGAAATGCAATGGAACACAGGACGGGTCCCAGAGACCGAAAGGCTGCAGTAGCAGTGATATACAATCGCATACCGCCCAGGGTCTCTGGGACCCAAAGGCCGCGGTAGCAGTGAAACACAATGGAATACTGCCCAGGCTCCCAGAAACACAAAGGCTGAGGCCACGGTAGCAGTGAATTACCATTGAATACTTCACAGGGTCCCAGAGACCCAAAGGCAGAGGCCGCAGTAGTAGTGAAACACAATGGAATACTGGCCAGGGTCTCTGGGACCCGAAGGCAGAAGCGGCGGTAGTAGTGAAACGCAATGGAATACAGGACAGTTTGCAGAGACCCAAAGGCCGGGGTAGCAGTGAAACACAATGGAATACCACCCAGGCTCCCAGAGACCCAAAGTCCGAGACCACTGACAGACGAAATAAAAGAATGCAGCAAGTATTACAAAGGCAACAAAGTGGAAGATTAACTTAAAAAACGTTAACATAACTTCTCTGTGGACTTTACCAATGTCCTGCTTTATTCAGCAATTGAGAAGGATCCGAACAATTGAGCAAATTTGTACAGCAGTGTTATGGTGACCGTCTTGCATGAATGTCGATTTATGCAAAAATCACAGTCACTTTTCCCAGAACCCCCAAACTGTGTATTTCGAAACTGTAAACATGTGTTCCTAGAAAATTCCTTAAATAACTTATTATTAACTTACTTGCCCAACCAGTTTTGATAAAATATTAGGTCTCTGTTATGGTACAAATTAGGAAGCATATCAATCAATCAAGTGGCCTCCACTAGGATCCGCAGACACAGGCAGTGCACTGCAATTTGCCGTGTCTGGGATTTCTAACCAATTGAGACGGTTATGAACATTCAATATTGTTGCAGCTCTAATTCATAGGTTGTCGTGGCCGAGTGGTTAAGGCGATGGATTTGAAATCCATTGGGGTCTCCCCGCGCAGGTCCGAATCCTGCCGACAACGAAAGGCATCCTTTAACTTTGGTAGTAAACCAGTGACACATCATATTATACCAGATCACAGATGTTCCTTCATGAACAATATTGTATTGTCTCATAGGTACTGGGAGCCACCCGTCTCCACCAATGCATCTCTTAGCATTTATTTTCAGTCTCAATGCCCAGATGAGTTGCATGATTTGCAGTGAATGTTTTTGTTTCCAACCGATGGTGGTATAGTGGTTAGCATAGCTTCCTTCCAAGCAGTTGACTTTTGTTTGATTCCCAGCCATCGCATTTGTCAAGAAGTAAGCAGAAAGGCAACAAATGTGCTGATTTATCCACTATGATTCATGGCAAAGCAGTGCAAGCATTTTGCCCAGGTTTGATTTCCAGCCACCGCAGTTGTATTTTTAGGTTTTAAAGCAATATACAACATTGACATTACATGTTTTACCCAGATTTCTTCATTTATTCAGGGATCTCACAAAAAACTCTAAACAATTTTGCAGGGGATGTAGCTCAGTGGTAGAGCGCATGCTTTGCATGTATGAGGCCCTGGGTTCAATCCCCAGCATCTCCAGCAGGTATTATGGTCCAGTCTGTAACAGAGCTGGAAAAGATATTACACTGACAGAGGAAATAAAAGAATGCCACAAGTATTACAAAGGCAACAAAGTGGAAGATTAACTTAACTAACATTAACATAACTTCTCTGTGGACTTTACCAATGTCCTGCTTTATTCTGCAACTGAGAAGGATCCGAACAATTGAGCAAATTTGTACAGCAGTGTTGTGGTGGCCTTCTTGCATTAACCTTTGTATTGTCCTTCGTGTCACCGGGACTTGTTTAGTTTGCTTACATTGTGCCTTCCGGCTTACTATTTCCATTCACTCGGCATCAACCGCCATGGCCTCAGCCTTCAAGACCCCCCCCCCCCCTTCTTTTTGTTCGGTCTCACTTTCTTGCTACAAACCTGAAATGCAATGGAACACAGGACGGGTCCCAGAGACCGAAAGGCTGCAGTAGCAGTGATATACAATCGCATACCGCCCAGGGTCTCTGGGACCCAAAGGCCGCGGTAGCAGTGAAACACAATGGAATACTGCCCAGGCTCCCAGAAACACAAAGGCTGAGGCCACGGTAGCAGTGAATTACCATTGAATACTTCACAGGGTCCCAGAGACCCAAAGGCAGAGGCTGCAGTACTAGTGCAACACAATGGAATACCGCCCAGGGTCCCAGAGACCCAAAGGCCGAGGCCGAGGCCACGGTAGCAGTGAAACACAATGGAATACAGGACAGTTCGCAGAGACCCAAAGGTGGCGGTAGCAGTGAAATACAATCGAATACCGCCCAGGGTCTCTGGTACCCGAAGGCCGCGGTAACAGTGAAGCACAATAGAATACCTCACAGGCTCCCAGAGACCCAAAGGCCGAGGCCACGGTAGTAGTGAAACACAATGCAATACAGGACAGTTTGCAGAGACCCAAAGGCCGCAGTAGCAGTGATATACAATCGAATACCGCCCAGGGTCTCTGGGACCCAAAGGCCGCGGGAGCAGTGAAATACAATGGAATACCACCCAGGGTCCCAGAGACCCAAAGGCAGAGGCCGTGGTAGTAGACAAATACCATTGAATACTTCACAGGGTCCCAGAGACCCAAAGGCAGAGGCCACGGTGGCAGTGAATTACCATTGAATACTTCACAGGGTCCCAGAGACCCAAAGGCCGAGGCAGCGGTACTAGTGAAACACAATGGAATACCGCCCAGGGTCCCAGAGACCCGAAGGCCGCGGTAGTAGCGAAATACCATTGAATACTTCACAGAGTCCAAGAGACCCAAAGGCCGAGGCCGCAGTAGTAGTGAAACACAATGGAATACTGGCCAGGGTCTCTGGGACCCGAAGGCAGAAGCGGCGGTAGTAGTGAAACGCAATGGAATATAGGACAGTTTGCAGAGACCCAAAGGCCGGGGTAGCAGTGAAACACAATGGAATACCACCCAGGCTCCCAGAGACCCAAAGTCCGAGACCACTGACAGACGAAATAAAAGAATGCAGCAAGTATTACAAAGGCAACAAAGTGGAAGATTAACTTAAAAAACGTTAACATAACTTCTCTGTGGACTTTACCAATGTCCTGCTTTATTCAGCAATTGAGAAGGATCCGAACAATTGAGCAAATTTGTACAGCAGTGTTATGGTGACCGTCTTGCATGAATGTCGATTTATGCAAAAATCACAGTCACTTTTCCCAGAACCCCCAAACTGTGTATTTCGAAACTGTAAACATGTGTTCCTAGAAAATTCCTTAAATAACTTATTATTAACTTACTTGCCCAACCAGTTTTGATAAAATATTAGGTCTCTGTTATGGTACAAATTAGGAAGCATATCAATCAATCAAGTGGCCTCCACTAGGATCCGCAGACACAGGCAGTGCACTGCAATTTGCCGTGTCTGGGATTTCTAACCAATTGAGACGGTTATGAACATTCAATATTGTTGCAGCTCTAACTCATAGGTTGTCGTGGCCGAGTGGTTAAGGCGATGGATTTGAAATCCATTGGGGTCTCCCCGCGCAGGTCCGAATCCTGCCGACAACGAAAGGCATCCTTTAACTTTGGTAGTAAACCAGTGACACATCATATTATACCAGATCACAGATGTTCCTTCATGAACAATATTGTATTGTCTCATAGGTACTGGGAGCCACCCGTCTCCACCAATGCATCTCTTAGCATTTATTTTCAGTCTCAATGCCCAGATGAGTTGCATGATTTGCAGTGAATGTTTTTGTTTCCAACCGATGGTGGTATAGTGGTTAGCATAGCTTCCTTCCAAGCAGTTGACTTTTGTTTGATTCCCAGCCATCGCATTTGTCAAGAAGTAAGCAGAAAGGCAACAAATGTGCTGATTTATCCACTATGATTCATGGCAAAGCAGTGCAAGCATTTTGCCCAGGTTTGATTTCCAGCCACCGCAGTTGTATTTTTAGGTTTTAAAGCAATATACAACATTGACATTACATGTTTTACCCAGATTTCTTCATTTATTCAGGGATCTCACAAAAAACTCTAAACAATTTTGCAGGGGATGTAGCTCAGTGGTAGAGCGCATGCTTTGCATGTATGAGGCCCTGGGTTCAATCCCCAGCATCTCCAGCAGGTATTATGGTCCAGTCTGTAACAGAGCTGGAAAAGATATTACACTGACAGAGGAAATAAAAGAATGCCACAAGTATTACAAAGGCAACAAAGTGGAAGATTAACTTAACTAACATTAACATAACTTCTCTGTGGACTTTACCAATGTCCTGCTTTATTCTGCAACTGAGAAGGATCCGAACAATTGAGCAAATTTGTACAGCAGTGTTGTGGTGGCCTTCTTGCATTAACCTTTGTATTGTCCTTCGTGTCACTGGGACTTGTTTAGTTTGCTTACATTGTGCCTTCCGGCTTACTATTTCCATTCACTCGGCATCAACCGCCATGGCCTCAGCCTTCAAGACCCCCCCCCCCTTCTTTTTGTTCGGTCTCACTTTCTTGCTACAAACCTGAAATGCAATGGAACACAGGACGGGTCCCAGAGACCAAAAGGCTGCAGTAGCAGTGATATACAATCGCATACCGCCCAGGGTCTCTGGGACCCAAAGGCCGCGGTAGCAGTGAAACACAATGGAATACTGCCCAGGCTCCCAGAAACACAAAGGCTGAGGCCACGGTAGCAGTGAATTACCATTGAATACTTCACAGGGTCCCAGAGACCCAAAGGCAGAGGCTGCAGTACTAGTGCAACACAATGGAATACCGCCCAGGGTCCCAGAGACCCAAAGGCCGAGGCCGAGGCCACGGTAGCAGTGAAACACAATGGAATACAGGACAGTTCGCAGAGACCCAAAGGTCGCGGTAGCAGTGAAATACAATCGAATACCGCCCAGGGTCTCTGGTACCCGAAGGCCGCGGTAACGGTGAAGCACAATAGAATACCTCACAGGCTCCCAGAGACCCAAAGGCCGAGGCCACGGTAGTAGTGAAACACAATGCAATACAGGACAGTTTGCAGAGACCCAAAGGCCGCAGTAGCAGTGATATACAATCGAATACCGCCCAGGGTCTCTGGGACCCAAAGGCCGCGGGAGCAGTGAAATACAATGGAATACCACCCAGGGTCCCAGAGACCCAAAGGCAGAGGCCGTAGTAGTAGACAAATACCACTGAATACTTCACAGGGTCCCAGAGACCCAAAGGCAGAGGCCACGGTGGCAGTGAATTACCATTGAATACTTCACAGGGTCCCAGAGACCCAAAGGCCGAGGCAGCGGTACTAGTGAAACACAATGGAATACCGCCCAGGGTCCCAGAGACCCGAAGGCCGCGGTAGTAGCGAAATACCATTGAATACTTCACAGAGTCCAAGAGACCCAAAGGCCGAGGCCGCAGTAGTAGTGAAACACAATGGAATACTGGCCAGGGTCTCTGGGACCCGAAGGCAGAGGCGGCGGTAGTAGTGAAACGCAATGGAATACAGGACAGTTTGCAGAGACCCAAAGGCCGGGGTAGCAGTGAAACACAATGGAATACCACCCAGGCTCCCAGAGACCCAAAGTCCGAGACCACTGACAGACGAAATAAAAGAATGCAGCAAGTATTACAAAGGCAACAAAGTGGAAGATTAACTTAAAAAACGTTAACATAACTTCTCTGTGGACTTTACCAATGTCCTGCTTTATTCAGCAATTGAGAAGGATCCGAACAATTGAGCAAATTTGTACAGCAGTGTTATGGTGACCGTCTTGCATGAATGTCGATTTATGCAAAAATCACAGTCACTTTTCCCAGAACCCCCAAACTGTGTATTTCGAAACTGTAAACATGTGTTCCTAGAAAATTCCTTAAATAACTTATTATTAACTTACTTGCCCAACCAGTTTTGATAAAATATTAGGTCTCTGTTATGGTACAAATTAGGAAGCATATCAATCAATCAAGTGGCCTCCACTAGGATCCGCAGACACAGGCAGTGCACTGCAATTTGCCGTGTCTGGGATTTCTAACCAATTGAGACGGTTATGAACATTCAATATTGTTGCAGCTCTAATTCATAGGTTGTCGTGGCCGAGTGGTTAAGGCGATGGATTTGAAATCCATTGGGGTCTCCCCGCGCAGGTCCGAATCCTGCCGACAACGAAAGGCATCCTTTAACTTTGGTAGTAAACCAGTGACACATCATATTATACCAGATCACAGATGTTCCTTCATGAACAATATTGTATTGTCTCATAGGTACTGGGAGCCACCCGTCTCCACCAATGCATCTCTTAGCATTTATTTTCAGTCTCAATGCCCAGATGAGTTGCATGATTTGCAGTGAATGTTTTTGTTTCCAACCGATGGTGGTATAGTGGTTAGCATAGCTTCCTTCCAAGCAGTTGACTTTTGTTTGATTCCCAGCCATCGCATTTGTCAAGAAGTAAGCAGAAAGGCAACAAATGTGCTGATTTATCCACTATGATTCATGGCAAAGCAGTTCAAGCATTTTGCCCAGGTTTGATTTCCAGCCACCGCAGTTGTATTTTTAGGTTTTAAAGCAATATACAACATTGACATTACATGTTTTACCCAGATTTCTTCATTTATTCAGGGATCTCACAAAAAACTCTAAACAATTTTGCAGGGGATGTAGCTCAGTGGTAGAGCGCATGCTTTGCATGTATGAGGCCCTGGGTTCAATCCCCAGCATCTCCAGCAGGTATTATGGTCCAGTCTGTAACAGAGCTGGAAAAGATATTACACTGACAGAGGAAATAAAAGAATGCCACAAGTATTACAAAGGCAACAAAGTGGAAGATTAACTTAACTAACATTAACATAACTTCTCTGTGGACTTTACCAATGTCCTGCTTTATTCTGCAACTGAGAAGGATCCGAACAATTGAGCAAATTTGTACAGCAGTGTTGTGGTGGCCTTCTTGCATTAACCTTTGTATTGTCCTTCGTGTCACCGGGACTTGTTTAGTTTGCTTACATTGTGCCTTCCGGCTTACTATTTCCATTCACTCGGCATCAACCGCCATGGCCTCAGCCTTCAAGACCCCCCCCCCCTTCTTTTTGTTCGGTCTCACTTTCTTGCTACAAACCTGAAATGCAATGGAACACAGGACGGGTCCCAGAGACCGAAAGGCTGCAGTAGCAGTGATATACAATCGCATACCGCCCAGGGTCTCTGGGACCCAAAGGCCGCGGTAGCAGTGAAACACAATGGAATACTGCCCAGGCTCCCAGAAACACAAAGGCTGAGGCCACGGTAGCAGTGAATTAACATTGAATACTTCACAGGGTCCCAGAGACCCAAAGGCAGAGGCTGCAGTACTAGTGCAACACAATGGAATACCGCCCAGGGTCCCAGAGACCCAAAGGCCGAGGCCGAGGCCACGGTAGCAGTGAAACACAATGGAATACAGGACAGTTCGCAGAGACCCAAAGGTCGCGGTAGCAGTGAAATACAATCGAATACCGCCCAGGGTCTCTGGTACCCGAAGGCCGCGGTAACGGTGAAGCACAATAGAATACCTCACAGGCTCCCAGAGACCCAAAGGCCGAGGCCACGGTAGTAGTGAAACACAATGCAATACAGGACAGTTTGCAGAGACCCAAAGGCCGCAGTAGCAGTGATATACAATCGAATACCGCCCAGGGTCTCTGGGACCCAAAGGCCGCGGGAGCAGTGAAATACAATGGAATACCACCCAGGGTCCCAGAGACCCAAAGGCAGAGGCCGTGGTAGTAGACAAATACCATTGAATACTTCACAGGGTCCCAGAGACCCAAAGGCAGAGGCCACGGTGGCAGTGAATTACCATTGAATACTTCACAGCGTCCCAGAGACCCAAAGGCCGAGGCAGCGGTACTAGTGAAACACAATGGAATACCGCCCAGGGTCCCAGAGACCCGAAGGCCGCGGTAGTAGCGAAATACCATTGAATACTTCACAGAGTCCAAGAGACCCAAAGGCCGAGGCCGCAGTAGTAGTGAAACACAATGGAATACTGGCCAGGGTCTCTGGGACCCGAAGACAGAAGCGGCGGTAGTAGTGAAACGCAATGGAATACAGGACAGTTTGCAGAGACCCAAAGGCCGGGGTAGCAGTGAAACACAATGGAATACCACCCAGGCTCCCAGAGACCCAAAGTCCGAGACCACTGACAGACGAAATAAAAGAATGCAGCAAGTATTACAAAGGCAACAAAGTGGAAGATTAACTTAAAAAACGTTAACATAACTTCTCTGTGGACTTTACCAATGTCCTGCTTTATTCAGCAATTGAGAAGGATCCGAACAATTGAGCAAATTTGTACAGCAGTGTTATGGTGACCGTCTTGCATGAATGTCGATTTATGCAAAAATCACAGTCACTTTTCCCAGAACCCCCAAACTGTGTATTTCGAAACTGTAAACATGTGTTCCTAGAAAATTCCTTAAATAACTTATTATTAACTTACTTGCCCAACCAGTTTTGATAAAATATTAGGTCTCTGTTATGGTACAAATTAGGAAGCATATCAATCAATCAAGTGGCCTCCACTAGGATCCGCAGACACAGGCAGTGCACTGCAATTTGCCGTGTCTGGGATTTCTAACCAATTGAGACGGTTATGAACATTCAATATTGTTGCAGCTCTAATTCATAGGTTGTCGTGGCCGAGTGGTTAAGGCGATGGATTTGAAATCCATTGAGGTCTCCCCGCGCAGGTCCGAATCCTGCCGACAACGAAAGGCATCCTTTAACTTTGGTAGTAAACCAGTGACACATCATATTATACCAGATCACAGATGTTCCTTCATGAACAATATTGTATTGTCTCATAGGTACTGGGAGCCACCCGTCTCCACCAATGCATCTCTTAGCATTTATTTTCAGTCTCAATGCCCAGATGAGTTGCATGATTTGCAGTGAATATTTTTGTTTCCAACCGATGGTGGTATAGTGGTTAGCATAGCTTCCTTCCAAGCAGTTGACTTTTGTTTGATTCCCAGCCATCGCATTTGTCAAGAAGTAAGCAGAAAGGCAACAAATGTGCTGATTTATCCACTATGATTCATGGCAAAGCAGTGCAAGCATTTTGCCCAGGTTTGATTTCCAGCCACCGCAGTTGTATTTTTAGGTTTTAAAGCAATATACAACATTGACATTACATGTTTTACCCAGATTTCTTCATTTATTCAGGGATCTCACAAAAAACTCTAAACAATTTTGCAGGGGATGTAGCTCAGTGGTAGAGCGCATGCTTTGCATGTATGAGGCCCTGGGTTCAATCCCCAGCATCTCCAGCAGGTATTATGGTCCAGTCTGTAACAGAGCTGGAAAAGATATTACACTGACAGAGGAAATAAAAGAATGCCACAAGTATTACAAAGGCAACAAAGTGGAAGATTAACTTAACTAACATTAACATAACTTCTCTGTGGACTTTACCAATGTCCTGCTTTATTCTGCAACTGAGAAGGATCCGAACAATTGAGCAAATTTGTACAGCAGTGTTGTGGTGGCCTTCTTGCATTAACCTTTGTATTGTCCTTCGTGTCACTGGGACTTGTTTAGTTTGCTTACATTGTGCCTTCCGGCTTACTATTTCCATTCACTCGGCATCAACCGCCATGGCCTCAGCCTTCAAGACCCCCCCCCCCCTTCTTTTTGTTCGGTCTCACTTTCTTGCTACAAACCTGAAATGCAATGGAACACAGGACGGGTCCCAGAGACCAAAAGGCTGCAGTAGCAGTGATATACAATCGCATACCGCCCAGGGTCTCTGGGACCCAAAGGCCGCGGTAGCAGTGAAACACAATGGAATACTGCCCAGGCTCCCAGAAACACAAAGGCTGAGGCCACGGTAGCAGTGAATTACCATTGAATACTTCACAGGGTCCCAGAGACCCAAAGGCAGAGGCTGCAGTACTAGTGCAACACAATGGAATACCGCCCAGGGTCCCAGAGACCCAAAGGCCGAGGCCGAGGCCACGGTAGCAGTGAAACACAATGGAATACAGGACAGTTCGCAGAGACCCAAAGGTCGCGGTAGCAGTGAAATACAATCGAATACCGCCCAGGGTCTCTGGTACCCGAAGGCCGCGGTAACGGTGAAGCACAATAGAATACCTCACAGGCTCCCAGAGACCCAAAGGCCGAGGCCACGGTAGTAGTGAAACACAATGCAATACAGGACAGTTTGCAGAGACCCAAAGGCCGCAGTAGCAGTGATATACAATCGAATACCGCCCAGGGTCTCTGGGACCCAAAGGCCGCGGGAGCAGTGAAATACAATGGAATACCACCCAGGGTCCCAGAGACCCAAAGGCAGAGGCCGTGGTAGTAGACAAATACCACTGAATACTTCACAGGGTCCCAGAGACCCAAAGGCAGAGGCCACGGTGGCAGTGAATTACCATTGAATACTTCACAGGGTCCCAGAGACCCAAAGGCCGAGGCAGCGGTACTAGTGAAACACAATGGAATACCGCCCAGGGTCCCAGAGACCCGAAGGCCGCGGTAGTAGCGAAATACCATTGAATACTTCACAGAGTCCAAGAGACCCAAAGGCCGAGGCCGCAGTAGTAGTGAAACACAATGGAATACTGGCCAGGGTCTCTGGGACCCGAAGGCAGAGGCGGCGGTAGTAGTGAAACGCAATGGAATACAGGACAGTTTGCAGAGACCCAAAGGCCGGGGTAGCAGTGAAACACAATGGAATACCACCCAGGCTCCCAGAGACCCAAAGTCCGAGACCACTGACAGACGAAATAAAAGAATGCAGCAAGTATTACAAAGGCAACAAAGTGGAAGATTAACTTAAAAAACGTTAACATAACTTCTCTGTGGACTTTACCAATGTCCTGCTTTATTCAGCAATTGAGAAGGATCCGAACAATTGAGCAAATTTGTACAGCAGTGTTATGGTGACCGTCTTGCATGAATGTCGATTTATGCAAAAATCACAGTCACTTTTCCCAGAACCCCCAAACTGTGTATTTCGAAACTGTAAACATGTGTTCCTAGAAAATTCCTTAAATAACTTATTATTAACTTACTTGCCCAACCAGTTTTGATAAAATATTAGGTCTCTGTTATGGTACAAATTAGGAAGCATATCAATCAATCAAGTGGCCTCCACTAGGATCCGCAGACACAGGCAGTGCACTGCAATTTGCCGTGTCTGGGATTTCTAACCAATTGAGACGGTTATGAACATTCAATATTGTTGCAGCTCTAATTCATAGGTTGTCGTGGCCGAGTGGTTAAGGCGATGGATTTGAAATCCATTGGGGTCTCCCCGCGCAGGTCCGAATCCTGCCGACAACGAAAGGCATCCTTTAACTTTGGTAGTAAACCAGTGACACATCATATTATACCAGATCACAGATGTTCCTTCATGAACAATATTGTATTGTCTCATAGGTACTGGGAGCCACCCGTCTCCACCAATGCATCTCTTAGCATTTATTTTCAGTCTCAATGCCCAGATGAGTTGCATGATTTGCAGTGAATGTTTTTGTTTCCAACCGATGGTGGTATAGTGGTTAGCATAGCTTCCTTCCAAGCAGTTGACTTTTGTTTGATTCCCAGCCATCGCATTTGTCAAGAAGTAAGCAGAAAGGCAACAAATGTGCTGATTTATCCACTATGATTCATGGCAAAGCAGTTCAAGCATTTTGCCCAGGTTTGATTTCCAGCCACCGCAGTTGTATTTTTAGGTTTTAAAGCAATATACAACATTGACATTACATGTTTTACCCAGATTTCTTCATTTATTCAGGGATCTCACAAAAAACTCTAAACAATTTTGCAGGGGATGTAGCTCAGTGGTAGAGCGCATGCTTTGCATGTATGAGGCCCTGGGTTCAATCCCCAGCATCTCCAGCAGGTATTATGGTCCAGTCTGTAACAGAGCTGGAAAAGATATTACACTGACAGAGGAAATAAAAGAATGCCACAAGTATTACAAAGGCAACAAAGTGGAAGATTAACTTAACTAACATTAACATAACTTCTCTGTGGACTTTACCAATGTCCTGCTTTATTCTGCAACTGAGAAGGATCCGAACAATTGAGCAAATTTGTACAGCAGTGTTGTGGTGGCCTTCTTGCATTAACCTTTGTATTGTCCTTCGTGTCACCGGGACTTGTTTAGTTTGCTTACATTGTGCCTTCCGGCTTACTATTTCCATTCACTCGGCATCAACCGCCATGGCCTCAGCCTTCAAGACCCCCCCCCCTTCTTTTTGTTCGGTCTCACTTTCTTGCTACAAACCTGAAATGCAATGGAACACAGGACGGGTCCCAGAGACCGAAAGGCTGCAGTAGCAGTGATATACAATCGCATACCGCCCAGGGTCTCTGGGACCCAAAGGCCGCGGTAGCAGTGAAACACAATGGAATACTGCCCAGGCTCCCAGAAACACAAAGGCTGAGGCCACGGTAGCAGTGAATTAACATTGAATACTTCACAGGGTCCCAGAGACCCAAAGGCAGAGGCTGCAGTACTAGTGCAACACAATGGAATACCGCCCAGGGTCCCAGAGACCCAAAGGCCGAGGCCGAGGCCACGGTAGCAGTGAAACACAATGGAATACAGGACAGTTCGCAGAGACCCAAAGGTCGCGGTAGCAGTGAAATACAATCGAATACCGCCCAGGGTCTCTGGTACCCGAAGGCCGCGGTAACGGTGAAGCACAATAGAATACCTCACAGGCTCCCAGAGACCCAAAGGCCGAGGCCACGGTAGTAGTGAAACACAATGCAATACAGGACAGTTTGCAGAGACCCAAAGGCCGCAGTAGCAGTGATATACAATCGAATACCGCCCAGGGTCTCTGGGACCCAAAGGCCGCGGGAGCAGTGAAATACAATGGAATACCACCCAGGGTCCCAGAGACCCAAAGGCAGAGGCCGTGGTAGTAGACAAATACCATTGAATACTTCACAGGGTCCCAGAGACCCAAAGGCAGAGGCCACGGTGGCAGTGAATTACCATTGAATACTTCACAGGGTCCCAGAGACCCAAAGGCCGAGGCAGCGGTACTAGTGAAACACAATGGAATACCGCCCAGGGTCCCAGAGACCCGAAGGCCGCGGTAGTAGCGAAATACCATTGAATACTTCACAGAGTCCAAGAGACCCAAAGGCCGAGGCCGCAGTAGTAGTGAAACACAATGGAATACTGGCCAGGGTCTCTGGGACCCGAAGGCAGAAGCGGCGGTAGTAGGGAAACGCAATGGAATACAGGACAGTTTGCAGAGACCCAAAGGCCGGGGTAGCAGTGAAACACAATGGAATACCACCCAGGCTCCCAGAGACCCAAAGTCCGAGACCACTGACAGACGAAATAAAAGAATGCAGCAAGTATTACAAAGGCAACAAAGTGGAAGATTAACTTAAAAAACGTTAACATAACTTCTCTGTGGACTTTACCAATGTCCTGCTTTATTCAGCAATTGAGAAGGATCCGAACAATTGAGCAAATTTGTACAGCAGTGTTATGGTGACCGTCTCGCATGAATGTCGATTTATGCAAAAATCACAGTCACTTTTCCCAGAACCCCCAAACTGTGTATTTCGAAACTGTAAACATGTGTTCCTAGAAAATTCCTTAAATAACTTATTATTAACTTACTTGCCCAACCAGTTTTGATAAAATATTAGGTCTCTGTTATGGTACAAATTAGGAAGCATATCAATCAATCAAGTGGCCTCCACTAGGATCCGCAGACACAGGCAGTGCACTGCAATTTGCCGTGTCTGGGATTTCTAACCAATTGAGACGGTTATGAACATTCAATATTGTTGCAGCTCTAATTCATAGGTTGTCGTGGCCGAGTGGTTAAGGCGATGGATTTGAAATCCATTGGGGTCTCCCCGCGCAGGTCCGAATCCTGCCGACAACGAAAGGCATCCTTTAACTTTGGTAGTAAACCAGTGACACATCATATTATACCAGATCACAGATGTTCCTTCATGAACAATATTGTATTGTCTCATAGGTACTGGGAGCCACCCGTCTCCACCAATGCATCTCTTAGCATTTATTTTCAGTCTCAATGCCCAGATGAGTTGCATGATTTGCAGTGAATATTTTTGTTTCCAACCGATGGTGGTATAGTGGTTAGCATAGCTTCCTTCCAAGCAGTTGACTTTTGTTTGATTCCCAGCCATCGCATTTGTCAAGAAGTAAGCAGAAAGGCAACAAATGTGCTGATTTATCCACTATGATTCATGGCAAAGCAGTGCAAGCATTTTGCCCAGGTTTGATTTCCAGCCACCGCAGTTGTATTTTTAGGTTTTAAAGCAATATACAACATTGACATTACATGTTTTACCCAGATTTCTTCATTTATTCAGGGATCTCACAAAAAACTCTAAACAATTTTGCAGGGGATGTAGCTCAGTGGTAGAGCGCATGCTTTGCATGTATGAGGCCCTGGGTTCAATCCCCAGCATCTCCAGCAGGTATTATGGTCCAGTCTGTAACAGAGCTGGAAAAGATATTACACTGACAGAGGAAATAAAAGAATGCCACAAGTATTACAAAGGCAACAAAGTGGAAGATTAACTTAACTAACATTAACATAACTTCTCTGTGGACTTTACCAATGTCCTGCTTTATTCTGCAACTGAGAAGGATCCGAACAATTGAGCAAATTTGTACAGCAGTGTTGTGGTGGCCTTCTTGCATTAACCTTTGTATTGTCCTTCGTGTCACCGGGACTTGTTTAGTTTGCTTACATTGTGCCTTCCGGCTTACTATTTCCATTCACTCGGCATCAACCGCCATGGCCTCAGCCTTCAAGACCCCCCCCCCCCTTCTTTTTGTTCGGTCTCACTTTCTTGCTACAAACCTGAAATGCAATGGAACACAGGACGGGTCCCAGAGACCGAAAGGCTGCAGTAGCAGTGATATACAATCGCATACCGCCCAGGGTCTCTGGGACCCAAAGGCCGCGGTAGCAGTGAAACACAATGGAATACTGCCCTGGCTCCCAGAGACACAAAGGCTGAGGCCACGGTAGCAGTGAATTACCATTGAATACTTCACAGGGTCCCAGAGACCCAAAGGCAGAGGCTGCAGTACTAGTGCAACACAATGGAATACCGCCCAGGGTCCCAGAGACCCAAAGGCCGAGGCCGAGGCCACGGTAGCAGTGAAACACAATGGAATACAGGACAGTTCGCAGAGACCCAAAGGTCGCGGTAGCAGTGAAATACAATCGAATACCGCCCAGGGTCTCTGGTACCCGAAGGCCGCGGTAACGGTGAAGCACAATAGAATACCTCACAGGCTCCCAGAGACCCAAAGGCCGAGGCCACGGTAGTAGTGAAACACAATGCAATACAGGACAGTTTGCAGAGACCCAAAGGCCGCAGTAGCAGTGATATACAATCGAATACCGCCCAGGGTCTCTGGGACCCAAAGGCCGCGGGAGCAGTGAAATACAATGGAATACCACCCAGGGTCCCAGAGACCCAAAGGCAGAGGCCGTGGTAGTAGACAAATACCATTGAATACTTCACAGGGTCCCAGAGACCCAAAGGCAGAGGCCACGGTGGCAGTGAATTACCATTGAATACTTCACAGGGTCCCAGAGACCCAAAGGCCGAGGCAGCGGTACTAGTGAAACACAATGGAATACCGCCCAGGGTCCCAGAGACCCGAAGGCCGCGGTAGTAGCGAAATACCATTGAATACTTCACAGAGTCCAAGAGACCCAAAGGCCGAGGCCGCAGTAGTAGTGAAACACAATGGAATACTGGCCAGGGTCTCTGGGACCCGAAGGCAGAAGCGGCGGTAGTAGTGAAACGCAATGGAATACAGGACAGTTTGCAGAGACCCAAAGGCCGGGGTAGCAGTGAAACACAATGGAATACCACCCAGGCTCCCAGAGACCCAAAGTCCGAGACCACTGACAGACGAAATAAAAGAATGCAGCAAGTATTACAAAGGCAACAAAGTGGAAGATTAACTTAAAAAACGTTAACATAACTTCTCTGTGGACTTTACCAATGTCCTGCTTTATTCAGCAATTGAGAAGGATCCGAACAATTGAGCAAATTTGTACAGCAGTGTTATGGTGACCGTCTTGCATGAATGTCGATTTATGCAAAAATCACAGTCACTTTTCCCAGAACCCCCAAACTGTGTATTTCGAAACTGTAAACATGTGTTCCTAGAAAATTCCTTAAATAACTTATTATTAACTTACTTGCCCAACCAGTTTTGATAAAATATTAGGTCTCTGTTATGGTACAAATTAGGAAGCATATCAATCAATCAAGTGGCCTCCACTAGGATCCGCAGACACATGCAGTGCACTGCAATTTGCCGTGTCTGGGATTTCTAACCAATTGAGACGGTTATGAACATTCAATATTGTTGCAGCTCTAATTCATAGGTTGTCGTGGCCGAGTGGTTAAGGCGATGGATTTGAAATCCATTGGGGTCTCCCCGCGCAGGTCCGAATCCTGCCGACAACGAAAGGCATCCTTTAACTTTGGTAGTAAACCAGTGACACATCATATTATACCAGATCACAGATGTTCCTTCATGAACAATATTGTATTGTCTCATAGGTACTGGGAGCCACCCGTCTCCACCAATGCATCTCTTAGCATTTATTTTCAGTCTCAATGCCCAGATGAGTTGCATGATTTGCAGTGAATGTTTTTGTTTCCAACCGATGGTGGTATAGTGGTTAGCATAGCTTCCTTCCAAGCAGTTGACTTTTGTTTGATTCCCAGCCATCGCATTTGTCAAGAAGTAAGCAGAAAGGCAACAAATGTGCTGATTTATCCACTATGATTCATGGCAAAGCAGTGCAAGCATTTTGCCCAGGTTTGATTTCCAGCCACCGCAGTTGTATTTTTAGGTTTTAAAGCAATATACAACATTGACATTACATGTTTTACCCAGATTTCTTCATTTATTCAGGGATCTCACAAAAAACTCTAAACAATTTTGCAGGGGATGTAGCTCAGTGGTAGAGCGCATGCTTTGCATGTATGAGGCCCTGGGTTCAATCCCCAGCATCTCCAGCAGGTATTATGGTCCAGTCTGTAACAGAGCTGGAAAAGATATTACACTGACAGAGGAAATAAAAGAATGCCACAAGTATTACAAAGGCAACAAAGTGGAAGATTAACTTAACTAACATTAACATAACTTCTCTGTGGACTTTACCAATGTCCTGCTTTATTCTGCAACTGAGAAGGATCCGAACAATTGAGCAAATTTGTACAGCAGTGTTGTGGTGGCCTTCTTGCATTAACCTTTGTATTGTCCTTCGTGTCACCGGGACTTGTTTAGTTTGCTTACATTGTGCCTTCCGGCTTACTATTTCCATTCACTCGGCATCAACCGCCATGGCCTCAGCCTTCAAGACCCCCCCCCCCCTTCTTTTTGTTCGGTCTCACTTTCTTGCTACAAACCTGAAATGCAATGGAACACAGGACGGGTCCCAGAGACCGAAAGGCTGCAGTAGCAGTGATATACAATCGCATACCGCCCAGGGTCTCTGGGACCCAAAGGCCGCGGTAGCAGTGAAACACAATGGAATACTGCCCTGGCTCCCAGAAACACAAAGGCTGAGGCCACGGTAGCAGTGAATTACCATTGAATACTTCACAGGGTCCCAGAGACCCAAAGGCAGAGGCTGCAGTACTAGTGCAACACAATGGAATACCGCCCAGGGTCCCAGAGACCCAAAGGCCGAGGCCGAGGCCACGGTAGCAGTGAAACACAATGGAATACAGGACAGTTCGCAGAGACCCAAAGGTCGCAGTAGCAGTGATATACAATCGAATACCGCCCAGGGTCTCTGGGACCCAAAGGCCGCGGTAACGGTGAAGCACAATAGAATACCTCACAGGCTCCCAGAGACCCAAAGGCCGAGGCCACGGTAGTAGTGAAACACAATGCAATACAGGACAGTTTGCAGAGACCCAAAGGCCGCAGTAGCAGTGATATACAATCGAATACCGCCCAGGGTCTCTGGGACCCAAAGGCCGCGGGAGCAGTGAAATACAATGGAATACCACCCAGGGTCCCAGAGACCCAAAGGCAGAGGCCGTGGTAGTAGACAAATACCATTGAATACTTCACAGGGTCCCAGAGACCCAAAGGCAGAGGCCACGGTGGCAGTGAATTACCATTGAATACTTCACAGGGTCCCAGAGACCCAAAGGCCGAGGCAGCGGTACTAGTGAAACACAATGGAATACCGCCCAGGGTCCCAGAGACCCGAAGGCCGCGGTAGTAGCGAAATACCATTGAATACTTCACAGAGTCCAAGAGACCCAAAGGCCGAGGCCGCAGTAGTAGTGAAACACAATGGAATACTGGCCAGGGTCTCTGGGACCCGAAGGCAGAAGCGGCGGTAGTAGTGAAACGCAATGGAATACAGGACAGTTTGCAGAGACCCAAAGGCCGGGGTAGCAGTGAAACACAATGGAATACCACCCAGGCTCCCAGAGACCCAAAGTCCGAGACCACTGACAGACGAAATAAAAGAATGCAGCAAGTATTACAAAGGCAACAAAGTGGAAGATTAACTTAAAAAACGTTAACATAACTTCTCTGTGGACTTTACCAATGTCCTGCTTTATTCAGCAATTGAGAAGGATCCGAACAATTGAGCAAATTTGTACAGCAGTGTTATGGTGACCGTCTTGCATGAATGTCGATTTATGCAAAAATCACAGTCACTTTTCCCAGAACCCCCAAACTGTGTATTTCGAAACTGTAAACATGTGTTCCTAGAAAATTCCTTAAATAACTTATTATTAACTTACTTGCCCAACCAGTTTTGATAAAATATTAGGTCTCTGTTATGGTACAAATTAGGAAGCATATCAATCAATCAAGTGGCCTCCACTAGGATCCGCAGACACAGGCAGTGCACTGCAATTTGCCGTGTCTGGGATTTCTAACCAATTGAGACGGTTATGAACATTCAATATTGTTGCAGCTCTAATTCATAGGTTGTCGTGGCCGAGTGGTTAAGGCGATGGATTTGAAATCCATTGGGGTCTCCCCGCGCAGGTCCGAATCCTGCCGACAACGAAAGGCATCCTTTAACTTTGGTAGTAAACCAGTGACACATCATATTATACCAGATCACAGATGTTCCTTCATGAACAATATTGTATTGTCTCATAGGTACTGGGAGCCACCCGTCTCCACCAATGCATCTCTTAGCATTTATTTTCAGTCTCAATGCCCAGATGAGTTGCATGATTTGCAGTGAATGTTTTTGTTTCCAACCGATGGTGGTATAGTGGTTAGCATAGCTTCCTTCCAAGCAGTTGACTTTTGTTTGATTCCCAGCCATCGCATTTGTCAAGAAGTAAGCAGAAAGGCAACAAATGTGCTGATTTATCCACTATGATTCATGGCAAAGCAGTGCAAGCATTTTGCCCAGGTTTGATTTCCAGCCACCGCAGTTGTATTTTTATGTTTTAAAGCAATATACAACATTGACATTACATGTTTTACCCAGATTTCTTCATTTATTCAGGGATCTCACAAAAAACTCTAAACAATTTTGCAGGGGATGTAGCTCAGTGGTAGAGCGCATGCTTTGCATGTATGAGGCCCTGGGTTCAATCCCCAGCATCTCCAGCAGGTATTATGGTCCAGTCTGTAACAGAGCTGGAAAAGATATTACACTGACAGAGGAAATAAAAGAATGCCACAAGTATTACAAAGGCAACAAAGTGGAAGATTAACTTAACTAACATTAACATAACTTCTCTGTGGACTTTACCAATGTCCTGCTTTATTCTGCAACTGAGAAGGATCCGAACAATTGAGCAAATTTGTACAGCAGTGTTGTGGTGGCCTTCTTGCATTAACCTTTGTATTGTCCTTCGTGTCACCGGGACTTGTTTAGTTTGCTTACATTGTGCCTTCCGGCTTACTATTTCCATTCACTCGGCATCAACCGCCATGGCCTCAGCCTTCAAGACCCCCCCCCCCCCCCTTCTTTTTGTTCGGTCTCACTTTCTTGCTACAAACCTGAAATGCAATGGAACACAGGACGGGTCCCAGAGACCGAAAGGCTGCAGTAGCAGTGATATACAATCGCATACCGCCCAGGGTCTCTGGGACCCAAAGGCCGCGGTAGCAGTGAAACACAATGGAATACTGCCCAGGCTCCCAGAAACACAAAGGCTGAGGCCACGGTAGCAGTGAATTACCATTGAATACTTCACAGGGTCCCAGAGACCCAAAGGCAGAGGCTGCAGTACTAGTGCAACACAATGGAATACCGCCCAGGGTCCCAGAGACCCAAAGGCCGAGGCCACGGTAGCAGTGAAACACAATGGAATACAGGACAGTTCGCAGAGACCCAAAGGTCGCGGTAGCAGTGAAATACAATCGAATACCGCCCAGGGTCTCTGGTACCCGAAGGCCGCGGTAACGGTGAAGCACAATAGAATACCTCACAGGCTCCCAGAGACCCAAAGGCCGAGGCCACGGTAGTAGTGAAACACAATGCAATACAGGACAGTTTGCAGAGACCCAAAGGCCGCAGTAGCAGTGATATACAATCGAATACCGCCCAGGGTCTCTGGGACCCAAAGGCCGCGGGAGCAGTGAAATACAATGGAATACCACCCAGGGTCCCAGAGACCCAAAGGCAGAGGCCGTGGTAGTAGACAAATACCATTGAATACTTCACAGGGTCCCAGAGACCCAAAGGCAGAGGCCACGGTGGCAGTGAATTACCATTGAATACTTCACAGGGTCCCAGAGACCCAAAGGCCGAGGCAGCGGTACTAGTGAAACACAATGGAATACCGCCCAGGGTCCCAGAGACCCGAAGGCCGCGGTAGTAGCGAAATACCATTGAATACTTCACAGAGTCCAAGAGACCCAAAGGCCGAGGCCGCAGTAGTAGTGAAACACAATGGAATACTGGCCAGGGTCTCTGGGACCCGAAGGCAGAAGCGGCGGTAGTAGTGAAACGCAATGGAATACAGGACAGTTTGCAGAGACCCAAAGGCCGGGGTAGCAGTGAAACACAATGGAATACCACCCAGGCTCCCAGAGACCCAAAGTCCGAGACCACTGACAGACGAAATAAAAGAATGCAGCAAGTATTACAAAGGCAACAAAGTGGAAGATTAACTTAAAAAACGTTAACATAACTTCTCTGTGGACTTTACCAATGTCCTGCTTTATTCAGCAATTGAGAAGGATCCGAACAATTGAGCAAATTTGTACAGCAGTGTTGTGGTGGCCTTCTTGCATTAACCTTTGTATTGTCCTTCGTGTCACCGGGACTTGTTTAGTTTGCTTACATTGTGCCTTCCGGCTTACTATTTCCATTCACTCGGCATCAACCGCCATGGCCTCAGCCTTCAAGACCCCCCCCCCCCCTTCTTTTTGTTCGGTCTCACTTTCTTGCTACAAACCTGAAATGCAATGGAACACAGGACGGGTCCCAGAGACCGAAAGGCTGCAGTAGCAGTGATATACAATCGCATACCGCCCAGGGTCTCTGGGACCCAAAGGCCGCGGTAGCAGTGAAACACAATGGAATACTGCCCAGGCTCCCAGAAACACAAAGGCTGAGGCCACGGTAGCAGTGAATTACCATTGAATACTTCACAGGGTCCCAGAGACCCAAAGGCAGAGGCTGCAGTACTAGTGCAACACAATGGAATACCGCCCAGGGTCCCAGAGACCCAAAGGCCGAGGCCGAGGCCACGGTGGCAGTGAAACACAATGGAATACAGGACAGTTCGCAGAGACCCAAAGGTCGCGGTAGCAGTGAAATACAATCGAATACCGCCCAGGGTCTCTGGTACCCGAAGGCCGCGGTAACGGTGAAGCACAATAGAATACCTCACAGGCTCCCAGAGACCCAAAGGCCGAGGCCACGGTAGTAGTGAAACACAATGCAATACAGGACAGTTTGCAGAGACCCAAAGGCCGCAGTAGCAGTGATATACAATCGAATACCGCCCAGGGTCTCTGGGACCCAAAGGCCGCGGGAGCAGTGAAATACAATGGAATACCACCCAGGGTCCCAGAGACCCAAAGGCAGAGGCCGTGGTAGTAGACAAATACCATTGAATACTTCACAGGGTCCCAGAGACCCAAAGGCAGAGGCCACGGTGGCAGTGAATTACCATTGAATACTTCACAGGGTCCCAGAGACCCAAAGGCCGAGGCAGCGGTACTAGTGAAACACAATGGAATACCGCCCAGGGTCCCAGAGACCCGAAGGCCGCGGTAGTAGCGAAATACCATTGAATACTTCACAGAGTCCAAGAGACCCAAAGGCCGAGGCCGCAGTAGTAGTGAAACACAATGGAATACTGGCCAGGGTCTCTGGGACCCGAAGGCAGAAGCGGCGGTAGTAGTGAAACGCAATGGAATACAGGACAGTTTGCAGAGACCCAAAGGCCGGGGTAGCAGTGAAACACAATGGAATACCACCCAGGCTCCCAGAGACCCAAAGTCCGAGACCACTGACAGACGAAATAAAAGAATGCAGCAAGTATTACAAAGGCAACAAAGTGGAAGATTAACTTAAAAAACGTTAACATAACTTCTCTGTGGACTTTACCAATGTCCTGCTTTATTCAGCAATTGAGAAGGATCCGAACAATTGAGCAAATTTGTACAGCAGTGTTATGGTGACCGTCTTGCATGAATGTCGATTTATGCAAAAATCACAGTCACTTTTCCCAGAACCCCCAAACTGTGTATTTCGAAACTGTAAACATGTGTTCCTAGAAAATTCCTTAAATAACTTATTATTAACTTACTTGCCCAACCAGTTTTGATAAAATATTAGGTCTCTGTTATGGTACAAATTAGGAAGCATATCAATCAATCAAGTGGCCTCCACTAGGATCCGCAGACACAGGCAGTGCACTGCAATTTGCCGTGTCTGGGATTTCTAACCAATTGAGACGGTTATGAACATTCAATATTGTTGCAGCTCTAATTCATAGGTTGTCGTGGCCGAGTGGTTAAGGCGATGGATTTGAAATCCATTGGGGTCTCCCCGCGCAGGTCCGAATCCTGCCGACAACGAAAGGCATCCTTTAACTTTGGTAGTAAACCAGTGACACATCATATTATACCAGATCACAGATGTTCCTTCATGAACAATATTGTATTGTCTCATAGGTACTGGGAGCCACCCGTCTCCACCAATGCATCTCTTAGCATTTATTTTCAGTCTCAATGCCCAGATGAGTTGCATGATTTGCAGTGAATGTTTTTGTTTCCAACCGATGGTGGTATAGTGGTTAGCATAGCTTCCTTCCAAGCAGTTGACTTTTGTTTGATTCCCAGCCATCGCATTTGACAAGAAGTAAGCAGAAAGGCAACAAATGTGCTGATTTATCCACTATGATTCATGGCAAAGCAGTGCAAGCATTTTGCCCAGGTTTGATTTCCAGCCACCGCAGTTGTATTTTTAGGTTTGAAGCAATATACAACATTGACATTACATGTTTTACCCAGATTTCTTCATTTATTCAGGGATCTCACAAAAAACTCTAAACAATTTTGCAGGGGATGTAGCTCAGTGGTAGAGCGCATGCTTTGCATGTATGAGGCCCTGGGTTCAATCCCCAGCATCTCCAGCAGGTATTATGGTCCAGTCTGTAACAGAGCTGGAAAAGATATTACACTGACAGAGGAAATAAAAGAATGCCACAAGTATTACAAAGGCAACAAAGTGGAAGATTAACTTAACTAACATTAACATAACTTCTCTGTGGACTTTACCAATGTCCTGCTTTATTCTGCAACTGAGAAGGATCCGAACAATTGAGCAAATTTGTACAGCAGTGTTGTGGTGGCCTTCTTGCATTAACCTTTGTATTGTCCTTCGTGTCACCGGGACTTGTTTAGTTTGCTTACATTGTGCCTTCCGGCTTACTATTTCCATTCACTCGGCATCAACCGCCATGGCCTCAGCCTTCAAGACCCCCCCCCCCCTTCTTTTTGTTCGGTCTCACTTTCTTGCTACAAACCTGAAATGCAATGGAACACAGGACGGGTCCCAGAGACCGAAAGGCTGCAGTAGCAGTGATATACAATCGCATACCGCCCAGGGTCTCTGGGACCCAAAGGCCGCGGTAGCAGTGAAACACAATGGAATACTGCCCAGGCTCCCAGAAACACAAAGGCTGAGGCCACGGTAGCAGTGAATTACCATTGAATACTTCACAGGGTCCCAGAGACCCAAAGGCAGAGGCTGCAGTACTAGTGCAACACAATGGAATACCGCCCAGGGTCCCAGAGACCCAAAGGCCGAGGCCACGGTAGCAGTGAAACACAATGGAATACAGGACAGTTCGCAGAGACCCAAAGGTCGCGGTAGCAGTGAAATACAATCGAATACCGCCCAGGGTCTCTGGTACCCGAAGGCCGCGGTAACGGTGAAGCACAATAGAATACCTCACAGGCTCCCAGAGACCCAAAGGCCGAGGCCACGGTAGTAGTGAAACACAATGCAATACAGGACAGTTTGCAGAGACCCAAAGGCCGCAGTAGCAGTGATATACAATCGAATACCGCCCAGGGTCTCTGGGACCCAAAGGCCGCGGGAGCAGTGAAATACAATGGAATACCACCCAGGGTCCCAGAGACCCAAAGGCAGAGGCCGTGGTAGTAGACAAATACTATTGAATACTTCACAGGGTCCCAGAGACCCAAAGGCAGAGGCCACGGTAGCAGTGAATTACCATTGAATACTTCACAGGGTCCCAGAGACCCAAAGGCCGAGGCAGCGGTACTAGTGAAACACAATGGAATACCGCCCAGGGTCCCAGAGACCCGAAGGCCGCGGTAGTAGCGAAATACCATTGAATACTTCACAGAGTCCAAGAGACCCAAAGGCCGAGGCCGCAGTAGTAGTGAAACACAATGGAATACTGGCCAGGGTCTCTGGGACCCGAAGGCAGAGGCGGCGGTAGTAGTGAAACGCAATGGAATACAGGACAGTTTGCAGAGACCCAAAGGCCGGGGTAGCAGTGAAACACAATGGAATACCACCCAGGCTCCCAGAGACCCAAAGTCCGAGACCACTGACAGACGAAATAAAAGAATGCAGCAAGTATTACAAAGGCAACAAAGTGGAAGATTAACTTAACAAACGTTAACATAACTTCTCTGTGGACTTTACCAATGTCCTGCTTTATTCAGCAATTGAGAAGGATCCGAACAATTGAGCAAATTTGTACAGCAGTGTTATGGTGACCGTCTTGCATGAATGTCGATTTATGCAAAAATCACAGTCACTTTTCCCAGAACCCCCAAACTGTGTATTTCGAAACTGTAAACATGTGTTCCTAGAAAATTCCTTAAATAACTTATTATTAACTTACTTGCCCAACCAGTTTTGATAAAATATTAGGTCTCTGTTATGGTACAAATTAGGAAGCATATCAATCAATCAAGTGGCCTCCACTAGGATCCGCAGACACAGGCAGTGCACTGCAATTTGCCCGTGTCTGGGATTTCTAACCAATTGAGACGGTTATGAACATTCAATATTGTTGCAGCTCTAATTCATAGGTTGTCGTGGCCGAGTGGTTAAGGCGATGGATTTGAAATCCATTGGGGTCTCCCCGCGCAGGTCCGAATCCTGCCGACAACGAAAGGCATCCTTTAACTTTGGTAGTAAACCAGTGACACATCACATTATACCAGATCACAGATGTTCCTTCATGAACAATATTGTATTGTCTCATAGGTACTGGGAGCCACCCGTCTCCACCAATGCATCTCTTAGCATTTATTTTCAGTCTCAATGCCCAGATGAGTTGCATGATTTGCAGTGAATGTTTTTGTTTCCAACCGATGGTGGTATAGTGGTTAGCATAGCTTCCTTCCAAGCAGTTGACTTTTGTTTGATTCCCAGCCATCGCATTTGTCAAGAAGTAAGCAGAAAGGCAACAAATGTGCTGATTTATCCACTATGATTCATGGCAAAGCAGTGCAAGCATTTTGCCCAGGTTTGATTTCCAGCCACCGCAGTTGTATTTTTAGGTTTTAAAGCAATATACAACATTGACATTACATGTTTTACCCAGATTTCTTCATTTATTCAGGGATCTCACAAAAAACTCTAAACAACTTTGCAGGGGATGTAGCTCAGTGGTAGAGCGCATGCTTTGCATGTATGAGGCCCTGGGTTCAATCCCCAGCATCTCCAGCAGGTATTATGGTCCAGTCTGTAACAGAGCTGGAAAAGATATTACACTGACAGAGGAAATAAAAGAATGCCACAAGTATTACAAAGGCAACAAAGTGGAATATTAACTTAACTAACATTAACATAACTTATCTGTGGACTTTACCAATGTCCTGCTTTATTCTGCAACTGAGAAGGATCCGAACAATTGAGCAAATTTGTACAGCAGTGTTGTGGTGGCCTTCTTGCATTAACCTTTGTATTGTCCTTCGTGTCACCGGGACTTGTTTAGTTTGCTTACATTGTGCCTTCCGGCTTACTATTTCCATTCACTCGGCATCAACCGCCATGGCCTCAGCCTTCAAGACCCCCCCCCCCCCCCCCCCTTCTTTTTGTTCGGTCTCACTTTCTTGCTACAAACCTGAAATGCAATTGAACACAGGACGGGTCCCAGAGACCGAAAGGCTGCAGTAGCAGTGATATACAATCGCATACCGCCCAGGGTCTCTGGGACCCAAAGGCCGCGGTAGCAGTGAAACACAATGGAATACTGCCCAGGCTCCCAGAAACACAAAGGCTGAGGCCACGGTAGCAGTGAATTACCATTGAATACTTCACAGGGTCCCAGAGACCCAAAGGCAGAGGCTGCAGTACTAGTGCAACACAATGGAATACCGCCCAGGGTCCCAGAGACCCAAAGGCCGAGGCCACGGTAGCAGTGAAACACAATGGAATACAGGACAGTTCGCAGAGACCCAAAGGTCGCGGTAGCAGTGAAATACAATCGAATACCGCCCAGGGTCTCTGGTACCCGAAGGCCGCGGTAACGGTGAAGCACAATAGAATACCTCACAGGCTCCCAGAGACCCAAAGGCCGAGGCCACGGTAGTAGTGAAACACAATGCAATACAGGACAGTTTGCAGAGACCCAAAGGCCGCAGTAGCAGTGATATACAATCGAATACCGCCCAGGGTCTCTGGGACCCAAAGGCCGCGGGAGCAGTGAAATACAATGGAATACCACCCAGGGTCCCAGAGACCCAAAGGCAGAGGCCGTGGTAGTAGACAAATACCATTGAATACTTCACAGGGTCCCAGAGACCCAAAGGCAGAGGCCACGGTAGCAGTGAATTACCATTGAATACTTCACAGGGTCCCAGAGACCCAAAGGCCGAGGCAGCGGTACTAGTGAAACACAATGGAATACCGCCCAGGGTCCCAGAGACCCGAAGGCCGCGGTAGTAGCGAAATACCATTGAATACTTCACAGAGTCCAAGAGACCCAAAGGCCGAGGCCGCAGTAGTAGTGAAACACAATGGAATACTGGCCAGGGTCTCTGGGACCCGAAGGCAGAGGCGGCGGTAGTAGTGAAACGCAATGGAATACAGGACAGTTTGCAGAGACCCAAAGGCCGGGGTAGCAGTGAAACACAATGGAATACCACCCAGGCTCCCAGAGACCCAAAGTCCGAGACCACTGACAGACGAAATAAAAGAATGCAGCAAGTATTACAAAGGCAACAAAGTGGAAGATTAACTTAAAAAACGTTAACATAACTTCTCTGTGGACTTTACCAATGTCCTGCTTTATTCAGCAATTGAGAAGGATCCGAACAATTGAGCAAATTTGTACAGCAGTGTTATGGTGACCGTCTTGCATGAATGTCGATTTATGCAAAAATCACAGTCACTTTTCCCAGAACCCCCAAACTGTGTATTTCGAAACTGTAAACATGTGTTCCTAGAAAATTCCTTAAATAACTTATTATTAACTTACTTGCCCAACCAGTTTTGATAAAATATTAGGTCTCTGTTATGGTACAAATTAGGAAGCATATCAATCAATCAAGTGGCCTCCACTAGGATCCGCAGACACAGGCAGTGCACTGCAATTTGCCCGTGTCTGGGATTTCTAACCAATTGAGACGGTTATGAACATTCAATATTGTTTCAGCTCTAATTCATAGGTTGTCGTGGCCGAGTGGTTAAGGCGATGGATTTGAAATCCATTGGGGTCTCCCTGCGCAGGTCCGAATCCTGCCGACAACGAAAGGCATCCTTTAACTTTGGTAGTAAACCAGTGACACATCACATTATACCAGATCACAGATGTTCCTTCATGAACAATATTGTATTGTCTCATAGGTACTGGGAGCCACCCGTCTCCACCAATGCATCTCTTAGCATTTATTTTCAGTCTCAATGCCCAGATGAGTTGCATGATTTGCAGTGAATGTTTTTGTTTCCAACCGATGGTGGTATAGTGGTTAGCATAGCTTCCTTCCAAGCAGTTGACTTTTGTTTGATTCCCAGCCATCGCATTTGTCAAGAAGTAAGCAGAAAGGCAACAAATGTGCTGATTTATCCACTATGATTCATGGCAAAGCAGTGCAAGCATTTTGCCCAGGTTTGATTTCCAGCCACCGCAGTTGTATTTTTAGGTTTTAAAGCAATATACAACATTGACATTACATGTTTTACCCAGATTTCTTCATTTATTCAGGGATCTCACAAAAAACTCTAGACAATTTTGTCGGTAGAGCGCATGCTTTGCATGTATGAGGCCCTGGGTTCAATCCCCAGCATCTCCAGCAGGTATTATGGTCCAGTCTGTAACAGAGCTGGAAAAGATATTACACTGACCGAGGAAATAAAAGAATGCCACAAGTATTACAAAGGCAACAAAGTGGAATATTAACTTAACTAACATTAACATAACTTCTCTGTGGACTTTACCAATGTCCTGCTTTATTCAGCAACTGAGAAGGATCCGAACAATTGAGCAAATTTGTACAGCAGTGTTGTGGTGGCCTTCTTGCATTAACCATTGAGACCCAGAGACCCAAAGGCCGAGGCCACGGTAGCAGTGAAACACAATGGAATACAGGACAGTTCGCAGAGACCCAAAGGTCGCGGTAGCAGTGAAATACAATTGAATACCGCCCAGGGTCTCTGGTACCCGAAGGCCGCGGTAACAGTGAAGCACAATAGAATACCTCACAGGCTCCCAGAGACCCAAAGGCTGAGACCGCGGTAGTAGTTAAACACAATGCAATACAGGACAGTTTGCAGAGACCCAAAGGTCGCGGTAGCAGTGAAATACAATTGAATACCGCCCAGGGTCTCTGGTACCCGAAGGCCGCGGTAACAGTGAAGCACAATAGAATACCTCACAGGCTCCCAGAGACCCAAAGGCCGAGGCCGCGGTAGTAGTGAAACACAATGCAATACAGGACAGTTTGCAGAGACCCAAAGGCCGCAGTAGCAGTGATATACAATCGAATACCGCCCAGGGTCTCTGGGACCCAAAGACCGCGGGAGCAGTGAAATACAATGGAATACCACCCAGGGTCCCAGAGACCCAAAGGCAGAGGCCGTGGTAGTAGACAAATACCATTGAATACTTCACAGGGTCCCAGAGACCCAAAGGCAGAGGCCACGGTAGCAGTGAATTAGCATTGAATACTTCACAGGGTCCCAGAGACCCAAAGGCCGAGGCAGCGGTACTAGTGAAACACAATGGAATACCGCCCAGGGTCCCAGAGACCCGAAGGCCGCGGTAGTAGCGAAATACCATTGAAACTGTAATCATGTGTCCCTAGAAAATTCCTTAAATAACTTATTATTAACCCTTGTATTGCCCATCGCGTAACGGAAACCTTTCCGCCGTCCTGCTACCCTAGCGTTGGCTTCCACCCATTCATATAACATCAACGGCTGCCCCTTCGTCCTTTGCCCACCCCCCTTTGTGTTTCTCTGTGTGTTTCTCTCTGTGTGTTTTTTATCTGTCCGTGTGCCTGTCTGCATGCATGCTGGGCACTTGACATCACACCACACACACACACAGCAGACACACACACACACACACACACACGCAGCAGTCACAAAGTTTTTTTTCAAAAGACTTTATTCATGCAGAAGATGTGAAAAGTTATCTTTGTTTTTCCTTCCGCTATGGTCTCACGCATTCCACGCAGTAGACACGTAGCGTGCAGCGTCTGCACACGTACCGGCGGCACGCGGAGCACACCGTGTACGTCTTGCGGTCTTTCGTTTTTGGACACAGCTGACAACTCTTCCGCTCGCTGGGCACTCTGGCCGTGGGCCTGCGTTCGGCTTCGTCGTGGTCTTCTTCTTCGTCGTCGTCGTCGCCTTCGCCCTCGGCGTCCTGGCGTGAGGCCCTCGCGGCCCTCATGAGGGCCGCGGAGGCTTCGGCCCGCGGGAGACGCGTGCGTCTTTCCATGAGCGGAGAGACGAGGGCCCTTCCCAGCTGCTTGAGAAACACCCGCCTGCGGTTGAGTTTGCCACGCAGCCACTCGGGTCTGAGTTCTCGCCAGAGCACGAACGCGTTGTAGGCCGAGACGTCCACTACGTTGTGAAACAGGGCGAGGGGCCAGCGCGCCGTCTTCCTGCGGCAGCTGTAAGTGCCCACCACCTTGTCGAGGTTGTCGACGCCGCCCTTGGTCGCGTTGTAGTGGAGGACGACGTGGGGCTTGGCCCGCGGTGACGGCCGGCTTCGCCACTGCTGCTGCTGCTGCTGCTGTCTGAGTGGTGGGCGTCTTCCTCCTCTTCCTCCTCTTCCTCCTCTTCCTCATCTTCCTCATCTTCCTCATCTTCCTGATCTTGCTCCTCTCGCCGTTCTCGCTCTACGCCTTGCTCTTCGGGGCCGCGGCGTGCCGCTCGGGTGCGAAAGCGATGCAGCTCTAAGTTTAGAGTCACGCAGCGAGCCATTCTGGCGTACGGAGCGTGCGTGCGTGCGTGCGTGCGTGCGTGCGTACGTGCGTGCGTGCGTGCGTGCTCGGTGAAAAGTGTTTAGTAGTCTGAGGACCGTACGCGGAATAACCGTGAGAGAAAACTCCGCAGCCGGGGATGAAACGGCTGGTCGTCCGGTGAAGCGCTAGGGTGTTTTTGGCCGTCGGGTCTTTCTGACCCGAAGGCCCGGGACCGCGCCCGCCGCCGGCTCCGTGAGAGAAAACTCCGCAGCCTGGGATGAAACGCGACTGGTCGTCCGGTGACGCGCTAAGGTGTTTTTGGCCGTCGGGTCTTTCTGACCTGAAGGCCAGGGACCGCGTCCCCCGCCGGCTCCGTGAGAGAAAACTTTCTGGCCGTCGGGTCAGAAAGACCCGAAGGCAGAAAGACCCATGGCCCGGGACCGCGTCCGCCGCCGGCTCCGTGAGAGAAAACTCCGCAGCCCGGGATGAAACTACGGGTCGTCCGGTGACGTGCTAGGGTGCAGAAAGACCGCGTTCCGTAACACGAGAAGAACGGGACGGTTCGGTTTAGGAAAAGAAGAATGTGACTTTAGGAAACATGACGTGCGGGACACGAACCCCGGTCTCCTTGGTGAAAGTCCTGTGTTTGACCCATCCACCACCCCAACCAATCTCCTTACATGGAATGTCTACCTTTCATACTACTCGCTACCGTTGTCGCTCTTAATGCTACGTCATCTTCTCATTGACTTTACATTGGCATTGTGCTGCAAGATGAATGAACGGAGACTAGTTTCTTACCCTTGTTTTGCCCTGGGAATTCAGACAGGATATTTAAAACCTTTCTGCAGCAATGCCTGTTGCTCCAACAGATCAATGAAAGATAATTCCAGTTATTTCTCATTTGCTGCCACCTTGATTGATCTAAGTTCCACAAATGTGACCTGCACTCATTGCAGCACTCGATGTACCTCTCAGTTAGCAGGGAGAGCTTCCAATGTGGTCTCAGGAAACAATTACAGAACACTCCCTGTGGAGAGTGTGGGTGAAATTGGGATATATATATATGTGTGTGTGTGTGTGTGTGTGTGTGTGTGTGTGTGTGTGTGTGTGTGTGTGTGTGTGTGTGTGTGTGTGTGTGTGTGTGTGTGTGTGTGTGTGTGTGTGTGTGATTTGTGAAGAAAGCAGAGGGGGGAATGTTTTTTGATTATGCACAACAAAACAAAACATGCAAGAATGAAATCCCCCTTCCAATACCATGGATATAATGCCACTCGGCCAGCCATACCAAAACACTTATTTATTAGCTTCAATATCCAATGGAAAATAATCTCAAAATGAAATAGCACAACGTGGTGTCAACATAAAACACAGTGCTTTCAAATCGGAAAGCGGAGTTCACTTTGCAGTGAAAAGAAAATACTTTCACCCAGGAAACGCTTATTCATTCCTCTGGAGTGTCTTTACCACAATGTTTTTCTTAAACTTAACTAGTCATTTTGGTGTCTAAACTTAAATGTGATTGCTGCATGACACTCACTTTTTCTGGCTAAACTCCACTACCACGGCCCCTGAAAGGACTGTCATCTGGCGGTGCCTGTGGCCGGCTCACAGTCACCTATTGGCAGCTAAACAACTGCCACTGGAGCTTTTATCATTCTATTTCTATTTCAATTCAGAGACTTCGTTGCAGATATGCAAATATTTATAATAATATCATAATATGAAATGTACAGTCTTCGGAGATTAGACTCCATCGTTGTCAAAATATATCATGTTTTTAAAGGGGTAGAAAGCCGAAAGATAATCCCCTGATGGAGTCTAGACACTGATTGTGTTGTGAGGAGCCCGAAGACCAAAACCAAAGAGCCGACGGCAGTGGCCTGCCGGAGGAGGACCCAGGAGCCGTGCATGATGAAGACCGGAGGAGCAAGGGGAGGAGGAGGGTTGTGCTCTTAGCCTAAAATGACAACTGAGCAGCAGAGAGAGACAGGTTTAAAACAGGGATGTCATGCTGTGATTGGCTTGTGAATTTCATCAACAGCTGTTCTGTTTAGAGGAGAGAGAAAAGATTACGTTTTAGAAGTCTTCCTAAAATAATTTACACTGAGCTCCATGTGTTTAAGTTACAGCACTTTGCTTTAATTAAAATACTTCTATTTTATGTATATAATGTTTTATTGGTGAAGTAGCATTGATCACTTTGAGGGGGGTACACATTTCCACACATTCCCCACCGGGGATAAAAATAATTCAGCAGAGGCAGGGACATATCGACCAGAAAGGGGGAAATCCCACTCACCATGACCCCCGGCATATATATATATATATATATATATATATATATATATATATATATATATATATATATATATATATATACACAGTATATTGGGATAAGGTTATACCGACCTTACACCAATCGACTTTTCAAACGATTCCACTGTTGCAGACTAATGGCGTTTTTCCATTACATAGTACCTGCTCGACTTGCCTCGACTCTACTCGCCTTTTGTGGTTTTCCATTACGAAAAAAAGTACCTGGTACCTGCTGACAGGTACTTTTTTAGTACCACCTCAGTCGAGGTTCCAAGCAAGCTGAGGCAATCCCAAAAGGTGACGTGAAAGCGACAGACGGAGGTGTCCAGAACAAACCCGCCATTTTTAAATAGTTTAGCCAGCTGTGTTTTTTTTTGCTGCCTCCAGCTTTGAAACTAAATGTGTCTTCTGGCTGTGGAAACAAAAACACACCTTCCACGTTCTGTGTGTGTGTCGTGTTAGGTCACGGCAGTTTACTGTGGCGCCGCTATACGACCAGCCACGCTGAGGCAGTACTAAAATCTGCAATGGAAAACAAACGCACAGTGCGTCGAGGCGAGTAGAGTCGAGGCGAGTTGGGCAGGTACAATGTAATGGAAAAACGTAATAATTTCTAATATCGGAATTAAATCCTGAGAGTCTTGCTAGAGTTGGGGCGTCTTCTCAATTGTTTGGTGTAAGGTGGTCATAAAACTCAGTCCGAGTCAGTCTTTTTCGTGTCTTGACCTTCTGAAAAAGTCAAACGTTACCTAGCGGTAGTTTGGTTAGATTTTTTAAAACAAATCTACTTGTAGTCTTGCCAATTTGTGACCCTGCAAGATGTCTTTACATGACAGGTAGACTTTAGATTTGAGATGGTGTCTTTTCAAGTCTTTATGGTAGGCATAACTTTAGGCAACTCAAAGGCGGTTTGTACTTGGTTAGTGTTTGTAAAAGGTTAGGATAGGATAGGAGGCAGGATGTAAAGAGTAATCTCTGTTGCTGTACCTCCAATAACTCAGTCTAACCTCTTCCCTAAGAGGTCCATTAAAGTGAGTTTTATTTTTCCAGCTTTTAAGATGTCAGTAACTCAGACTTCGTTGCCTCCACTCCAATACTATGGAGATTAATGTAATTTATTTGCGGTGCTCAGACCATTAAATGGCATTTTAAAAGTTCAGCAGCAATGTGTCATTGCAGATTACCCGTAGAACACTCTATTAACAATTTCCATGGGGACTACTGCAGTAGTGACAATTAAAAACTGGTGACTGTGTGGTCTGTGGAACATCCAGAATAACTGTGCTGTTGAATTATTTTACATGTTTAGCCACACTAGTAGGTCCACCACTCTGGCAAGACTCAGATATCTCAACATACAGATTTTTATGGACTTTTGTACATTTATACTTGATCCCCACAAGATCAATCTGATCGCAGCCGGTTTGACCAGACAGAATGGATAACATTAGTGTCGAAATGAAAATGGCTCCGCTAAAAGGCGCTTCCGCGGCCAGTGTGTTCCTGACGTAAAATGTCTTGACAACTATTGGATTGGCATGGCATGGCCAATGGATGGCTGGCTATGCAACGTTAGCTAGCTTATTCCGCTAGCATAAGGGATGCTAACGATCGCAGATATAGGAAACCCTTTCTTATATACCGTAAAACTTCAAATAATAGCCCGGGCTTCTATTTACCCAAATCGCCGAAATGCCCCGGCGTGTATTTGAGACAGGCGTCTATAAGAGGCGGGCCTTTAATTGACGATGCTTTGCCCGCATGCTGTGGATCCACTCACACACGCTCACCTCCAGCTCTTCACTGACCTTCTTCCTCCCTCCACCTCCCAGTCTGGCCCTTTGGTCGTCTTCCTCGGACAGACGTCGCAGTTCTGCTTTATGTTTACCAGGCATGGATTTAATTAGCGGAGGTAATGTTAATAGTACTGTATGAGTTGCAACAGCTTGACTGACTGACTTCAGTGGCCGTTCTTTAGGTTGGGCTTTTACTGTGAAGGGTAGGAAAAAGTGAAGCTAGCGTTATGCTCTGTTGTCACCACATAACAATCACGTAATTCACGTGCATATTAAGTAGCCACATGTATATGTTTTGGTCTTATGATAGATCCACAGGTTACTGCTCCAGTGGAGAGGACGGTTCGTTAAGACAGCAGCTAAGTTTACAAGAGTTTGTCCAAAGTTCAAGATAAACAGTTAGACTACAAACTGATATCTTTCATTTTAGCTTGTTTGTAAAAAGTCGCTAATAGCAGAGTAGAGCTGTGTTTGCAGAGTAGAGCTGTGTTTGGACAGCGAGTGGACAGCGCAGACAGAGCAGACTGAAACATGTTGATACCTGTAGAACAGGTAGGTGGGTATATTGATAAGTATTGACTTTTTAATCATGGAGGTTTTATGGTAGGCTACTTACAGTAACGACTGTAGCGTTAGTTCATCTGCGCCAGTGGCAGTAGGCTAAATAATCCTCGGTATCGTTTCCAGTCAGTTACATCTGCTGCGTGAAGTAACGCACACACTTCGGCTCCGCTATGTTTGTGTGTGTGTGAGAGTGTGTGCGCGCAGCGCGGACATCTCTGTTCACAATCCCGTCTATCTTCTAAAATGCAACGCTTTTATCCAAATGAATTGTGTTTGACGGGTTTTAAAAGATCAAATACAACCCGACACGGAAAAAAACAAAAAAACAGACCAGGCCTCTATTTGAGACCGGCCTTTATTTACCCAAATCTGTTGTCACACCAGGCGTTTAAAAGAGACAGGCGTCTATTTGGGACTCGGCTATTATTTGAAGTTTTACGGTATGCGTCCACGTTGCCAACATAAGCGTAATTAGCTAGCTAACGTTGCGTTGCCAGCCATCAATTTCGGCAGTAATTCAATGAAATGTTAAGCTTCGCTCCTACGAGACGTTTTTTGTTACGTTACTCACAAGGCTATAGTTAGCCTGTATGTATGCTAGCGGAATTAGCTAGCTAGCACGTTCCGTAACCAGCCAGCCAGCTCGTTTCCCGCGATTTGCGTTGCATCCACCAGAGACCGGGGAACGCGAGACAGCAATGGGCGGCTGGGTGAAGGAAAACAATGGGGAAAGCAAACGTGACTCGCGGGAAACAAGCCCCGGTCTCTGGGGTGAAATCATGGATGTAGCTACATCAGACACATGTGGATGTGTTAACTGTCGTGCTGGCTGGCTACGCAACGTTAGCTAGCTAATTCCGCTAGCATACGGGATGCTAACGATCGGCAGTTAGCTTTCTGTGTAACGTAACACAAACCCACCCATATCGTTGGAGCGAAGCGTAGCATTTCATTCAATAAAATGATGGTACAAAAGGAGCACTAACGCCACAGGTCTCATGTTGACAACGTGGACGCAGATATAGGAAACCCCAAAGGTTGTAGTAATTATCTAGCATTCTAGCTAGGCTAACGCTAACATTAGCAAAACGTCGGCGTAGCGTTAGCTAGCTAGCTGTCTAAACTTGTGAAAAGCCTATCAGCACCCCTGTCCGAGTAATAAATAAACATTAGGCAAATATGTTGTTACTGGAGCTAGTAGGCTACCATCAAAACGTGAGATATCTAATCGAAAATGTGTTTACAACCGTCGGGGGATTTCACTAGCCCATAGCTAGCATGATGAAAGTTAGCCCATAGCTAGCATGATGCCTTCTATTTTCTTGATCTAGATAAGTTTACCAGTACTTATCTGAACTAACGACATGATCACTGACACTAGATATAAAGAAAACATTGAATTTCACTTGGTGCTATTCACTAACAGTAAAAACACATCTTCCTCATCCCAGTCAGTCACCATAGTTCTAGTGCTAAGCTGAAGCACGTCTCCCCAACATGACGTCATCACCGAATTGTGTTAAAAAAACACTAATACCGAAAAACGACAAAAACTGACCTTTAACACTATTTAACACTATTTGGAGACATTTTTAACAATGATATACATTTCTTGAGTGGTTTATGTACCCATTAATCAACAGTGGTGGTTAACCTGCAACATGGCCTTTAAGCAAGCCCCACCATTTTCTTGGACGTTCAAAACAAAATGTGGCGGCATATAGCTGGCGTGAAGACGCCGCCGGCTGTAGAGCAACAAAAAGAGGATGAGGAGGATGATTCAAAAACTAAAAATAAAAAAGATGTTTTAATACTAAGTGGAAAGTGGAAAGGGATGACAAGGTTCGCGACTGGTTGGTGTACGACGTCACAACAGAGTGGATTGTCCTATGTATGGCTCGGAGAAAGCGAGGTCAAACCCATTTGTAATAGGGACAAAAAACTTAAAGTTAGAGGCAATTAAGGACCACGAGTCCTCAAAAAGCCACTTGCACACACTCAGCTGTAAAGTGGGGAAGACGGCTCCCCCAGAGCAGACAGCTGCGGTCATGGCACTGATGTCAATGAAAACAGCGCAGTTGGAGAGGATGAAGCTCCTGTTTAGGAACGTCCACGCAATCGTAAAGAAAATGAGACCCTTCTCCAACTATGTGTGGATGTGCGAGTAAGCACCAACCTGCTTTAACGTTAGTAGATAACTAAAGTACAGCACAGTGCAATGACTGCTCTGTTATCGTTACAACTTAGCTGTGCGTGTGTGTGTGTGTGTGTACGGTACAGTGTATTAGTGGTAGCCTACGTGTGTGTGATCAAGCTAAGTGAATTGTCATTTGTATTTTTAGGGTGGATTAACAGAAAGGGTTAGCTGTAGGGAAGACATACAGACATGCAAACCAGGCCCCAGTCTTCATGCACTCCAAGTGCAGCCCCAGTCTTCATGCATCTGCCTCCAAGTGTATCTCCATAATGGTTGATGGATCCACAGACATCAGTGTAATAGAAGAGGAGTTACTGTACGTTAGATCGAGTAGAGCAGGAAAAGTCAAGGTGCAGTTTGTGGGGATCCAGGCACTAGAAAAGGCAGATGCTGATCATGTAACAGACACCATATGCTCCATGATGTCTGCAGTCAGTGGCAGTGAGGATGAATGGAAGGAGAAACTAGTTGCTTGTGCAACAGATTGAGCCGCAGTAATGACAGGATCCAAGACAGGCATGGTCAGTCGGCTTCGTGGGGAGAAGCCTTACATTCTAGGAGTCCACTGTATGGCACACCCCTTAGAATTGTTTTTTAAAGATGTAATGAAAACCAACAATCGGTGTTGAAAAGTTGAGGATATCTTGACCGGCCTGTTCACCTTCTATCACAGAAGCCCATTGAACAGAGCCACATTAAAGAAGAGTTTCTCAGTGCTGGGCATGAAACCCCTGATGCCCACCAGAGTAGGAGATACAAGGTGGGTCTCTCACCTTTTGAGAGCCCTGGACCATTTCCTTAAGGGGTATAAAGGAATTGTTCACAATTGTTCATAGTGATAGCTAATAGGTAGTATTGTACAAGTGCTATTTATCTTTGTCAACAGTTTGAGTTTGAGTTTTAATCCACCAAATGCAGTTCACTTTCAGTCTAATGAATTTAGTTTTTGTGTTCTAAAGACCAAATCACCAGACACTGAAGGGGGCAATGCCAGTCATCGGAGCCAGGCACAAGGATTCTGCAAGTGGGCAACAGATGGAGCCACTCTGAAGTTCTGCTGCCTCCTGCATGACACCTTAACTCATCTTGGCAACCTGTCAGTGACACTGCAGCAGTCATGTTTGACAGTGGCTGATGTCGACAAGTGTCTTAATTCCACTCAGGCTGTGATCCGCAAATACAAATCCAGGTACATTTTGCTTACTGTTTGTAATTTAAAATGTATTATTAATCATTGCTTCACTTTCAAAAATGTTCTTCCCCTTCTTAAGGCCTTTGCACACATAGTCCAAATATGTGACCTCCCTTTCCTCTCCCTCTGCTGTCATGACTCATGAAGCACATGTATTTGGAGGATTTATTCAAATGATACAGCAATAACCTCGTATTCACAGCATGTATCCACTGAACCACATATAAATATTTTCACTGTGATGGCATTGTGATAAATAGAATTATAAATTATTGATGTAAAAAACCCTTTAAAATAAATGTAAACTACAACTTCATTTTGTATTACAGACCTGGACCTATGCTGAGCAAGGTGGTGGATTCCAACAGCTACCAGGGTGTCAGGCTTAGCGATAGTGACACCAGCCAAATGATGGCTAACAAAGACAAACTGCTGGACAAGCTGTCAGAAAGCATGGACAACAGGTTTAGTGATGTCGGGTCAGGAATCCTGAGCAATACGATGATAGTGAGCTTCCAACAATGGCCTAATGAAAATAATGCAGGTAAGCATCTTTAATAAAACAAATAGAAGGTATTACTGTATTGTTGTGGAAGTTATCTCGGTTCAACACGGTGTAAGTAAATAAAAGGTTTAAAGCTTGTAGTGAAACAAATGAAGACCATTGAGCAGAAATCAAAGTCTGGTTATTGAGTGTTTATTCTCATTGATCAATGGAGAAACGCTGTAACACATCCACCTCGGTGGCTATGCAAGAGCGCTCTAATTCACCTTTCAGCAGACAGTCACAATACAGATTAAAACAAATGGTCATTCTCAAACCCCCCTCCCTGGTTTCCTTCAGAAACCCATCTTACACAAAACAAAAAGCAAAGAGTCATGTCAAGCCCTTTGGCCTAGTTGACAGGGGAAGACATAACATCTTCGAACTCTCATCTGTTGAAGAAAATAAACTGTGTCTATGCGAAAGTTTATGGCGCCTCCGTCCCCTTATCAAGGGTTGTTTGGATAAACAGATGACCGGAGACCTTCGAGAAAGGCCTCAGAGTTTCTCTCTCAGCCAGTGCTTTATACATTCAGAAACCATAAAGTTTAAACCATAATCTAAACACACTAACCTAACAGTGTTAAATGTAATTTGCCATCACATTATATACACAACAAAATCACAGAGCTTTAGAACAATAGTTGCAATTAGTTGCAATAAAATCAGAACCATCAAACTGTAAATATTTCAGTCAAAATGGTCAAATAGTCAAAATATTACTCTTGTCTTGAAACATAAACAAAACTTATAGTACAAACTTCCTCATTTCATATAATTTCAGACTTTGGCGATTCAGAGGTGGAGAGGCTCATAGATCACTTCAGGCCAGTATTGATCTCTGCTGGAGTTGATGTTGATCAGATCTCAGACCAGTGGACCATTGTCAAGTCCTATCTCTACAAGGAGCCAACGACGTTGGAGAGACTCACCTGGTCTGAAGCCAACCGGAAGCTGAGAGGATCGTGCCCTGACATCCTGGACCTTGTGGATCTGGTGTTATGCATGCCAGCATCAACAGCGGACTGTGAGCGTAGGTTTAATGTGATGAAGATGGTGAAGACTGACTGGCATTCTAGTCTCAAGTGTGAGACACTGTCTGACCTGCTCATGGTCCATCTGTCCTCTCCGTCAATAAAAGATTTTGATCCAAGCCCAGCGGTCAAGGTGTGGCATGCTAGCAGCTTGAGGTCACGGAGACCAGACCTCATGGAAAACCCAGCTGCTGCAGTGGTGGCGGAAGTGGAGGAAGCAGAGGGGAGTGTCTGCTCCTCCCCCTCTTTTGAGGACTCAGAGCCCTCAGTCTTTGCTTTGTGAAAGGGTTTTTCAATTGTTGCCTGACCTTAACATTGCAGTGTAATATGGTTTGGTTTCTGTTAATTATTATGATTGTTATTGTTGTAGTTTATCTAAATGTTATTTTGTCAAAATAGTCAAAATATTAGACTCTTGTCTTGAAAAGCAACAAACTTATAATATGTACAAACTTAAAGCCCCAGTGTGTAACGTTTGTAGTTGTTTATTATGAAAATCTGTATTGCCCTTCACAAACGTGGCCTTTTTTATGAATGACCACCACCATCAATTTCAAGTATTCCTATTGGCTTGAAATTTTACATTTGTGCTTACATGAACTGTGGTCGACGCTCCATATTCATGGGCCATCTTGAAATACGTTAGCCGGTAAGGGACATACAGGACATACTGCTCCGCCTTTCACGTTTTCGACTCACAGCTGCTGCTAATGGGTATCGTAGCTTCCCAGCCCCGGTAAGTTTGAAGAAGGAAACATGGAGGACCACACGTATTCAAAATCCAAATTTCAGGAACAGGAGTCTTCTTCTTCGCCCAGAATAAGAAAACAGATATTGAAAAGAGCAAGAGACCGGCGTCATCAGAAAAAAAGAGTGAACCAAATCCCAACTAGTTATGTATCCTCTGGACCGCTGCAGTCTCCTTTTTTTTTTCTCTCTCTCTCCTTTCTGTTGGGTGGCGTGCGTGCCCGCTCATGGTGTTAAGCGTGCATCCGTGCCACTGGCTTTCCATAATGCACTCCCAACAACCACGGCTGATTGATGGCCTTTAGTACACTTTCGCTTTTTGAAGCGTGACGGCTGCCGTAGCTGCAATACGTACATTCAACTGCGTGGCGAGAGAGAGTTGATTGCGATATATGATCTCAGCGCTAGATGGGAGTAATTCTTACACAATGTAGCTTTAAAAATAGTCTTTTGATATAAATGTAATGTTTATTTTTAATCTGAAATAAAAAAAAAATGTTGAACCTGGATACACTACAGTGACAAAGAAACAGTGACTAGTGGATAGCAGTTGGGTGTTAAAGGTCCCATGGCATGAAAATTTCACTTTATGAGGTTTTTTAACATTAATATGAGTTCCCCCAGCCTGCCTATGGTCCCCAATTGGCTTGAAATGGTGATAGGTGTAAACCGAGCCCTGGGTATGCTGCTCTGCCTTTGAGAAAATGAAAGCTCAGATGAGCCGTTCTGGAATCTTGCTCCTTATGAGGTCATAAGAGGAAAGGTTACCTCCTCTTTCTCTGCTTTGCCCGCCCAGAGAATTTGGCCAACCCATGAGAGAGAGACATCATGGCTTTCAAACGAGCAAAGTGGCAGTTGGTCAAAGCCACACCCCCACCCTCCACCTTGCCCCCCCCCCTCTCCTCCTCAATAGCTACAGACACAGGAATGGCACGTTCTGAGGAAAGCTCATTGTGGGACTGGCTCTAGTGGCTGGAATTCTGCACCAAGGCTGAATTTCTGGAAAGAGACTTCAGATATAGTATTAGGGGACCGCTGAGGCCTATATAAAAGCATCCAAACAGCACCATGTCATGGGACCTTTAACTAAATAAATGAGACCATCAGTGACATGATTGGCTGGTGGCCAAAAAAGTTAACTTCAGGCCTGTTCACGTCTTCATTCTTGATGATGATGCTGGCTGTATTCTGGCTCAAATACACTCACTGACCACAATATTAGGAATACCAGTAACATAAAATAGGATGAGAAATAGTATTGTTTTATTATAATTCTAAACAACAATATTGAATAGGGTAATACAATAAAGTAGGTGCTTGTTATGGTTTTGGTGTTTTGTCTTATTTTGGTAGTCTGTTTTTGTATTTGGCTGTTTCCTGTTTTATTCTGTCGGTCTGGTTTTCTGTCTTCTTGTGTCGTGTTTTACTTCCTGTCTTTTGTTTTTTTCCCGCTCTTGTGATTGCTTGATGTTTTCCACCTGTTTCCCAGCTCTTGTGTCACCGGCCTCTTGTTTCCTCGTTATCCTCTGTATTTAGTCTTTGTGTTCCCCTTGTCCTGTGTTAGGTCATTGTACTGTTTCTGGTTAGTGTGTTTTTCTCCTGTCTATATTTCTAGTTTGAGAGTCTTCCCGGTTTACCTTTTTGGTCTGGTGTTTTCTACTTTTTGACTTGGACTTTATGTTTTTTGGATTACCTTTTTGCCTGCCATTTCCAGGACTCCTTTGGTTTTGTATTTGTTTTCAATTATTAAATAATCAAGCAAGACTACTTCTGTCTGCCTGCTCTCTGCATTTTGGGTCCTCCTTTCCCTGCTAAACGTAACTGGTGCTAATGCTGTGTGAGTTGAAAAGCCACTTTGTGACCTTCAAATACAAATGAATTACTTTTCATTCACATTATTTTATGTTTATATTATACTAAGCATAATTGTGCCATGATGATTAGATTTTATGTAGATGTCATCATTAACATCATGACCTGATTTGATTTAGTGATCAGCATCCGGGCAGGGAATGACTGTTCACCTTCCTCTTGCCATAATATAAAAATATATTATGCAGTGCTAAAATGGAAGTTAATGCCTTTTGCCTTTGCATAACCCCTTATAATCTTGTAGATAATGCAAAGGCAGAGTGCAGTTACTTCCAAATAATGGTCAAAGGTCAAGTTTGAGTTTAAACATTTTATGTAGAAATGACTTCATTAAAAACAAAGTATTGCCAAATTTCCAATATCCTGCCTACAACTCATTTGGCTGGACAACAAAATAAGTTTAAAGTCATTTTTATCAGTTGTACACGCTGGTGAGTTAAGGTATTTTGGCTTTGTAGGACAGTGTAGTCCTAACAGTAATATACAGGCTTATACTGCAATTCTTTAGGCCTACATGTAGGTGTACCTATATTTAAACAATCACACAGTAGCGGAGTTTATGCAGTGTGTTTAATCGGTCAGAGCCAGGCAACCGTGAGCTGTGAGGGAGAGCGCGTGTCCTCCGCCCCCCATGCTGGACCACCACCCCGACTTTGTCTCCTGACAGCAGAGGGGCTGGAAAAACAAGCCAAAATATGTCGGTCAATGGCAGAAATAAATCATTCACTTGTGGCCGTTAACAGCACTTTAAAAGAGAACGTTTCCTGTATTGAATATCATTGTCAAATATAACACTTTACCTTTTTAAAAGCGAGGAATAACATCCTGTCTCCTTGGTATAGTCCCAGTTGAGTCTGTGCTGGACACTGCTCTCTGGGCATCGGGTCATCTGGCTCCATCACTACATTTATGGCACCCTGTTTTCCTATGCGATGTTGTGCAGAACCCCACAGGCTGAAACAATGTTGCAGACTTTTTCTGGAATGTATAGTACCCCCCCCCCCACCGCTCCACCGCACTCTAAAAGAGCCAGATCAGCCAGATTACTGACAACTGATGACATCTCCTTTTCCTGTTAAACTGAGTATATGCTGCACCGCAAGTCCAAACTGACTTGAAAACTTGCGTACACAAGTTAGGTTATGTTTTTTATTTTTTACTTTATTGGTTTACACATATACAAATACTACAGATTAATATACACATAATCAATAAAAGATGTGATGGAAAGATGCAAAAAAAACAAAGGGGCTGAGGGCTCAATCAGGGCACTCTCCAATGCATAATCCAATTAATATAGAAAGAAACTAAAGTACTGAAAAGGGAAGTTTCCCATTTGGGATAATAAAGTAACTGAACTGAGAGAGAGAAAACAAAGCCAAAAAGTTAAATTGCACACATTATCAAATCAACAGAGTACAAATACAAAAGGTAAAATAATATTAGAAAATTACAGGGGTTGTTTACAAAGACATTCCATAAGGATAACATTGCACAGACAAACCGATCTATTTAGGCTGCGTTCAGACTGCCTGCAATGGTCATCAGACGATGCGTTTAGACTGGAGCGGGGTTACTCAAACAAACGCAGCGGGGCCTGTGACGACCTGCAATCATCACCAGGTTTCACCACTGGTGTAAACCGGGATACAACCAATTGAGAGCACTGACATAGAAGAAATGGGTGACTCTGCTGTTTTTGACGGAGACCAGTGAAGTCTATTAGAAGCACTTTTCCGGTGAGGCTCGAGCGTTACTGCGCAGCTGCAAACTGAGCTTGATGACGTATATGTGACGTGAACAACGTGTCTGAACGTTGTAAATCTTCTGGTAGCTGTGCCAAGAGAAATCTCAATCATTCCCAATCTTGCAGAGACGGAGAGCGTAGGTATATTTAAGAAGATAACATAGGCACAGGCTAATTATTGCTAACTAAAATGTTAGTTAATATTAGCAATTAAACTAAACAGCTAATGTAAGTCCAAACTGCCTGCGAGCTTCTCCTGTACTATACGGTAATTCCTCTACTATGCGACAGTAAGTATCGTGGTTATGACACAATCGTTAGCCTATTTTTATAAAAACGTCTGTTACGGAGCCATAACGTGAGGTACAAGGTAATGGAGCCTTTTATACATTGTCGAGTTTCTTTAGAAATAAACAATGGACAAATGAAGTCTTTAAAGGCTTCAGATGTAAAGTTATTGGCTGTCAAAGTGACGCCAAAATGAATGACAGTCAATGGAATGCTAACGGGGGGAGTGTGCGCATCAAAATGGCGCCATCACGGCTTCGCTCTGCGGAGGCAGGCTTGCCCCCTTGATTAAGAGAACACACTGATGTGTTGCCGTGTGGTGTGTCAGAAAAACTCCTCCCTTTAAGTGCGAGGACGACGGAAGGAGAGTAAGAGAGAGGAGCAGTGGAAAAAAACAGCCGTAGTAAACATTCAGAAAAACACAAAGTAAAGCAAAGTAGTAAATCCCTTGCATATCGTTTTCCTCAGTGACTTTCAGCCGTACAACAATCCTGTACACTCCACCTTTGGATTGTGATGGCAAAATTACTTTTAAAGCACATTCTTCTATTAGGTTAATCTGTTTACTGTATGTGTTAACTTAGAAAATGGTTTTTAACAGATGAACAGCTAAAACTATAAACTTTGATGAGACTGCAGACAGTGTCTTTTTCCAGAGGTCTTACTGACGTCTGTTTAGAACAAGTTTAGATAAGGCGCCGTAAACAATATCTACAGTGTCTCTAAAACAGTTTTGTTTTCCCCCGGCGGCTGAGACTGCGAAGGTGTTATGTCTTGGGATAAACTGGGCCAAAAGGTATGACATGACCTTTTCCAAAGTGTTTGTGTAACTGGGTCTTTGCAAGATCCATGAGGGGGGGAAGGAAGGCGGTCACCATTTGTTGTTTTTCTATATGTTGTTTTTTTCTGTGTGCTGAAACTCAGAGCGCTCTTCCACTTGTACCGAGGTGCCTGTGTTACAGCGTTCTCCATTTGCAAATGAGAATAAACACTAAACAACCAGACTTTGGTTTCTGCTCAATAGTCTTCATTTGTTTCACTTTAACCTTTATTTACTTACCCCGTGGTATTAAGAATAATTTCCTTGACAGGATCATCCTACTGCATTTGCTGTTGTTTACACAGAAGACCGCAAATCATTCACAAACCAGCAAAAAATCCCGGACTGGATTATTAGACTGACTGGAATACTGGACTCCGTGAACTGACTTTTTTTCCCCTTACTTTGACGTTTTGTTTGTTTTGTGCCTGAGGAACTGACGAGCTATTTTTTTCTTGTTATCCCACTGGACTGGATTTAATTGTGTGGGTTTTGTCTTGAATTTAATCGAATTTGTGTTTTGGGGGATTGTTTGGTTTAAGTGTGCAGAAAACCTGAAGTGGAATTTTGAGTTGGATTGTGCTTTACTTTGTGATTGTGTTTTGTTTGAAACCTTCAATACAAAAATATGTTGTTCCATCCAGAGGTCCGTTTCAGGTAGGAGGATTAGTGGAAACTCAGTTTGTTAAGCCTGAGATGAGGGAATCTCTGGGTTTTCTGTTTCAGAAAGAGAGGTAACTTAACCTCAGAGTCAGTTACTATGGTAACTGAGCCTATGAACCTAACCTGGTCGGGAGCAGGTTTTCTTCAAGAAACCTTGAGTTTCTCTCAGACTCCTCCCCATGGATGTATGAAGAGAATTAACGCTCCTCCCTCTGACACAGAGCTCTTCATTTCCTCATTCATTCATTCAGTCTGTATCAGGAGCATTTCAGCGCAGTTTGTTATATTGGCATGAATAAAAAAAACATTGTTGGTTTATTAACTGTTAGGCAGACTTTAAAACATAGTTTTTTCTCAAAACATGGCATTTCCTTCTATCGACGACCCCGTTGATGAAGACGCTGTATGGCAGGGAGTTAAACATATGTCGGAAGATGATATTGACGCATTTTAATTTCCAGATAACTTCCTATTTGAGCGGTATGGTTTTTCTTCCCAGTCTATCAGTTATGTATCCTACATAACCTTATCGTCCTCATATCACTAACGTCACCCATCGTGGACATGCTCTATATCCCAGCACATTCTTGCATTACAGTTGTCTCTACAACCTTGGTGATAATAATCATTTTAATAAAGCGCCGTCAGAAGAGATCGCTCTGAAACGTTGTATAACTGCTATAAATCATCTCATGCTTTGTGTTTGGGCTTAATTCAATCCTGACAGTCTAAGCTTTCAATAGATGTGCTGCATGCATTTAATGCGTCAAATTCATAACAAAGTTTAAGCAGCGTCCACTTTGAGCATGAGTGTCTACGGGTCAGTGAAAGTAAAGAGTTTAAACATTTGTAGTGTTCCCTGAACACAGATCAGTCAGAGCCATTAAAAAGGAGTTCCACAGTATAGCAGGTGAATGATGTAAACCCTTTGAAATGAAAGATTATGAATTATAATTCTGTTAATGATGGTGCTGCAGCCTCAGAATGAGATTAGTAGCCTAGGACTTTTTCGCCCGCAGTATTGCACCTACCTGAAATAGATTTGAAGTAATATTAGCTTATGATTAAATATGATATACATCATATTGGAATATAAGCATTTACTCTAGCAGCAATTTTCTCCAGCGCAATTTCTCTCTCTTTGCAGCAGCCGCTGTGTTGCTTTTTAATAAAATACATGTTCAAACTCGCTGTATGTGCTCATGAGTATGTCCGCCGACCCGTTTGTTTGTGGTTGTTACCATGGTGAATCGTAGTATCATGGCTCCATTCATGCTGTCTTTGGTGCACGCGCGTAACCCTGAGTCAACCTACTCCGAGTTGATTGAACCAACTCGAATCAGCTGTTGTGAAACCGAAAACTCAGAGTTTCCCATCTCAGGCTCAATCAACTCAGAGATCAGGCTCAGACTCAGAGTTTGTTGAACCTCCTACCTGAAACGGACCCAAAATCACCATAAAAGTAATAAACACCATAACTCAAAAGAGACTTTCTTTTGAGTTATGGTGTTTATTACTTTTATGGTCATTTTTGGTCAGTTTTATTTGATAGAAAAAGAAAGTAACAACAACCTGTATCTTACTACCAGGAGAGAGACCTGGTTGGCACCCTGGACGTCATTTAAACTGTGAGTCAAATTGTCACAGCCTGCGGCGAAAAGTTGAGACCAGCTCAACCTTTGGAGAAATGCAACCCAACGTCACGCAGCGGTGGCCAATCATGTAACGGAGATCAGACTTGTCAGTGTGTTTTGAGCTATGGTTTAAGGCGGTGTGAGAATACCATACAGGAAACGGGAAACATCACTGCCTCTATCGCTGCCACAACAAAGTTTTAAAACACTATGGGCCCTATCTTGCACCTGGCGCAGCGCAAAGCCCGACGCAAGTGTCTTAGCTGGTTTATAATAGCAATGTACCAAGGTCCAAACACGCCTGGCTTTTAAAGGGAATGGGAGATGACACAAAACACACCTATGAATTAATGAAGACACTAAGTACAACCCTTTTGAACCATGCGCCCAGCGCACAGACCCTTTGTTCCGCTGTCAAACTAGGAAAAGCGAATGTAGACCTAAACGCGCTTACCATGCGCTTTACGGCGTGCACTTAGATCGTTAAAATAGGGCCCCATGACGGTAAAAAACGATATAGAAATAGAACTTCCCAGCAGTTTGTGCAATAGCTGGATGTTTCCTGCAACAACAAAGCACTCGCTACGTCTCGCTCGTCTCTTGCGTGTCCCCTCTGCAACAATCCCCGCTGCAGCCCCCCCCCCCACCATTCAAAATGAATGTGGAAAGACCTGCGTTTTTGCCGGACCATCTGACGGCCGACGCAGGCAGTCTGAACGCAGTCTAAGTCTGCCAAGCAGCCAGTTTTGAATAAACCCACTGCAGAGGTCCTGGACTGTCTCATTGCACCAGAATAAGAATGAACCTTATCTGAAGGAACTTTTCTTTTAAAATCTCATCAGAGGCTTCACCCTTTCCTATTTCATTAGAACCCACTATGATTGTCAACACCTTTAATTTCCTGCCTGTTGTTTTAAGAGATAAGATAAACTTTATTAATCCCGCACTGGGGAAATTCCTGTGTTTATCCCTTCATTTAACCTTGTCACCATTTGCATTTTCTAGTTTATTGCACCTTTGTCTTGTCAATACGTTCTGTCACTTCCTGTTATCCAAGACATTTCTTGTGCTTATTTTTGTTTTCTTCTGTCGTTATATCTGTCGCAGGCCTCTTTATTTCCCCTCCGTTTACCATTTACTCCGCCTTTGTATCTGCATTAAATGACCTTTCCATTTTTCTTACTTTTTATCTCCTTTTGGGAACTTGGATGAAATAGATTAGGAACATTTTCTGCAATGAGTCCATAGTGGAAATAAATCCCATTGTGCATCAATCAGCCTGGTCTCACAGAATTCCGTGAAATGATCACGGAATGTGTGAAAATTTTGTGTGACCACCACGGAAAACAATGCCAATGTAAAGTCAATGAGAATATGACGTAGCATTAAGAGCGACAACAGTAGCGAGTAGCATGAAAGGCCAAAAATCAGCGTAGGGAGGTTGGTTGGGTCAAACAACACAGGACTTTCACCCAGGAGACTGGGGATTGTGTTCCGTGTGTCACGTTTCCTAAACCCAACCGTTGCGTTCTTCTTTTCCTAAACCCAACCGTCCCGTTGTTGTCCAGCGTGTCATGGAAACGTAAGCCCACCCACAACCTTTTCTTTAACTTAAGGGGCCGTGTTCATTTCACGGAATTCTTCCATGGGCTCATCACGGAATTTTCGGTGATTCCGTAAAACTGCCACAGATTTTGAGTTAAGGGGCCGTGTTCATTTCACGGAATTCTGTGAGATCAGGTTGGCATCAATTCAGGCTGCACCAGGGAAGAAAATCAGACAGAGTTGCTGCAGAGTTCAATCAGTTCTGGTGACAAAAATCAACATTTATAGGGCAAAATACCGACGTTCCAGCAGTGAGCGTTTCACCAACTTTAGATCACGTGAAATTACAATATTTCTGCATAATGAACAGTGGTGGAAGAAGTATTCAGAGCTTTTACTTCAGTAAAAGTACTAATACCACACTGTGAAACTTTTTTCTACTTGTTGAAGTATCAATTATGTTCACACAGTTCTCACGCTCATGTTGACACACCTAAACGTGCAATGTAAGCTAACTAACTAGCGTTGTTGTCCCTATACTACAGCTGAAGTTACTGCTTAGCGATCATAGACCGTATATAAAGATGTAGCGATATGCGCTCACCAGATCTGCTGTCATTGCTTGACTTGGAGGACAGAAGTTGCTCGACGGCGTTTCTCTACTTTTTGCCACAGCTGATAAATTATCCGGACTTCTTTCAGCGGATTGATTGATAGCTGTCCTCCAGAGTGAATAGAACTGCGTCCATAGCAACGCTCTTCTTTTGCATGGCAACGGTGTGTTATGCTTAGCAGCGGTCTGTTATGAAGAAATTACAGACCGCATTCTACATTAGAATTCAACCAAGCCATGTAATACATTTGCATATTATTCTCTGTCATGTGTTGTCTTTTTTCCACTGCAGTATGTAGAGGAGATAAATGACTGGAGGACAAAAATGCTTTGTCTTCTCTCCTATGGTTGCATCTGTTATACTGAGCTAAAACATTGCATTAGTCCAACAAAAAAATAAAAATAATTTTTATGTTTCCTGTTTTTTATGTTTCCTCTATTATTCACTTTTTCTTACATTATTTTTCTTTCGATGTCTTCTTGAATACTTGGAGACATTTTACCAGGACATGAATCTGTTTATGCTATCTACTGTTGCTGAAAAACTATTTTCTCTCCATTACATTAATTTTATGTCATTCCTTCGCTCTTTATTTCCATCTGTCTGCAGATGTCTCAGTCCCCTCTCCGTCTCTCCATTTCTTCCCATCTCCTCATTTATTGTCTGTCATTTCTTTCTCCATCACTCACTTTTGTTGCTATCTGTCTGCCCGCAGACACGCAGCTCGTTCATTCTTCTTACTTAGCCGTGACTCGGAGTGCAGTTTAAGAAAAACCATCCATCAAACACGTCTCTCCTGTTTGGCCCTCCATGTTTTTTTCACTTCTTTTTTTTATTGTTGTTCCAGTCCCCCCCTGTGGGTGTCATGTCTCTCATACCCTCAGGCATTTATTTCCTTCTCTTTCCTGACAATTTGCATCTAAATGAAACCTGCTGATAGTACACAAGGCAGTCATTGATTATGCTGCTGTTATTTAATGACATTACTAAACAGAGCTGAAGTGATTTTGATTGTTGCTTCTTCTTCGTGACTGTTTTCAGACTTAATGTGTGTTGATTTCTTTTAACACAGAACAAGTTAATTGCACCTGTAATAAAAATCTTTTTTTCTTTCTTGGTTTACTTCATTAGGTTGGTAATCCTCCCCCTTTGTTAGCCTGACATTATTGTTAAGTCTATGTGTATTAAGGTACATACAGGTTGTGATTTGCAGGGGGGGGATGCATATGGTGCTAAAACAGTATCATAACCATTTGTAACTCGTGAAACACAATGCACAAATAAATGCAGAGAGATCCGTATCTGTAAGTACAATTCACAAATAAATGCAGAGATATCCGTATCTGTAAGTACAATTCATAAATAAATGCAGAGAGATTTGTATGTGTATATCTGATTTGTATCTGTGCCTCTAATTTGTAACTCATATTTCATCATTTGTAAATCAAATGGAATGGAAATATATTCGTAAAACTCCTTCTATCCTTGTGGATCTTTTGAGACTGTTTTTCCGCGTTCCCTGTTTGTGGACAACATCAATTTGTGTCTCCAGTGACGATCCCAGCAGTCTCCAGTAGATGGCGGTGTTAAGTGACGATCCCAGCAGTCTCCAGTAGATGGCGGTGTTAAGTGACGATCCCAGCAGTCTCCAGGAGATGGCAGTAATACAACACGTAGAGATGACAACTGCTGTTAATACATGAAGAAGTACACTGTCAAGAAGTATACAGTACAGTCAAATGTTTCAGACAAGAGACGGTCACGTTTGGCACAATCGGCTCTGGCCCAGTCTACTTGAAATTCCTCTGGGTAAGTTGACATTATTAGGACTTTGTCGTCAGATAAATTACATTTATGTTTCAACATTATTGTTGCAGTGCATTTACTGTACATTTATTCAATGTGTATTTGTGTTATGGTGGCATTGACACCTTGCAACTTTTTAGAGCGTGCTAACGGCAAACAGCGATGCTAACTTAGCTAGCTTGTTAATCAGCCTTATAACATCAACTCGCCTGGTCTTTGTATGGAATTTGCAGTCTGAGTCTGAAATATTATTAAGCGCTGCGTAAACTATTAGTGGGCCCAGTTATAAAGCTAGTGAATATATTTGGTAGGCCTTTCACGTTAAAGTAGCTAGCTAAGGAATCAATGAATGATGTTGTAAGTTAGCTAAACTTTAAAGAGTTTAAATTTAACATTTGCTCAAGATATTGTAACCATGTTTATTAGCTAGTACAGAAATTGCCACACACAAATACACGCTTCTCCTGTAAGACTAAATGTATGTACAGTTGTACACCCTGCCAAAAAAATAGTTTAATCACTGAATCTGCCATGTTTTACAGATCTGACTGATCAGATGCTGTCCTGAACACCTGTTTGACGAGGTTTACCTGGACCCACAAGACTCTCCTCACAGTATGAAGGTATTGTGGGACAGGTGCCATACCTCTGCCAACCGATGGTCTGAAGACAACACAGCAGCATCAGGAAAGATTCAGTATCCACAGGATGACTTCTGTGACCTGACAGCCTACATTACCAGCTGACACATCCTCAGTAGAAAATAAACCCTCCAGGCTGGTGGAGGACATGATCTGGACAGTTAACATCTGCTGCTCTGTGCATTATGTATACACACTTTATATTTCCATTTCATTGACTGTGAATAAAGTGCTTTATTTCTAAGCAGGGTTTGATCATTTTTAGTTTAGTAGTAAGGCTCCTTAAGTGTTATGCAACATGTTTATTCACAAAGACTGTTACACAGGTGATATGTCTGATGTAATGCATGTAGAAGGGTCAAACACTGAGTCAATTTAACATCCTGACTATAAAAATGTAATCCTTTAAGACAGGTTATAGTGACAGAAAGCAACACAAAACATTTGTTTAACAGTTAAACTTTATTGTTTTGACAAACGAAAGTATTTTGAAAGGGTATTAAATCTAATCTGCAGCTTGAAAAACATTTCATAGCATAAATATAACTGCCAGATACAAACTTCCAGTGAAAATCTCTAAGTTACTTTTTAAATACAATTGTCCCTTTCATAAAGCCAAATATACCAGAGTATGACATGAAGAGCTGACAGATGTTTCTTATTCTGTGTATTTCTTCCTCTTGTGTGAGTTTGAGTGGTTTCTATAAAGAGAGAAACAAAATACAAATGAATAAAGGAAACACATGTATACACTCATTCTTCCTTAAGCAGTAATATATATTACCAAACATGAAATAAACAGTAGTCGGAATATGGCTATATATCTCAAACTCCAATAATGTAAGCAGAGAAAAAGGATTCAAATGCATATTATATGGGATTCTCAGACATTTTCACCCATCTGTTAAATTACCGCTAACGTAGACAACAATTCCTGTTATCTATGATACACTTTAAAGCCTCCAACTAACAAAACGGCTGGATGCTTTTATTAAACCTCTAGTGGTACGGAAAACAATATTTAACACCACTTACTTCTTATTTTACTCAACCACAAAGTACTGAACAATCCTAAAACAAGTAGTAAAAGTATAAACATGTTTAAACACGATGTTACATATTAAGCAGAAGCTCTAAACTATCGTGTAGTTCTCTTAATACATCCATGGCGTGTACGAACGATACTGTCTATGGCAGTGTTCATTTTGACAACAAATTCTGATTTAGTCTTAGTCTTAGTCTTTTTAATAACACACCATTTAGTTTTAGTCTTATTTTAGTCATCTGAAATCTTTTAGTCTTAGTCTAGTTTTCGTCGACTAAATATCATAAGAGTTTTAGTCTTAGTCTAGTCTTAAGTCTTTTAGTCTTAGTCTAGTTTCTTGCCCAATCTCCACACACACACACGCACACACACACACGCATGCACGCGATTCTTCAATTTGAGAAGATTGAATATTTATACTCATTAATTCAGCGAGACAATTGTATAATCAATACAGTTCAGAGGTGGTTTCCTTTAGCTTCTATTTTATTCCAAGTTTAGCAGAAACATGCTTACCTTCGCGTGTATTTCTGGATGAGTCGTCTGTAAATGTCGCTTCAAGTTGGTGGTGTTTTTCCCAGCGACTTTTGCTTCACACGGTTTACAGGCAGTCTTGTCCTTGTTGTCATATGTGAAGTGTGACCAGATGTCAATTCTTCGTTTTCGTCCTAACCCTAGCTCTGACATATCTGTTGTTAATGAGAGCTCCTGTGTAACTGCTGCTGCTGCGTTTGTTTAGCTAGCTGTTGCGCCTGCATTTGCCGCAGCTTTTTAAAAAGGCTCCACTGTTTCTGCATACCTACCCTCAAAGATTCGCTCTGATTGGATCTCTTCCCAACTTGTCCCACAAAAAGAGTAGTTCTGATTGGATCTCTTCTCCATTCGTCCCGCCCTAACATTTTCGTCTCATTTTTATTCGTTGACTAAGTGTCAGTTATATTTCGTCACAGTCTTCGTCATCATTCTGACTTTTTATTTAGTTTTTATTTAGTTTTCGTCCGTGAAAAAGGTTCGTTGACGAATATTTTTCGTCATAGTCTTCCTCAACGAAATTAACACTGGTCTATGGTACAAACTTGGATATGATCAGCACAATGGTCGCGTAGCAACCCCTTAAACTCCTAACTCTCATCCACATCAAATAGTGGAAATAACAGCTGGTTTAACAAAGAAATACAATATCACGAGTAATGCAGCAGATACACTTACTCTTCTCATTTACGCACACAAAGAAAGGTGCCACTCACAACTACAATCCAACTGAACGATTAACTCTAGTCTATCATACTGCTTAACTGTGTGACGTCAGTTATGATATACCCAAAGATATAGGTAGCTAATACTGAGTATATATATCTACGTAATATAGCAACCAGCACGCGCTTTGGCTACCCTATTACCAGCACTGAATACATGGGAGTAAACGTGAAACATAAAACACAATATGGTTAACTGTACTAAATAATAGCAACACTAACAAAACTTTGGGGCCTTTTTTACAAGCAACAGTTATTTAAGCCAGTGTGTGGCAATTACTGTACTAATAAACATGGTTACAATATGTCAGGCAAATGTTAAATTTAAACTCTTCATAGTTTAGCTAGCTAACTTTCAACATCATCGATTGATTCCTTAACTAGCTAGATCGTCTAGCTAGTTTCATATGACCAAATATATTCACTAGCTTTATAACTGGGCCCACTAATAGTTTACGCAGCGCTTAATAATATTTCAGACTCAGACTGAAAATTCCATACAAAGACCAGGCGAGTTGATGTTATAAGGCTGATTAACAAGCTAGCTAAGTTAGCATCGTTGTTTGCCGTTAGCACGCTCTAAAAAGTTGCAAGGTGTCAATGCCACCATAACACAAATACACATTGAATAAATGTACAGTAAATGCACTGCAACAATGATGTTGAAACATAAATGTAATTTATCTGACGACAAAGTCCTAATAATGTCAACTTACCCAGAGGAATTTCAAGTAGACTGGGCCAGAGCCGATTGTGCCAAACGTGACCGTCTCTTGTCTGAAACATTTGACTGTACTGTATACTTCTTCACAGTGTACTTCTTCATGTATTAACAGCAGTTGTCATCTCTACATGTTGTATTACTGCCATCTACTGGAGACTGCTGGGATCGTCACTTAACACCGCCATCTCCTGGAGACTGCTGGGATCGTCACTGGAGACACAAATTGATTTTGACCACAAAACGGCGCGGAAAAACAGTCTCAAAAGATCCACAAGGATAGAAGGAGTTTTACTAATATATTTCCATTCCATTTGATTTACAAATGATGAAATATGAGTTGAGAGAGGCACAGATACAAATCAGATATACACATACAAATCTCTCTGCATTTATGTGTGCATTGTACTTACAGATACGGATATCTCTGCATTTATTTGTGAATTTTACTTACAGACACGGATCTCTCTGCATTTATTTGTGAATTGTACTTACAGATACGGATCTCTCTGCATTTATTTGTGCATTGTGTTTCACGAGTTACAAATGGTTATGATACTGTTTTAGCACCATAGATGCATGGGATTGGTCACGTCTAGGGAAGCAGGCTTGGACTCAAAAGTGCAGAGACGAGGAGGCAGTATATATGCTGGGTATATATATTTCATTGTGCTATTCATTTTCAAGTATAACTCCCTCCCTCCCAAGTATGACTCCCTTTTTAAAGAATAAAATATAGCCAGGAATGCACTATTTAATCCATATTTAATAGTAATTATAGCAGTAATTATAGCAGTGGATATAATTGAATGCGGCAGAAAACGAAGAGACAGAAAATGTCAAACCCTCGACACATAAAACCAAAACTATGTACATGGCTAGATACCACTTATTTTTGTTTTGATCAATTTGTTATTGAGAAAAGGCAGAATATTAACATTACACATCCCTTTCTTTCTATTCTTTTTTTCAGCCCAACTATCAAAAACAAAACAACAACAAAAACAATAAGCTGTTTGCATGTGTGACAGGAGCACGCAGGTCAGCTTGGCTCCAGTGAACATCTGATCAGTTCTGTCTGACCTGGTCTGGATCGGCTCGGCTCACATTGGGATGTTTTCACCTTTTCTGTTCTGGTTCTCTGGTTCTGGTTCTCTGGATAAAACAGACAAAAAGACAAAAACTTGTGTGCCGGTTTGTGGCTCTATACTGAGATTCCAATGTATATCTTAAGTGCTCATATTAAGCTTTTTGGCTTTTTCCCTTTCCTTTATCATGTTATATATCTTTTTTGTGCATGTATTAGGTTTACAAAGTGAAAAATCCCAAAGTCCCCCCAAAGGGATTTACCATCTCCAACAGAAAACACTGTTCACAAACTGCTCTGTTGTAGTCCAGCCTTTACTTTGTACTAAATACTGAATACAGGAGTATCACTTAATACTGTACACTTGAGCGTTACATATTGTAATTATACTGTAAATTTGTTTATTATACTGTAAATTTGTGTTTTTTTGTACTGTAAATTTGTTTATACTATATATCTTGTCCGTATAATATATGTTGTTTGTACATCTGGAGCCTGTAATGAAAATAATTTCCCCCTGGGATTATTAAAGTATTTCTGATTCTGATACATCAGAGACAAACGCTCGTCACTTTGTAACACGTTATAATGCTGGCCTAGGTGCTTCTGTTGCAATGTGTGTGGTTGTGTGTTGTGCATGTTGCATAATGCCTGCACTATAAAGGCACATTCAGCACAAATACAAAGGCTCAGCATTAAAGCTGTGGGTGATTTCTTCTTCCTCCACTTCTCCCTCCTCGGCTGATGTCTCCTCTTCCTCTTCAGGCTGTTGATCCGGGTGTTCCAGGGTATCTGCCTGCACAGCAGCTGTCGTAGTAGGAGATGGTTCGGCTGCTTGGCTGTGATGAGGGAGGGTCTCTGGGTAGCGAATGTATTGAGTGTCAATAACCTAGCCTGGAAAATAGTAACTCTGGCTATGGCAATAGGGCCTATCTCAAATATCTGTGGCTGCATGCATAAAATAACTAATCAAAAATAACCAAAGACAAAGTATTGTTGTTATTATTAACAGTAGGTCCATAGGGCCCTTTTGGCATTTGCCCAAATTCCAGATGGCCAGTCTGTCACTGTAAACAAGGCATTATTTAATGCTAACTTTTGGTGAATTTAGGAGAAATGTACAGGCGCAAATAGACAAAGTGGGGTAAAATAAACATCTAAATGTGTATTTTGCAGTCCCTCCAGAAAAACGCGAGAAAACAAGTTTTTTTGTGATTGTTGCAGGCAAAAATCCTTTTTTCTTTTCTTAGTTTTCTTAAAAAATGCGATGGAATATGCGGGATATTTATGCAATTTTATGCGATGAAATTGCGGGAACTTGCAAAAATTGCGGTTTGATGAAAAAGAGAAAAAAAGTGATTCCCCAACACCCTGTTCTCACTAGGTGAAATTACGTCACTTCATAACGTTCCCATGGCAACAGGGGAAAATGGCTGCTCTTGTGTGAAGTAAAACAACTTTCTGCTGAGATATATGTGACTTTTTTACAACGAAAATGCGGGGATTATGAAATCATGCAAGGCCCGCATATTTTGGGTGGAAATTGGCAATTTATGTGACGAAAGTGCTGCATTTTTGAAAAAATGCTGATTATGCATTCTGTGATCGCATAATCGGGTTTTTCTGGAGGGACTGATTTTGGATGTTTTTTTTTCACAAGTCTGAAAGAAGAAATTCTATGGAAGCAAAATAGCCAAAAAACTCAAAATTTTAAAATGATGCTTTTCCAGGTAGTGTCTCCCCTTACAAACTCAAAGATCGTCCTGCTAGGCGGCACTCTCTCTCTCAATCAATATTCCCTCCCTGCCTCAACTCTCTCATTTGCTCTCCTGCCATGTTTCTCTTCGTCCTGTTCATCTCTCCATCTGTCGCTCTGTCTTTCTCTCCGTGTATCTCTTTGCCCTTATCTTCCTCTGTCAGTAACGGTGCTGTGTGGTGCCCTGTTTAGTATTCCCCTCAGTCACGTCTGTCAGGTTGCACTCAATCACACACACACATGCTCACACACGCACGCACGCACGCACGCACGCACACAGGCTGCAAGTACCACTGGTAATGTCTTATCCTTCCCTACATTGGCTACAAATTAGAAGATCAAATAGACGCAGACATGTGGTAGCACACCCACACACAGCTGACATGTCCTTGGTTCCATGGTCTATTGTGTGCGCACACACACACACACACACACACACACACACACACACACACACACACACACACACACACACACACACGCCAGTCCAATCACTTTATATTAAGGGGAGGTGTTTTGCCATCGCACTGCAGTAGCGGTCAATTGTACCAAGGACAGATCCCACGTCCCTTTTCTTTGGGACTGTCTCTTGCGAAGGACGTGGCCTTCAGAATGATGATTGGCTGATGGGAAACATTCATGTCCCTCCGGCCTCCGGCCACTCTACCTCGTTACTGCCCAGCCCGTTTCAACATAGCAGCAAAACCTTTTTCATCCACTAGATAATAATTTGAACTCAATGTGAAGTCAATTAACAGCAGTGTTGTAATGTAACAACTGTTTTGTTACTGTACTTAAGTACTTAAGTAGAATTTAACGTATATGTACTTTGATATTTATATTTCTGGAAACTTTCACTTTGACTCCACTCCATTTCCTCAACAAAATGTATACTTTTACTGCAATTCACTGTCCCTCAGCATCTTCGTTACTCATTACTACAAAATAAAACCAGAAGAAATTTGTTAAGATTGCATAAAAGCAGGTTTGGTGAGCCATTGCTCCTAGATTGCAAGTTAATGCACGCTCCATTCCAGTTAGCAATGTAATAGCTGTATGTTACCAAGCGCCAAAACCATAGGCCAAAACTAAAGAAGAAGAGAAGGAAGCATAATAAGACAGCCGCGTGGAAGCACGTGCTGCAGGTTCTCTATCGTATCTCTCCACCGTTACATATTCCATATCTATTGGGATGATCCCCTGAGGTCAGGTACGTGGATACTTCTTTAAGACACACCGGCTTGCCCGGCCATGTCCTATGGTTGTATATAAAGCATTTGTGCTGGCGTGGAATCACTGATAGTTTGTTCGGAACCGTTCCACTTCTGGGATTGCTCCATTGCCGCAGGAAATTACAACGGATGCATACAAACGGCTATATGCTTCAATTCGCTAGCCCTCTCCCGGTTCTTACTGGCGTGGTAAAAACCATCATGCTATCTCGAGTTCAGATAACGGCTCTGACGCCTTACACACATGAGGTGCCGTAGGCGGAGCTCCCTGGTGTACTGTGTAAACAGCGGGAATGAGCGCCCACTCAGAACGTGCGGTGCTTCACAGTCACTCCGGCTTGCATTCAGGGGGAGAACCTACTAGATGACAAAAACCCGTTGTGTGCTCTCTCACACCCCAATGGGACTTAGCCCTGGTGCTTCGAGCTCTGGGGAAACCTCCTTTTGAGCCTCTGGCACAAGCCTCTCTCAGGATGCTGTCCCCGAAAACAGCACTTCTCCTCGCCTTGACGTCAGCTAAGAGGGTGAGTGATTTATGCGTGCTGTCAGTTTCACCGACCTGCCTCTCCATTAAGGGGGAAGGGAGCGCGGCCACTTTACAGCCAAATCCTTCTTTTACACCGAAAGTTTTAACTAGTTCCTTTCGGTCGAGGATATTCTCCCTTGAGGGTTTTTTCCCCCCGCCTCATAGCAACGACGCGGAGAAGGCATCTCACCATCTCTGCCCGGTACGCGCAATGTTTTATGCATGGCAGACATCAGACGAACACAGCAGATGTTCGTTCACTACAGAGAACGCTCCCAAGGTGCAGGTCTTTCAAAGCAGCGGCTGTCCCACTGGCTGTGCGAGGCTATCACCCAAGCCTATAGCACGGAGGGAGCGGAACCCTCTCAGGGCATCCGGGCACACTCTACGAGAGCGCTGTCAGCGTCTGCAGCCCCTTCTAGGGGCATGGCGGTGGTTGACATCTGCGCAGCAGCCTCCTGGGCATCCCTGTGCCCGTTCATCTGCTTTTATCACTGCGATATGTCAGAGTCCTCCATGACTCCCTCGGTCCCATCCACAATCGACGGCAAATGAGGCGCGTGTTTTTGCTGCTGTCCCCATCCCTCCTGCACTTGAGTGGCTGTGAGGAATGCGAGTGTTCTGCAGTTATTAATCATGATCAGACATGGGACTTGCAATGAGTATTAGGCCAATGCATAATCATGATGATTTGATACATTAAACTGATTCAGTGCGAATAGGAAGAGCAAGGTCAAGGTCAAGGTAACTTTATTGTCCCCGAGGGGCAACTGTTTGTACAGCCAGCAGACAGACATAAGGACTAGACACACAATACAGCAATACATGAAATCCCCACAGTATCTAAAACACAATAGTAAATACATGAATAAATAAATTTACAGTTCTGGCAAATTGTTTAAAATGGAAATAGAAGTTGGGATAAAAGAGTTTCTGAGTCTATTGGACCTGCATCTGGGCATGGAGTACCTACGGCCTGAGGGAAGTAGCTTAAACTGGCAGGATAAGGGGTGGCTAGGGTCAGCTGCAATGTATTGGGCCTTCTTTGCCACTCTGTTGGAGTAGATGTGGGATAGAGTGGGGAAGTTGATGCCTGCAATCTTGCTACATGTCCTGATGGTAGTCTCTAGTCGTTTTTTGTTTTTTATGGACAGAGAACCAAACCAGCAGATAAAACAGAATGTTAAAACAGACTCAATAAAACAGGAATAAAACATTCTCATGAAAGTGGGGTCAATGTTAAAATTCCTCAGTTTTTAAGTACAACCCCAAATCACAAAAAGTTGGGACAGTATGGAAAACACAAATAAAAAAAAAAAAAAGTAGTGATTTCTAAATTTACTTTGACTACTTTCCCAACTTTTTCTGATTTGGGGTTGTACATACGCTGATGGGCTTCGGCACAAACATCACTGTGTGGTTCAAAACATAGCTTGCTATCAATTATTGAGCCAAGGTACTTATATTATTGTACTGTCTCAACAGGTTGGCCATCAATGATAGTGGGGGAAGAGGGGGGCACTGTTTCTTAAAATCAATAATTAATTCTTTAGTCTTGGAGACATGTTTAAAAAAGACACCAGTCCAGTGATTAAAATCTTTCACTATTGGTCCATGGTCAATCACACTTGCATTAAGAAGAGACACAATGACAGAGTCATCTGCAAATTTAAAAACCTGTCTTCCATCGTATTGTGAATGGCATTCATTTGTGTATAAAACAAAGAGGAGAGGGGAGAGGACACATCCTTGGCGGGAGCCAGTAGAAGATAAGAGATTGCCAGATAAAACACCATTAACTTTAACCCTTTGGGATCTGGAGGTTAAAAAGCCAACTAGCCAGGCTATTAGCCCTGGGTTGATGTTGTGTGTCTTTAAAAAGTCTGTCTGCTAAAATGTGGGGTTGAATACAGGTAAAAGCTGATGAAAAATCAATAAATAGTAGTCGTACAAATTGCTTTGCCCCTTCCAGGTGCTTTATATACAACCTCGACCCCCCCTTGCTGCCCTGTAGGCAAATTGTAAGGGGTCAAGTTGTGGCTGTGTTGCTAAAATCTCCTGTTTGATGATTTTTTTCAAAAGCTTTCATAATGAGGGAAGTGAGCGCCACTGGTCTAAAATCATTAAGTGAGTAATTAGTCTATGTTCTGCTGGACCTTGTGTCGCAGGTGGTATTGACTATATCAGCTTCGCCCTTGACCCAATAGCGACAGCTCTTAGAGGGCGAAGCCTATACGAAATAGAGCGATAGTTAAGTATTGTAACTCCAGATTCTATGAGTATAGGCGTAGCCCTCTAACAAGGGCGTGAAAGAAAAGGGATTAACCCAATAGCGACAGCTCTTAGAGGGCTACGGCTATACTCATAGAATCTGGAGTTACAATGCGTAACTATCGTTGTTGTGAGTCGAGATGTGTGGTAGCCTGCTTCTAAAAATGTAATTTGATTTGACTCTACGATGGCTGATGAAGTTTCTTGCTGACTTTTTTAGGGCTTTATGTCGAGCAAACTGTAAGTGAGAAGACTATATGAGACATGCAAAAATACAGTGAGATATTTGACTTTTTCTCTGAAATAAAAGCATGTCAATTAACTCTACGTGTCTGGCCCTGGATGTCATTCTCAGTTTCCAGTGTGGCCCTTACTGAAGTTGAGTTTGACACTCTTGCTCTAATGGACCTGTATCCGAATCAGAAAGGAGTTTATTGCCACAGTAGTTACCTTACGTGGAATTTGCCTTGGTGTTAGGTGCACACATACACAAACAAACATATTAACACATTAATAAGAATAAACACTAAAAACAGAAACAGAGATAAATACAACACAGCTGTTTTAAGCACTGTGTGCAATGAGCAGATGTAAAGGGGAAGACTGTTTTTGTAGCATGAGGTTTTGGTCTCAATTGACTCACAGCCTGAGGGGATAAAGACAGCCTTCCCATACCGGGAGTTGAACCCGGGCCACCTGGGTGAAAACCAGGAATCCTAACCGCTAGACCATATGGGAGACTACAAGCAGGGGGTAGTATTCAGCCATCTTCATAAAACAACAGGGGCTGCACCCTTCGGAGTCTCAGTACAGGTACCGGAGAAGAGAAAATATGTATAACACAGTAAGTGTGTACAAGGTAATCTACCAGCAAATATTTAAAACTCATTTTCACTAAAGGGCTACACTGGAAAAGGAGAATCACATCAAGAGCCAGACATGTATAGTTTATTGACATGCTTTTATTTAATCAAAAAAGTCAAATATCTTTGACTGTATTGTTGCATCTTCTCACTTACAGTTTGGTTGACATCAGCCTTCGCAGAAAAAAAAGTGACAAAAATGTTGGAAAAGTAAAAAATAACGTCGGGAAAAGTGACAAAAACTTCGGAAAAAGCGAGAAAAACGTCGGAAAAAAAATAACAAAAACTTCAGAAAAACGATTTGATACACAGGCCAGATTAAAATTTGCAAATTTGCAAAATGTTCATCTTTGCTGCCCATTGGTGCTGCCTGCAGCACAGCCCGCCCAGTGGCTTGTTTGAATTTGGTTGACCAATCACAACAGAGTGGGCCAGCGGACCAATCAGAGCAGACTGGGCTTTTCAGGAAGGCGGGGCCAAGAGCTCAGACAGAGTATTTCAGGCAGAGGAGCTGCAGCAATGGGCATTATGAGAAACATTATATGTTTTTGGAACATGAAAGCATGTAACGCCATTCTAGTAGACCCCAAGAGTACAAATATGGTGCTTAAAAGGAGTATGATAGGGGCTCTTTAAATGTGTGTGGGAAAATAAGACAGGAAGACTAGAGAAGTGAAAGGGTTAGTAAGAGAAACCGAGGACAGAGTGAGAGAAGGAGGAGAGGCGGCAGATAGATTGGTATGTGACTGGAGGCAATGTTATCCATCCAATCATCACCGTATCAGAGGAGACACTCTCACTCTCGCCTTGTCTCTCCCTCCTTTCCATTTGCTTCACCTCAATGACTTGGTCTCTGCCTTCTCCTCTGACCCACATAATCACATGTTGGCCCGACAGAAGAAGGAGAATAGGGGAGGACACTTCCTCAAGTCATTTAAACCAGGCCTCTGCAGCACACAGCAGGATAATACACTTACAGTGTTTAACATTTGGATTTTATTTCTCTCTCTCTCACGCACACGCACACACACACACACACACACACACACACACACACACACACACACACGTGATCCCGGGCGCATTGGCACACAACAACGGGGAAATGAAGCGCCACATGAAAGGCCACAACAACGGGAAGGTTGTGCTTAGGAAAAGAAGAACGGGGAAAGGAACCGTCACACGGGAAAAAGAACCGTCACACGCTGGACACGCGGACAATAACGGGGCGAAAAGAAACTGCAACACGAAAAAAACGACATTATCGTGTCCTGTCCACAAATCAATAGATTAAATAACATTACTAATTCACGGAATTCCATGAGACTGGGCTACTTAGCTCCGTCCATGACACAAATAGTAATTACCAGGGCCAACTTTGGCCATACACATACACAAACATGTAAGCTCTGTGTATTAAAGGGTCAAACATGGATAAATGGAACCTTAAACAGACACTAGTGGACTGTGTGATACAGTGCCTTCACTTAAGTATTAGAGCAAAATTAATGAATGGCAAAATGAAATTATGCATGTCGACACGTGTCTGGCTTGAGAAAAGAGAGTAAAACTGACATGTCTTCTCGAAGAACTCGAGGGACAAACACCTATCTTTGTCCTTGCAGAGAGCAACACAAACACTGCACACAGCGTCATGTCAGGAAAACAAAGATACATCTGATGTTTAGCATTCAAGTAGTGCAAGAGGGTCAGAAATAAAATAAACCCTGTTTAAAATTCTAAAACGTGTCGGAAATCTATCGGAGGTTCAGTCGATACATAGTTTCGCAAGCGAGATACAATGTAGCAACTACGTTATTAAACTAACGTTAGTGATCAGATGCAGCCTTGTGTGGTTGCTATAGAAACTATTAACGTTAGCTACAGTTGAGCTAACATTATTCGCCGTAGCAAGCTAGTTCTAAACATTACAGTGTTTTTAAAATGGACAAATTCATTGTCAATTTTAATATATTTGGAGTAGGAAAGACATTTGAGGACTGGTTAAAGAGCGACGAGGACGACATAAAAGGGTTAGGGTTTGTCTGTTACGGGACACAGGTGAGCCTAAGCCTAGCTGGGTTATGAAGTCATTGTGGCAATAATAACCTGAAGCCTACTGCAAATATACATTTTTTATTATTTTTTTTGAAGGTGTGAATCCAGCCTCAAAAGCTACTGGGCGCCATCCAACACAGACCATGTTGTCCGCACCCCAGCAAGCCTCCGCAGCAAGCATGGTCCCCCCCCCCAAGCTGCGTAATCCTCTCAGCCTGCCTCATCTTTCCCTATGCCCTTCTCTGTGTCACATTTCACCATCAATGGAAATGTCCAGTTTGTTACACATAAATTAATCAATAATTTTGTTATACATTTACTGCAAATAAAAATTATTTGGAATAAGTAATACATGTTCGATGTGTGGTTGCTATAGAAACTGAGCTGAGTTAACGTTATTCACCGTAGTTCTAAAGGGGACTACTTTTTGAGGGAGATGAACTCAAATAGAGTATACATTTAATAAGCATGCAATATGAATAAGAAAAAGCATAATTATTAAAGTATTTGAATTGTTTTATTATGTTGGCAAGCAAGAAGTAGAATAAACGGGATAATCACCTCAAGGCAGGGCAATAAACAATTTAATATGCCCGGCTTGTGGAAGGTTACCACCCGAGACGAAGCCGTCCACAAGCCGGGCATATCAAACTGTTTATTGCCCTGCCTTGAGGTGATTAACCCTTACATATTCCATGTGTCCTGATGACAATACTGGTGGACAATTCATCACATTTCCATATTTTAGCCAGGATTTTCTTTTCTTTTCAAAGTCACACCACGATTTCTTACAAAGTCTCTCATGTTTAGAATAGAGCGACCAGCCAGAGCAGGATCTTCTGCCTCCTCCTTGCATTGCTGGCATTCTTTCCAGAGAAACTAGAAAAAAGACAAAGAAATCATCAATGAAAACAAACTCTACTTTTAAATAAACCTTTTTTTAAAGTAAGGAGATTTATGTTAGGTAAATTATGTATTTGTTGTAACAATGTTTCTTGGCTATAAATCATGTACTGATGTAATGCCTGTTTATTCCCCCTTAAAAATGTGCATTCATAAAGAACATGCATTAGTGGGACACAGTGGCTGCAGAATTGAGTATGTGGGTTGCATCGATGAAGATTAATTTCTGCCAATGCCAAAGAGCTTATTCTGACTCTTGCTTGGTAAGTTTGGTTGATTAGATGATTGAATTCTGAAGAAAAGACATAGCCTATTGGTAATTTAAAAATGTATTAATTTGACAAACCCTCCTCCTCATGCTGGTCCCTAGCCTTGTTTTTCCCGCTCAGCACCTTCACACTGACTCCACCAAAAGATGTTTCTCTACAGGTGCAGCATCAGCATAGTGTTCTTCACATCTTCTCCACACTTTGGCTACGATCCAACTGCCATAGGCAGAATCTTGACTCATCGCTGAACATAATGTTCCTCAACATGTTCAGGTTCCAGCCCACGTGTAGCCAAACCAGCCCAAATGGGCGTGTCTAGTCCAGATTCTGCCTATGGCAGTTAGATTGTGGTCTAAGTGTGGAGAAGATGCGGAGGCCCAGTGGTTGAGAACCCTCGTTTACTAAATCAAACTTAATAGCCGAATTCGAAAATATATTCTCATTGCTTTGTTTATTACAGTTTTTTTGATGCTTTGCTAACTTGAAAAAGCTAACTATGTGAATGCATTACTAAACAGATTAAACTACTTTCTCTATGCCTATTTTAAACATTTGTCCCATCACTGATAACTAAATTACACCTATTTTCTAGCATCTGAACATTGATAGTTTAAAAGATATTCATGTTAATACAAGGTACAGTTCTTCGTGGTATGTGCATGGTATTTTACTATCTGCGTTTTCACTTTGTGCTGAAAAGAAGAAAGAAAAGATTAAAAAAACAACAATTGTCACTATAAGCATTTATTTGTTGTAGGTAGGTTTCTCAAATACTGTGAAGTAGAAGCCTATGAAGCCATGCCTATGTTCATTGTTACACTGTAACGTTTTAATGAGTAAATTGTTAGATTGAAAAGAATGTCCTGGTCATCATTTAAAGCTTCTACTACTGTACTCTACATCCACATCACTTGAAATTTGCCTCCCATTTATCTTAATTGTTGCCGTGACAACTAAATTGAAACAAGACTGAAGGAGGTCTGAATGCACTGTGCATTATTTCATATCCTAAAAGCAATCAAAAAAAGGTGACATGTTAGTAGACTCAGGATAAGGGCCAACCTTGTGATAATGGCGCAGACATGCCTGGAGGTTCCTCGACAGGTTGCCTAGCAATCAGCAGTCCTGCAGAACCTGTAATCAAATGTAATATACTCCATTAAATATATACACAAAAATAACAAAAGATGAGTAGAAGTATTACAGAGTGAGTTTGGTTAACTTGCCATGTACAAATTAGACAGGTAATGTCTCCTGTATCTTGTTTCTCCTAATAATAATGAGATATCTTATGTTTCTTTGCCTCTTCCACTGAAACTTTTAATTCCATGGGAATGAATTTCATTTGGCGCGTGCAGTCAGTCTGCTTTCGTCCAAACTCTTCGCAGAATAAACCAGGAAACGTTCAAAAATCTAATTGGCATACTACACCCTTTGCCATCTTTGCATGTGACCTCATATCAGCCCACCTGTAAAATGCAAACCAACTGTGTGTGTGCAGTCTGTTTGCGTGAGCAGTCAATTGCTATCTGGGACCTAAGTCGATAAGGCCCTTACTGTTTTCTTGCATTTCAGACACAAATTAACATCCCCTCCAATTGTGTCTGAAATACAAGAAAACAGTAAGAGATAACAGTTACTCACTTGACAGTGACATTACAATTGGTTAGGGATACATCATAGCAAGTAGTTACACTGTTAAAAGTCTAACCATCTGGTGACAATAAATATGTGCCTGGAGCTTCCTCAACAGGTTTTGTTGTTCTTTTCATCTCTGCAGAATCTGTAATAAAGTTTAACATTAGTCATGTGATTTCATAAATAAAACAAATTCAAGAAAAATCACACTGTACTTACCAGTCTGTGGATATGTGAGATTTCCTTCATCGACCTCTCTCAGCATCGACCTCACTCTCTGCACTTGAATCGGTCAACTGTAGGTTATCTAAGAAAATAAATTACATTACCTTGATGAATAATGAGGTTCAAGTGCTATAGATTGCCTACATACAATGTGTGTTCCATTTTGCTAAAACACATTTGCTAGAAACAGTTCTAATTTTTAACTTAAACAACTTTAAATGGCATTACCTATTTCAATCTCCTCAAGTGTTTTGCCTTGAAGGCTTCTGAGAGACCCTTTCTCCATGGCAAGCAGTAGTTTGGAGATTTTGGCCAGCTGGGTAGTAGCCTCTGGAAGTCGGTAATACTCTATATGAACGTGAACATCATGGCCAAGGAAGTCAGCAACCTGGTCTAACTCATGATTCTTGAGGTTCAAGATCTGTGACAAAGTTGTGACATGTTTGCGTAACAGCGTCGACGTGAGGAGCTCAGGGTTTTCAGCCCCACATTTACTCACATACAGCCTCAAACAGTCCTGTCCTCTGTAGGGAGTCAGACAATGAGGTCTGGCAAACAGGAACAGGTTTTCTGCCAGAACACCAGTCTTTTCTTTTCTCTATTAGGCGTGTTATGGCCTTCACCATGTCTGGTGAAAGTAACACTGTAACTTTCCGGCCTCTTTTACCCCTTAATTCAACACGACTGAAGTGTTGACAAAGGTGAAGTTCAAATTGTGTCAGTCCAAAAACTACATCCTTGTGCAGGGCACTTGTGTCTCTCTCCAGAAAGCCATTCAGTGTCATCTTTGAAATTTCTCCCCCTCTTCTCCTGTTAAAAAGTATTACATTTGCCATAGTGGCTTTACAAAGTTCACTATATGATTTTGGTGAACTGTGGTCTTCCAAGTCCTTCAACGCTTGTTCTGTAGTCTTCTCCAGATGTCTATGAAGACTCTGAACATCTTCCGTAAAAGGAAGAGTGGAAGGCTTGTTAAAGTGGCGCTCATTCAGCGTAGTTAAAGCGGTGTGGGAGATGAGTTCAGACCACTTTGTAGCATAGAGGGTTTTGAAACTCTGGGTTGACTTTATCAGGTTACTGTCTTGTGCCATCAGTGCTCTGCAATGTAAAATGTCACTGACTTTCTGCAGTGAGTGACCCAACTTTAATGCAAGGCTTGGAGTACGGTAGCAGTGCTTTTCGTCATCGTACCTAGACACTTTCTTGACAGCTTTGATCACCACATCAAAATTTGCAGGTCTCACAGCATCCTCAAGAGTATGTATTGAGAATTGCTTGCGAAGCGTAAGCAGAAGCCTTCCACTTTCTCTGAGTGTCTGGCGAATATAGTGGTATTTGGTGGGATCCTGTCCATGTTTGTTAAAAAATGACTGGGCCAGCTGAAGTAGCAGTTATCTCATCATCTTTCATGACAGCTAACATCTTCCAAACACCTGGGGATATTTGCTGACACAGAGCTGACTCATCCATAGAGGCCAAAGACAAGACCTTTTTTGTTCCAGTCTCTGGATTGACTTCTACTGGTTTTGAAGAACATTTTTTAACATGTCGCCACAGATCTCTTTGGAGATATAATGCCTGGCAGTACATGCAGTGAATATAGTCTATTGTATTTTGTCTTTGCTGTGCGTCTTAGTTTTAGGGATCCAACTCCACTTGCTAAGACCTCTGAGTTATGGATGTAGTTTCCCTTGTTGCGTAGCTTTATAAGCATTTTCTGGCGCTGTTTGGGCTTGGGAAGACTTAAAACATCTGCAACATCTGCTTGTGTTTTCTCCTGATGTTTTAGGTGACGTGTAAACTTTGTCTGTAGTTTTCCACAAATGTAGCAGTAAGTTAAGTATACAATAACAATTAAACCTTGTACTGTAAGGGAACGGATTGAACATATTTAGTGTTAGCATGTCGGAAGAATATCCCTCCAGCAATTCAAAATATTCATTCAACAGTAAGAATTTCAATACTTGTCTGGCACTGTATTTCATGATTGAAACTACTTTAACTGATGATGAGGTAGCAGAGTTCGCATCTTTGTGTTTAAATACACATTTAGAAAATACACGTTAAAACAGTTACATACCATAACTGTCCATTGAACTGGAAATCAAACATAAAAACTTTCGGTCGCACAGGCGGTAAACTTTCACTCGGTTTTCTTGTTCCTTTTTAGAATGACTTCCCCTCTGTACTCAATGAGGAAATCTCATTTTTCAAAGGGCCGGCAGCTGAACACACCCCAACCTAAAGACACACGTGATAAGCAAAGGAGAGTAATACACTTTAAACAATGCAGAGCTGTCAAATAGTAGCAATTGAAATTATTAACTTTTTTTGATCAGTTAATTAATTTAATTTGATGTTTTTTGTGGTCATTTAAACATTTTTTGTCAATTGAGTGGTGGAATGGCTTCTTCACTACCAAATTATTTCTATGGATTCATCCATGAACATTTTCTATTATAATTAAAGGTCCAATATGTAATACTGACAGCTAGTGTTTAAAATAGTTACTGCAGTTCAAATTCAAAATACTGGAGAGAGTCGTCTCCCCCGCCCCTCCTCCCCAGACTCGAAGTTCACGGAGGTTGCCAGGCTGAGTCAGCATCCACAACAACGCTTGTCTCACATAGCCAGACATACTTCACAGCACAGCGGAGTAGCTAACGTTAGATACTCGCTCTATTGACAGTCATAGAAGCCCATGCTCACGCGGAGCTCTGTACCCAACTGACAGACACACTTTTTCGGCTTAGAATTACGATAGGAACCGCTAAAAATAACACTACCTTGTCGTCCTTTTCCACCCGACTGAAATACACACTTCATTGTCTTAGAAGTACGGCAACAATCACTAAACACACTGCTAACTCATGGTCTTCTCTTCTGGATTTACAGCCCCCCCCCCCCCCCTCTTGGCTTAAAATAACTCACCTATGGCGGGCTATGGCGTTGTAAACAGCCGTGGCCAGCTATGGTCTTCCAGTAACGTTAGCTAGATAGCAGGGTTAGCATGGTGTGTCTGTGAGGAGAGAGATTTTTGTGGATTTGTTGGCATTTGTTGCTCAAGAATTGTGTTATGAACTTTATTTTTTAACTAAATTGAGCTCGAGGTTTTCAAAAAAAGTGGTGGGTACAAAATGACTCATGACGAAATCTGATGGGTACGTGTACCCACCGTCCCCACCGAAATCGACGCCTATGTAAATGGAATTGGATTTTCGTGTGATATGTGACCCAAAATCCAGCTGCTGTTCAAGGTAAGCTACAACCTGGAGTAACTGTTTTCACTCGCAATAAAATAGTAATTAGGTCTCAAGGAATTGATTTGACCTAAACACTGAACCATGTCGACTGAGACTTTGTCTAGACGGACGTCCATTAAGTCTTTCCACTTTTTTTCCCCCACTGCATTTTCTGTCAATCCTAGTTCCGCTTGCAACGGTAATTAACTTTCTCTCTCTGTCTCTGTTTCTTATGTGACTCTTCCTCTCTAGCTCTCTCACCCTCCACCCCCTTCTCTTTCTCTCTCTCTCGCTCTCTCTCTCTCTCTCTCTCTCTCTCTCTCTCTCTCTCTCTCCGTCCGTCTCTCCTGAGATATCTGGAGGAGATAATGGAGGATGGAAGATCAGGGACTGACATTGATTTAGAGCTGAGACGGGATGATTAACACACATACAAACACGCACGCACACACACACACACACACACACACACACACACACACACACACACACACACACACACACACACACACACACACACACACACACACACACACACACACACACACACACAGTGATTTGGTCTGAGTGAGTCACACTGATAGCATGGCTCTCCAAGGTAAGCTGTTCGGAGTGATACATGTTCAGCTGCATGTAGGAATAATTTAGATAGCAGTCTTTAACATTTCTCTCAGCCAAATGAGGATGAAATTTAACATAGAAATCATAGACGAAGCCCACAAAAATAGGAAAAGATGGGTCTTGCACAATACTGCTGTGGTCATGAGATTTTTCAGTTTTCAGGAAATTGTACGACCCCTTGTCTTATGAAACCCCTCCAATATCAGGCAGTCAAATTAATAATTCATTGTCATAAATCTGAAAGTAGGAGTGTGTTTGTGTCTGTGTTTGGCCACCACAAAGGCTGACATTTCGGACGTGCTTTTCACTTCACGGTGACGCCACATCTTCACTTGGATATTCCTTCTAAATACTCAGATGTAAATTAGTATACTTGCATATCTTAAACCCAAAATGTCAGCCTTTTTAAAAATAGGAATAAACAGACCCAGAACTAATGAAGGGGATTTTATTTGTAGCTGTTTTTTAATGTCAGCTATGCTGCTTTTATCACTCTAAATATGTAGATAGAGAGAGAAGACGATGGATGATAACAATAATTTGGTGGACCCCCTGCAGTGACTCTGAGGACCCCTTAGGGGTCCCAGACCCCCTGTTGAAGTTCTTTGGTCTATGGGTCCTCTCGAGGAAGCTGCAGTGACGCCAGTGATGTGTCATTTTGTGCCACATCATAAACTCCATTCAGACGGGATTAGTGTCGGCGAGGGAGGTCAGGTAATTTCATGTCTGCAGCGGTGATGGTAATCTTGTCCGGATCGGCCATGTCTGTGTTTTTTTCACCTTAACCCATCAAGGCTCCTGCTGTGTGCAGATAAACTCTAAAGCTGCTGTGATTATAGCTGTTTTCATAAGAGCATCACAGGCAAAATGACCAAAAACACTAAATCTCATTTTCTTCCCAGTAAACCAAGCACCCTCCAGTTCTCAAACCAAATCCCTGCAGATTGAGCTAATGCCACCCTTTGTCAGTCTGCCATTTCTCAGTTTTTCAGTGTGAATGTGTTTCAGTCTGAAGCAGTGTTGTGGAACTCAAAATTGGTCTTGGTTTTAAAGGGTAACTACCGTTTTTTTCAACCTATTTTCCTATGTTTTTGTGTGATAGGAACAAGAATCTTTGAAATTGGTCGAGTATTAAGCGTGAATGCTCTAACCGGCAGCCACAGGCAAATGTGCATTGTCAATTCCGTCCACTAAAAATGCAATTTTTTGTCACTGAAAGGCTCAGATTATTATTCTTAGTGTCTGATAACATTATGGACAGAGATATACCTTTTTAAAACTCCTAAAGACATTTCTGTTTAACCAGAAACAGCTCTGAGGTCACTAGCACTAAACCCACCAGACTCCATTTAAAAAAACAATATTTTTAGCGTGTATAAAGCCAACATATTTTCACATGTAAATCAGTAAACTGTGTGTTTATTTAAAAAAAAAACTAGAGTTATGATGGTTGGAAAAGTGGAAAGATGACCAAAGATTGCTGAAAACAGCTGCCTGCTGCTGCTGGAAACTGAGTTACTGAGAGTGCTGAGACTGAACAGTGAATATGCCATAAAACCAAGCAGGTAAGCTGCAGAGAGGGTGATCATTTACCTGTGGGTTTGTCGTTACAAGCTAGTGAACCCTTCGTATTAGAGGCAGTTGCATCAATGTCACTAAAAATATTGATTGTTGGAGCTTTAAATTATATATTTCTTAAATATGTTGCATGTCTTGCAGGGCGGCTGTGGCTCAGTGGTAGAGCGGTTGCCTGCAAATCGGAAGTTTGGTGGTTCGATCCCTGGCCTTGCAGTCCTACGTCAAAGTGTCCTTGGGCAAGACAATGAACCCTGAGTTGCGCATCAGTGTGTAAATGTGTGTGAATGTTTATCTGATATGGCCTTGTACGGCAGCCTTGGCCACAGTGAGTGAATGGTTCCTGTACTATGTTAAAGTGCTTTGAGTAGTCGTTAAGACTAGAAAAGCACTATATAAATACAGTCCATTTACAGTCTTAGAGCAGTGTTTCTCAAATGGGGTACCTTGGAGTACTGGAGGGGTTAAGGTAGATTTTGTCTTCATGCATTATTCCTAAAATAATTATACTATAATAATAACTGAATTTTTGATGGACTCTATAAACATTTGAAATAGCATTTAAGTGTTTTTGGGTTACAAGCCCTGTATACCTCTTTTTATAGGCTCTTTTTTCCTACTAAAATGTTCTGCACTTTTCAGGAGGTAAAAAAAAATTCAATGGGGGACATTATTAAAAACAAATTGAAAAGCACTGTCTTAGAGAGACTTCCTGCGGTCTGATTGGATGCAGAGGACCGTTGAGTAAGTTAGTATATGAAGTTATTGCCCATTGGTTGGTCTGTCGAGTGTGTGCGTGGCTGCTTTGAGTGTGAACAATTATCAGCAATCTGCGGTTCACTTTACTCCAGTCTCTGTTCCAAACTCAACAGGAACAAGGGACTTGATGATTGCAGCATACAGTTGTTTAAAATGTATTTAACACAGGAAACAGCAGAGGGGAATGAAGGAGTATTAAATGCATGCAGAGATAGAATTGTATGTTGCATGTGGGTGTGTGTTTGCATTTCCTGTTTTGCTGACATGGGGCGGACGTTTCACTTCCTCCTCCACAGCCAGACTTCAACCTGACAAAAATCTGCAGCTCTGCAGGTAAAATCTGTGCATGGTTGAAATCAGTTTCTCCAAATGGAGCTGATCGTGGCAGAGAGAGGATGACATTGGACCTCTGATGTGTAGCTTCTATTCTCACTGGCAAGTCAATCGTACCCGAACAGTAACTGTTGTCTATAAACATGTAGTGTAAAGTTTCAAATAACACATTGCATGACTTGTATCTCCATAATTAAACCCTGCAGGAAATGTTTTATGCTGGAAAAGGTGTTCATTTTTCCTATATTTATTAAACTGGAAACAGGGTTAGCTCGATTTGACATATATAACAGGTAGGCCTGTAACAATTCCAAATATTGCTGCACAATTGATTTTGTCTCAGAAATAATTGCGATTAACAATATTATTGTCTCTTTTAATGAAATCATATTTTTTTTATTTAATTTTTACTTTTTCAAACAAATTAAAGTTTCATTGAATCCTAAGATACATCTTTTGTTGTAGAAGAATGTTTTTTACCTGCATATCTACCTATATACCAGATACGCAGGTTCACAGCCTACAAAGTAAACCACACCTCATTATTATCATTTATATATCATACAACTTTGTATTTTTGCTTAAATCAACAAATACTGTAAATTAAAATAGAACGTTTATTTCCATCACTAAAAAACTAAGCATTAAAGGAACACGGCAACTTATTGGGACATTAGCTTATTCACCGTAACCCCGACAGTTAGACAAGTCGATACATTCTCATCTCTGTGCGTGTCTTAACTCTGGCTGACGGCTCCACCGTTAGCTTAGCCTAGCACAGATCCTGGAGGTAACCGGCTCCAACTAGCCTACTGCTCCGAGTAAGTGACAAAATAATGGCAACATGTTCCTATTTACATGTTGTGATTTGTATAGTCACAGCGTGTACAAATAACGTCACATGAGACACAGCCATCTTCTAACTGTATACAAACTGGGAACTATATTCTCAGAAAGGGAAGCAGTGCTACTTGGGCGGAGTAATACGCTGCAGCTCTGCTCAGAGCTGCAGCGTATCACATACATTTAGAAGATGGCTGTGTCTCATGTGACGTTATTTGTACACGCTGTGACTATACAAATCACAACATGTAAATAGCTAACGGTGGAGCCGTCAGACAGAGTTAAAACACGCACAGAGATGAGAAGGGTATGTATCGACTTGTCTAACTGTCGGGGTTACAGTGAATAAGCTAATGTCCCAATAAGTCGGCGTGTTCCTTTAATCATTTACCAAAGAACAGAGCGTGTTTAATTTCTCTGGCTTTAGACGGCTACAGCCCAGGAAGTTTGGAGTTGCTATGGCAACAAGAGACAGCTGCCCTAGCATAGCTTTAGCTAAACAGTCCAACCATTAATCACTTATGTAATGACAATTTGGCACTTCCAAACAAAATCAACAATTACCTTCAACAGTCATAACCCTTCGGACCTTAGCAGAAGTTAGCAAACAAGTTGTTCTGTCCAGATTAGAAAAATAAAAGCACAAATCCCTGTGGAACTATGTTAGCGTAATGCTAATGAATGATGGCCATTTACGCTACAGCGGCATCATTTACGGTAATGTTACTAATTAAACAAAGCACCACAGTACATTAAACACTACAGACAAACTAACTACATTACTTAAACACATGTAAAGGTGTTTCTGTGGATTTTTGACATTCGAAAGCCGACTGGACTTGCAACTGCGGTTGGATCCTAACAATAGTGTGACCAGTCTCATTAAAAAAATGCTATAATGCTTTATACAAAATAACTGCGGTTATGTAAAATAATTGCAGTTAGACAATTTTTAAATAATTGTTACAGGCCTAATAACAGGACAGTTTAGGCAAATTAGGCAAACCATTAACATAGTGATGTCACACAATGCAATATTGTTTACATAAACCCATAAACCAGGGGAGATTCCAGGATTCTTTAAGTGAGGTGGCACAGTGGGGACCAATAATCAGTCAGGGGGACATTTTATCAGAATACAGCATAGAAACTCTGCTTAGAAATATAGGATAGAACAAGACAAGGTAGTTCTGCTTAATAAAAAAAATATTTTTTCTGATGGGGCTGGTGTCACCCCGTGGCCCCCTTCTAGATCTGCCCTTGATGTAAATAATGCAGTGATTGCAGGTAAATCATGCTTTTTCACACTGTGCTGTCATTGCCTAAAGGTCCATCTTTTAAATATCAAATACACAAATATCAATACATGCATTGCCCCATTCAGTGCAAACCATTGACTTGTTTTGTCACACCAGCTCCTGAATAGCCTACTCCAATGCTTTTGCTGAAAATACGTCTTTGAAATGGATTGCTGTGTTTAAGGCAATTCTACTTTACATAATAGATTCCCTTCCTTCCATTCAAATCTCTTTGACGTCCTTCAAGACACACTTCATGAAAGGAAGAAATTAACTTGACGTGAAACACTCGGCATCCCCAAAAAGAACTAGTCCTACCCTGAGGCAAAGCAATTAGGGCCCTAAATCCTCCAGTGGAACTAATCGCTATGATTATAGTTCCATATAGGCAGCACTAAGGCGGTAATGCCTGGGAATGTGAAAGTGAATCATGGTGTTGCTAAGAAAAACTCTCACAGGCGCAGTCGACCTTCCCTGGATCATACAGTTATAAAGAAAATCAAAAGGAAGAGAACTGCAGCACAAACTGCTTGTCAGCAGATCTTTGAGTTCCTCAGATCAGGGCCTACTGGCGGTTAACCCTGCACGAAGCTACAAAACAAAAGGAGACAGAACTTTTGAAACAGTGGCCCCTAGCCTGTGGCTTTGCCTCATGTTTTAACAGCGGTGGCCTTTGTTGAGATTGTTTTAAAAGCAGCTAAAGATGCATTTTTTTAGTCAGGTGCAGTGGTGTCAGACTGGGGGTGAAAAGGGGACCTGTCCAACTTCCATCTGTGGACATGTTTGTATGTTGTAAGCACAAAAATGGTTTGTATGCACAAAAAAAACAGAGTAATGCGTTATCAACTGGTATTGCTAACCTGGATAGAGCTAACCCCACAATGACAAATATGACTTGTAAATGGAAGGCATTCAACATATATCAATATCACGCAGCTGTTCCGTGTGTATTTGTAGCTCATCCATTTTGTGTGTGATCGATCTGATGTTGGTAGGATAGGTTGGTAGGTTGGAGTAGGAGGCTTGGCATTGTCAATCTGTGTTATCCTGGATCTCCCCGCCTTCATTGCCTCCCACTCCCGAAAACAATCCAGTGAGCGCCCGGTGGTCTGGCTATGTCCTCCAGAGGCCAGGTCATGCCTTCGCGATGAAAAATTGAAGTTTATTCCCCCTCAAAAATAGGGTATTGAGCACTGTAGTGGTTATGACCATATCAGTGACTATGTAACTACATGGACACGGGCCAAATGATGTCTGTGGCTTGCACAGTGATAGCGTTAGAGAAGCAGAAGCTAACAGCTAGCTAGCTGCTAGCAGCTAACCAGGCAAGCTACCCACCAGCAGCATCGAGACAGGGTAGGTCAATTAAAACAATGTCTGAGTTGAAAACGCATCTTGTTGTCACATAAGGGCCCTGTTCATGTTGCACAGACATTTTAATTGCATTTTGTGTCTGTTAAGAGGCATAAAGGCACTCTAAAGTCCGCCCTGACAACTGCCATTTTAGCTCAGTGGAAGCTTGTGGAGGTACATGCAGCTTCTCCGTGTAGCCTGCACCGATTGGTGTCAGGTTTTTTTCACTCGAAAGTACACGCATAATTATAGTGATCAAGATTAACGTAACAATTGGCCGGAATTCTCCTTTAACTCCAAGTCTTCCAGAAGACCGCTGTTCGCCAGCAGCAGCAGCAGCCATAAGCCCGCCCACCGACTCTATACACGATGTGATTGGCCTGACCAGAGTTTGGTTTTTCCAGCTTGCAAGCCAACGGAGAGTTCCTAGACTTACAAATTAAATTTGCTGCAGCTAGGGTGTGTTTAGAGTTCTAGTCTTCTAGTGGAGCGGGACTTCTGATGGAGTAACCCTGGGTGCTGGGAATGATGGGAACTGGAGGTGAATGGGCTGGAGGAGGGGCACATCCTTTTTGCTTGAAATGATAACTGACAGCAGCAAAGAGTAGAACAGATTTAAAGTTCCAATGCAACAACGCGATAGCTCACAGGGATTTTGGCAAAATCTGGTTGGTTAAACTGGAAGAGTCAACGCCCACGTTCGTCAGATGACAAAACAGCTGATTAGGTTGGGAGAGAGAGACATGTGAAGCATAGAAGTCTTGATGAATAAACTTATGAATGAGCTTCATTACTATGTTTTTTATGTCCTTGCGATTTACTGTGACTTATTGGGATTTATATTGATCAATTTGATTTGAGGTATTCATTTATTTGGCCTGTCAGGCACTTTGTGACTCTGAGATAAGTGCTTTACTTTAAAAACCTGACTTACTTACTTACTCTCAGTTCAGGTTCTTTGAGGACAAATGAAATGTTTGGAGCGAAGGGAGCATCTTGAATGCAACTAAAAAAACAGACCATCTGCATAACCTCAAAATGCTGTGTATCAGCGACTTGATGTGTAGCTTCAGTGCACCCCTGTGGTGACAGAAAGCACTGCATAGGCCATTCAACAAGTGACAGGGTTAGGTTTTATTTAATGGAAACAGCCAGAGCAGCCAAGTGTGTTCTACTCGCTACAGCTTTTTGGGAAACATTTGAGCATATGAGCATATTGTTGACTTATGCAAGGTTTTATTAAAATTCTGTCAAAAGTCCCAGTATGTTGTTTGTGTGCTTTTGTGCTGTGTTGCTGTATCAGTGACATTTACAATACATCAATGCCTCCCTAAATGTTTTAAATGTTTTCATGTCCATGACCTATACGCACAAAGCAGCACATATGCTTTAGGCAGTGGAAATGCGTTTGATAAGACTTCACACCCGTTCACATATCAGAGGAGATTTGTGCCACCAGATATGATTCAGAACTGTATCACCGATCAAAGGTCAACCTCTGATAACATATGGTGCTGAAGACTAAAGCCGACTCCAGCCAGTGTCAGCCACAGTGTTCCAACAGGGGGTGCTTGACTGAAAACAAACAACATTTTACATCCAATATTTAAAGTCAACTGCTAAATTCCCTGATCCTCTATTGATGAGAGAGATATGTTTTAGAAAAAGAGTATAAATAAGGAGACCTTTTTGAGAATTTAAAATGCCACAAAAGAAAAAACAATTGGCTTTACTGGACATGTGTATCTCTGATATCACTGGCAGTTTGACATGGAATAGCTTGTTTAAATGCAGGACAGGGTATTATTGACAACTGCTTTTGTGGGCTAGTACTAGTACCAGGTACTTATGGCCAGGAAGTGCCAATTTACAAAATTGGAATTATATTAGGTTATGTTTTTAGAATGTGAGGGTGAAATGTAAATGTCTATAATTGTTTTGATCGTGTTTGCTTGATTATGCCCCCCCTCTCTCTCTTTCTCTCCCCCTCCCTTTCTCTCTCTCTCTCTCTCTCTCTCTCTCTGCTTGGTATATGGCGCCCCCTCCTGTTGCTCTCCATCCATTTACATCATTTGAAGTAGCGACATACAAAAGGACAGCAGCAAATCCTACCTTTAGATTAAGATGATGTTTTATCCCATTTTATAACAACACCCCCCCCCCCGCCCCCCCCCCCCCCCCCAACTGTCGTTTACAGTTTCAGCGATTATTTTCACCATGGTGACATCACACTGAACAGTTTTAATCTTAAATTGTTCCACAGTTTCAGCATTTAGACTTTAACGAAGGGACAACATGAACATAAAATCTAAAGACCCCAAACTTGTCAGATAAACATTCAGGGACAAGCACTCACTGCGTTTCAAATTAGGGCCTTCGTCCATGCTGTTGATCCCCAAAAAATAAATTGTTGTTCTTTTAATAAGCAAGAATGTCAGGAAATATGGATGTATGAATTGAGATGTATTCATTTAAAATAGAGACAGTGCATATTGATGAACATTATATACAGTAAATATGCAAGAGTATAGCCGGTGGAAGGGATTGATGAATGGATGGATGATGAATGGATGGATGGATGATGAATGGGTGGATGGATGGATGGATGGATGGATGGATGGATGGATGGATGGATGGATGGATGGATGGATGGATGGATGGATGGATGGATGCTGTAGCTCCTGATTCTCAATATGTGTTTAGGGACACGTGAACCTTAAGATTCCTGAAAGGAAGGAAGCATAGTTGATGGACCCCTGGTGTTGTTTTTCACCCTCTTTCTAGATATGTGTGTTATTATTTCTTTGGGTCACTGTTTTCCTCCCTCGATCCATTGTTGGGTTGATTAGAAGAGACTGCTGCAGAGCCCTGTAAAGAACAGAGTAATGTTCACTGTTTTCTCTAGCTTTGTGGAAGACTTAGGTGCATATATTTGGTGGGGGGTTTTCAACATCAGGGTTGTCCCCTGCCGTTGGAAATGCAGCTGTGAATGTGAGGGCCAGACTTTTGGAAAATGGCCTCGACTGAACTCTTCTCTCCATATTCCCCAGCAGGAGAGAAGAAACGTCGGAGAGGCCTGTGGTTTGAACTTTGTCCAGAGATATATCACACTGATCTGTGGCGCGCAATCAAAGCAGGATTTTGCAACAACTTTTACTCACTAGACTTTTATACTTACCACTTCATCGGCATCTCTCACTGCATCTATAAAAAAACAATCAGGGAACTGTATCGTAATCTGTTGTCTGATTTAGTGTCACTTTACTTTAGTGTTGATTAAAGGTAAAAATATGAAAGTTCATTGTGATGTACAATTAAGTCATACAGTCATTTAATTCATACAATAATAACACAATTTTCTTTAAACTGCAGGTTAGGCCTAGGCATATTTTTGCAGTTGGGTCCATAAAACAATACATATATACCTTTTATATATATATATATATATATATATATATATATATATATATATATATATATATATATATATATATATATATATATATATAGTTACATTAAGCTAATCATCATCTTTCATCAGGTATGCATATTATGTGTTAAAAAACAAAAAACTATTAAAAAAAGTATAGGCCTATGTCAGTAAAGTAAACTCGTGGTAATGGTTATTAATTCAAACGATATTTTATGATGTGTACTAACATAATACCGATTAAAGTTAATATAGGCCTATATATACAGTATATCAAGTTTTATTGTAGAGAACTCCTGCTTGAAGCCGCGCATGCGCTTTGCTGCCTCTGTCCGCCAGGGCGGTGATCTCTCTCTTTCTCTCTCTCTCGCTCTCTCTCTCACACACTCTTTCTTTAAGTCTCTCTCCCACTCTCTCTCTCTGTGGGAAAAACCCGAGCAGGAGGAGAGCAGCAGAAGGGGGGAGGAGGCGGACTCCTTCTTCTTCTTCCAATACAGCGGCGCGGCGGCAGGATATTTAGAAAAATAAATCAAAAAAATCCATGCACTAACTCCCCCCCTCCCCCCCGGGGCGGAGCGGCAGAGGAAAAAAAACACACACACGGATGTGCCTCCGAAAGCGCAGCGGATACCGCCCTCCGGACCTTATTAATGCCAAGATTGTGAGTATCTGATCGGCTGCAGAAACGCGCTTGAACACGGGGAGGGGAGGAGGGTGCTGCTTTCAGTTTAATTTCCCCTTCCCCGGTCTCCAGTCAGCGGCGGGGCTTTTCCTCGCTCCGCGGTGTTGAGGAAAAGCTCGGTCTCAGTGATTCCTTCCCTCCCTTCCTTTCCTCCTTTGCTTTCTCACCTCCTCGATTGCTTGTCAAGAACGGGAAGCAGACAGGCAATCTATGGGGGAAAAGAGGAGGAGAAGGAGTCGAGCGAACCCTTGTCATGTCTCATTTTCGTCTTTTTCTGTTTATCGTTCTAACGGGTGTCCTAATGACACCAACGGGGGTGTTTCAGTCTCTCGTCTTTAGCTGTTTTTTGTAACATAAAAGGTAAAAACACACGAACAGCTTGGTAGAAAACTGAAGGAGTAAAAAGGCTTTTCTTACTTTACTTTAGTTGTCCTCCTGTCTATAGGCTATTCCTGTTCATCAGTTGTCATGTCCAGTAAGTGAGTTTGTAAAATAAAATAAAACGCCAGTAAACTGACTGTTAGCTTAACTGCTGTCTATGGAACCTTTAAGGCATGGTTCATATGAGAGAACGGGTTCGGTTGTAACACAGGTCAGTTAAGGCTCACAACAAACTATAAGACAATTAGCTACATTTTGTATAAATTTAGTTTGTGGCGGCCAATAACTGCAACAAGTTCTTGTTTCTGTTTTCACTTTGGTATGTAACATGATTTTTTTCTGTCAACCCATAGCAAGTAGTCTTAATGGTGCTTACATCTTATGCCGCCTTCACATTGGCACAGTAGCTAGATATGACTGTGAAATGACCGGAAGTCATTCATTTTCTATGGAGATTCGCAGACCGCATGCGCATGGGTCTGAACCGATGCGAACGAGTGCGGTGCGGAAAAAAATTGGGTCCGTTGGTCATCTGGATGCATTACAAAAGTTGAAATCGTATGACAGGCAACGGACGGTCCTGTCCGAAAATCCAAGCGGAAGTTAGCGTTGCTATTAAGGGTGTCGAAATCGACAGAAATTAAGTCAGTCGAGCGTTACTGCGCAGCTGCAAACTGAGCTTGCCGAAGTAGATGTGACGTGAGCAACCTGTCAGAAAGTTGTAAGTCTTCTGGTAGCTGTGCCAAGAGAAATCTCAGTCATTCCCAATTTTGCAGAGACGGAGAGCGTAGGTATATGTAAGGAGATAACATAGGCACAGGCTAATTATTGCTAACTAAAATGCTAGTTAACATTAGTAATTAAACTAAACAGCTAATGTAAGTCAAAACTACCTGCAAGCTTCTCCTGTACTATACAGTAATTCCTCTACTATGCTACAGTAAGTCGCGTGGTTATGACACGGTCGTTAGCCTATTTTTATAAAAACGTCTGCTACGGAGCCATAACGTGAGGTACAAGGTAATGGAGCCTTTTATACATTGTCGAGTTTATTTAGAAATAAACAGTGGACAAATAAAGTCTTTAAACGCTTCAGATGTAAAGTTATTTGCTGTCAAAGTGAAGTCAAAATGAATGGCAGTCAATGGAATGCTAACGGGGGGTGAGAGTCTGGTAGCATCAAAATGGCGCCATAGGAGCTTTGCGCTGTGGAGAGAAGCTTGCCCCCTTGAAAAAACACGTGTGGCCTTCTTGAGTTAGCCCATTTCCTGATTGATTCTACCACCACTCCAGTGGAGGCACTAATGAGCTAGACACACAATAGCAGAAGAGGACCAGCTACACACAACGGAGCATACACCGATCGCACTCCGCTTGAGTGATCGGCTGCCGCCATGAATAAGGTAAAAAAACAGAGTCGGTTCATTCTCCCAGTTCAGTGACACTACTCGGGTTAATTAACCGGCTCTTCGGTCAGTGCTGCGAGTCAGTCAAAAGATAGCATGGCAACTGCAGATGCAGGGAAGACTATGGACATGGCTGTTTTATTGTTTTTTGTTTATTTTGTTGTGAACTTGAATGTCATCTTCTGTGAAGAAGATTGCAGTTACAAAAGAGAAACTAGATGGCAGGTTATAGATATGTTATTGTTCAGTCCCTCCAGAAAAATGTGATTATGCGATCGCAGAATTCAATGCACAATCCGCCAAAGTCCGCATATTTATGCGGGGGCCGCATATTTTAAAATACGCCGCACTTTCGCCGCATAAATTGCCGATTTCCGCGCAAAATATGCTGGGATTGCATGATTTCATAATCCCCGCATTATATCACATATATCTTAACAGAAAGTTGAAAAATGTTGCGTTTACTTCACACAAGAGCAGCCATTTTCCCCTGTTGCCATGGGAACATTATGAAGTGACGTAATTTCACCTAGTGAGAACACGGTGTTGGGGGAATCACTTTTTTCTCTCCTTTTCATCAAACCGCAGTTTTTGCAAGTTCCCGCAATTTTTGCAAGTTCCCGCAATTTCATCACATAAAATTACATAAATATCCTGCATATTCCATCGCATTTTTTAAGAAAACATGCCGCATAATCAAGGATTTTTGCCCACAACAATCACAAAAAAACTGTTTTTCTGGAAGGACTGATTGTTACATTATGTTGTTAATAAATGTTTTAAATTTGACAATGTAGTGTGGTACATTGCGAACAAAGGTCAGATATTATATTGCATAAAAGTCTAGTCTAAAAATGGCATACCGACCTGTGCTTTAAAAAAGAAGTGAGAATTGAATCGAACCGTGACCTTAGAATCGAACATTTAATCGAATCGAGGGTTTGGAGAATCGTGACACCCCTAGTTGCTATGGTACTGATAAACAAATCTGAATTCTTAACTTTTAATAAAATAAATAATGATTTCATAACGATATGTTGTCATGTAATTCTTTAATTAATAAAAGATCGATTCATTTTGGAGTATGAGAAAAGTTATTCCATGCAGAAACAATGCATAGGATACCTGCTATGGCTAAGTTGGTTAGCAACAGACATTGAACTATTGACATTATACCGCTATATCACATTTAACCGACCTGACATATCAACGTCCTGGGCAACTTTTCTCCACACAGCAGCCTTCCTATTTATATCTCTATAGCCCTCAGATGAGAGGTCATAGAGAATTGGACATTTGGACACGGACAGAATGAATCGTTCTAGTCTCTCAAGTGCCAGTGTGAAGGCGGCGTGAAGTAGGCCTGCACAATTAATCGTTATAAAATCACGATCTCGATTCACCCTGCTCGCGATTTAATTAACTAATTTAATAACTTCGATTATATATATATATATATATAAATCCGTCCTCGGCTTTTATTTTGATAGGACAGCTCTCACGAAGTTCAGGGCTTCACAATCAGCCAATGACAAAGTGCCTTTTAGTCACGTGTTTCACTCGTCAGTTCAGGGCTTCACCCTCAGCCAATGACAAAGCGCTTTTTAGTCATGTGTTTCACTCGTCGAGCGAGCGCGGTAGTTCGGAAATAAACAAAATGGATATTGATGAAAACCCAGGCACTAGTGACGAGAATCAGCCAACCACTCAGTCTCAAACCGAACTCGTTCCGAAAAAGGTACATAACAGAGAAACACAAACAAAAACAAAACTTTTTTTCCATTTGCATTCACTGGCCAAGTGACCTAGGGACTGGTAGGAGGGGTAAGGGAGTGATGCAAGAACAGCAACGGTCTTAATTAAAATCAGAAAAGAAGTACGCCAAAAAAAGTATGAACTATAGGCTATACTAAATCTAATATATATGTCATCATTTAAACCGAAGAGAAACGGGTATCTTTCTCTCTCTCTGCCTGAGGCCGTGTGTGTATGTGTGTGTGTGTGTGTGTGTGTGTTTGTGTGTGTGTGTGACGGTGGACCAGCGAGGTTGTCAAGCTCGCAGGCGCTTGTGAGTCAACCATATGTTTTCCGTTAATCTTATGATGGACATGTGTTGTGATATTTAAACAAACAATCCGTCAACTGCGAAATAAAAACCTCTTATTTATGAGACCGGTCTGAGAGACCACTAGTTTACAGCGGGGCGTCCCAGGATGACAGGCCGACCGGCGAACAAGCAATCCCCGGCCGCCACCAGCTGGCAGTCCCGTCATTTTATGGAGCTTCTCAACTCCGAAAACCTTGAAGCAAATTGTCAATTCGGCAACGATTTTCAGAAGACTGCCTATATTCGAAATCTAAACAGTTCGTTTCTCACCTAAAACGTTGTCAGAAGTGACTTTAATGATGAATAAGATAGTAGGGGTGTAACAATATATCGTGGTACGATTTATCGCGATGCAAAAATGTTACGATATGTATTGTAGAGGTATGGCGATATTATTATAATTTTTTTTTATTATTATTATTTTTTTTTTATTTTTTTTACTACCACCATATATGTGCTGACACACATAGGCCTACCAGACGGCCGACCATCGGCAGAAAAGCCAGTGGAGATAATCAGTCCCCGAGGTCCAAAAAACTGCCTCGGGACACATCAAAAAGACGAGAGGAGACAAGACGTAATACATCTTTATAACAGCAGGCGTCGCTAATCTGTATTGTTGCCCAAGAAATGACAACCGGCAGCTGATTGGACGAATGCGTCACATGAGTTTGTTTTCTTCGGAAATTCAAAGCCAGACTGTCAGTGCGGCTTGTTCAGAATACGATCTCATATTGTACAAAAATAGTTCACTGAAACGTGTTTCTGAAAACATTTTTAGCGAGAAATAGGCCATGCAGTTGCTGAATCTGTCTTCATTTCAGATCAACAAAGGTCAGTTTAAAAGATAGAAGAAGAAGGATATATCGACGTCTGTTTAACCCTATTGGTTGAGCTACCGCACCCGCGTAACGCTTGCATTCACTGCATCAACGCTCAAATGAATCGCTTGAACTGAGCAGTAGCACGGCAAAATGAGTTCGACTTCGACTGAAATTGAAATAGAGGATGCCCCGTCCACTTACAAGTCTGACGTCTGGCAGCATTTTGGTTTTCCAGTTACTCAACAGGAGGATGGTAAAAAAAACAGACAAAACTCGAACTGTGTGTAAACACTGTAAGCAAACACTGTTATACACGACGTCGAACACAACAAATATGATGTGTCATTTAAAACGGTACCACAAAGACAAACTCCTGCAACCGGGTGCGAAAAAGATAGTGAAAGAAGGCCAAATATCTATAGAACGTAGTTTTGCTTCAACGTGGTCTCAGTCAAGTGCAAAAGCTCAAGAAATAACCAGGTGCATCGGAGTTTTTATCGCAAAAGACATGAGGCCATTCTCCGTCGTCGACAATGTTGGATTTTGCGAACTGGTCAGGGTAAAAAAAAAAAGCTCTTTGTGTTGAAATTACTTGAACAGGACATTACTTGTGTGGTGTTTTTTTGTTGCACTTTTACTGCTTAAAGAAGTTATCTCTTGGGCTATCCTAATTCTAATTTCATGATACAATTCAGTTTTATTGGTCAGTGACACCTAGTCAATTGTTGATTTTACATACAGAAGGTTAAACTAAATCTTGATTTATATTGAAGTATTGTACATTCTTTAAGTTGTATGTATAACAAGACAGTTATTGAACACTATTAATGTTAAATAAATCTGTAATTTGATTTTCAGTTGAATTTTCGCATTTTTTTCAAAATATCGTGATACATATCGAATCGTGAGCTGAGTGTATCGTTACACCCCTATAAGATAGTGAAAATTGTTAAAAATGTCCCGCTGTTGCTCTGTCTGCAAGTACCATGGAAGTATTTAACAAACGGTGCGCCGCAAGTTCCGGGTTGGCAGTGGGCGTGACTCCGCCCACGGTGGGAAAACTCCTTATATTTACAGGCGTGTGGTAATGTGCTATAGGTGCCAAAATAAATCTGTTTGGTACTGCCAATTTGTTTTGTTTTGTCATGTGTGTAATAAACATTACACTTGATGAGAAAAAAATCGTGACAGAGAATCGTGATATCAATTCTAAGCAAAAAAATTGTGATTCATATTTTTCCCCGAATCGTGCAGCTCTAGCGTGAAGCCTGATTAATGGTTCAGCGTTCAACCTTTGCCAAATAACAGGGGTTTTCCTACATAGAGAAAGTGTTGGCGCCCCCAAAGAGGTGTACAGCCAGCACCAAAGGAAAATCACCAGCGCCAAAGCGTCTGACTTTCAGAAGCCAGTCTCCCTCTCATCCACAGCTACTCTATTTTACACATGTAGCTGGCGCTAATAAGCCAGCTAAGCTGTTTTGTTTTGACTGGACCTGAACGCTCCACTGTGAAGCTAGCGCTACTGGGTTCTATGTTTTCAGAGTGAGGCTGTACCAGACTCTCCTTGTGACCAGCGAGAAAGCGCTGCTAGCGGGCGCGAACTCAGCCTTCCGCCGGAGCTCCAACTGCTGTCTGTCTGTATGGCATCAGTATAACATTGAGACAGTTTAATGACCGGTTAAAAACGTCTCGTAGTCTCGTTAAATAGTAGTCTAATTCCGTGTTTTGGTACAGTTGGTTTTAACACCTGATGCGAACCGTACGGGAGTAGCCTACGCATTAAAAACCACAGTTGCGGTAAACCCTGCCATTAATACGTGGTACACTTTATAACGTTATATATTCATAATAACATAATTATATTATTGTACAAATTACCTACAACAGTAATTACCTTATGTAAGTCCCTCCTAATTTTTTCATCTTGGGAGCAAAATGTGGTCCTTGGGAAAAAGTTACCTCAATCATTAGATCTGAGGAAAGTCTTTTAGTTACATTCACTCGGCTTAGGTGCTGCCTAAAACGGCTCAGGTGCTAAACTATACAATGGCAGGGAAACATTCTTTAAAACCCTAAACTCCGAGAGAGTTATGGCCTTGCTCTACCCATAGTACACAGATAATTCAATCTAGATCCAAGACTGTTCCATACAGATTCATTGACCTATTAAAAAAGCTCCATCAGCTGATATTTGGGACAGTTAAGTCAAAGAAATAACTACTTTCCTTTACTTTTCTCTGTCTGTCTTTGTGGTTTCTGAGTTTCTAGTGACCTTGGTGTACTTGATGGTATGTTTATGTATAAACTGACACAATGGTACTCCCACGGGTCCAGTAATAGTCTTGTTGTATACCTTGTTTTGTATTGAACAACCTTAGTAAAGGTATAACTTTTCCTATTCATATTGGGATTCTTATATAATTCCTATTAATGACCATATAAGGTGTTGCCTCTGGTTAGGCACTTTTTGGAGGAAGAGGCGTACAGAAAAGCAGAAATGAATGTGTTGTGTTAATGTACACTTAATTTAAGCACAGATGGTATGTTACAGCTTCTTGTCCCTTCACTGTCAGTGGGGGGTGGGCGTCCTTCCTCAAGAAAATGTGACATTTTTCAATTTAAAAATAATGCAATTTTCCCATACATTTTGTGTCTCTTTGTGAGATTTTTGTCTCTTTCTGTGTCTTTGTAGTCATGTTGTGTCCCTTTTTCGTCATTTGTGCTTCTTTTGGGGTTGTTTTGAGTCTCTGCGGTCATTTGGCGTCTCCTTGTAGTCGGTTTGTGTCCCTTTGTGTTAGTTTTGCATCTCTTTTTCACATCACTTTGGACCGTTATTATCACCATATCTATCTAAAAATGTTGGTAAAGCTAAAGCAGATAATAAATAACTAACACTCAAAAAGCTTAAAGACAAAACTTGCTAAAGAAGTCCACTGGGGACAGACTGCAATTATTAGATCTGAGAAAAGTAATTTAGTAACATTCATTTGGCTTAGGTGCTGCCTAAAATGGCTCAGGTACTGCACCCATGGCAGGGGAAACCCTGACTGTGTAGTACATGTCTTGTCATGACTCCTACTGGACAGTTTTGGGTGGAAGTATCATAGTCAGACAGAAAGCACGGCTCTTTTTGGTTTACTTCTCTGTTTTCTATGTGGTTTGTTTGTCCGAGCATATGGGACGGCTGGCTATCAAATGTCAACATCCATCTCCTTTTTGTCCTCGTGAATCCTTGTGTTTTGAGGTTCTGTTCTTGAAGCTGGTTCGAATTACACGCTGTTCTAAAAAGAAAAAGAAAAAAAAGAACCCTCTTGAAAGAGAAGTGAGATTTGTTTGTAGGCGTCTCGGTGAGCTTCTTCGGTGTAAAACCTCACGTGACTGAACTAGGGATCTCTACCCATTATTAGTAGTGAATGGAACCGATATGCATTTACTGTACAGTAAAAATGAAAATCTTACAATGTTACAGCTCCAACACAGAAGTTTGTTTAAAATGCTTTAAGCCGTTATTTAATAAAACTGAAACTTTAAAGTTAATACACTTAAAAAAATGAATACATAAAAACAAAAATATCTTCCTGAAGTTTTAATGTGCTAACAGTTTATTGCAGGTGTTGCAGACTGAAAGTAGCGCGCTTATAATAATAATAATAATACACATAACCTGCAAACTGTCTAGTCTAAAGTCAGTGGTGCTAGTCTGAAGTCAGTGGCTCTAGTCTAAAGTCAGTGGTGCTAGTCTAAAGTCAGTGGTGCGAGTCTAAAGTCAGTGGCTCTAGTCTAAAGTCAGTGGCTCTAGTCTAAAGTCAGTGGCTCTAGTCTAAAGTCAGTGGCTCTAGTCTGAAGTCAGTGGTGCTAGTCTAAAGTCAGTGGTGCTAGTCTAAAGTCAGTGGTGCTAGTCTAAAGTCAGTGGCTCTAGTCTGAAGTCAGTGGTGCTAGTCTAAAGTCAGTGGCTCTAGTCCAAAGTCAGTGGCTCTAGTCCAAAGTCAGTGGCTCTAGTCTAAAGTCAGTGGCTCTAGTCTGAAGTCAGTGGTGCTAGTCTAAAGTCAGTGGCTCTAGTCTGAAGTCAGTGGTGCTAGTCTAAAGTCAGTGGCTCTAGTCTGAAGTCAGTGGTGCTAGTCTAAAGTCAGTGGCTCTAGTCTGAAGTCAGTAGTGCATTATTCCGCCATCATAACAGCAATCAGCCATGAAACAAGCGCGCCTGCTGTTAAAGGGAATGTGAGATGACGCTCTGATTGGTTTATTGCACGTTACCTAGCTACTTCAGACCAACCCATTTTAGATTTGCGTCGGGCGCAAGACTCATTTATCCCGCCGGTATAATAGCAACAGTGCCGGAGATCTGCCCACAAAGCGACTTGCATTTTGCGTTTGATACGTTTCAGATTGTTAAAATAGGGCCCTTAGTGTGAAAACGCCTTCAGAAATCACAGGCAGCCACATTTCTCTATATGATCTGTCATTTATTTAGAATTTTTACCCAAAGCTTTTACATTACATAATAGTCTAATTGTCAATTATTATTTATTTTTTTACATAATGCCAGTTTCTTTGTTTAACTGCAATCATTGCTAACATTAGCTAAGGTCTTAAGGCTTATGACTGGTAATTTTTTTCAAATTTTGTTTAGATATGACAAATTGTAATTATATAAATGATTATTGGTGGGACTATATATTCTTAATATTATTTCAATTGTTTGTTTGTTGTTGGCACGTTCATAGCAACAAAAAAGACAAGGGGGGATACGGTTAGAAAATGATAATAAAGAGGCGTGGTTGACTTCATAGGCTGTGTATTTGTGTTATTACATTATCTGGGTCACATGACAGGGATTCATTCAAAACTAATTTGTTTTACTAACTTAATAAATATTTTTTTAATTGTACTGAAAGAGACAATTATGTTAATTTCAATTATTTCTGAGACAATTCAGCAGTTGTATACCGCGTCACCATGGAAAACAGGATCATCAAATCAAATCTTAGAAAAAGAAAATCTGTAGATAAGTTTAGGGGGTCCCAGCCCTGAGATTAAGAAACACAACACTTCACATGGACAGACAAGGGTTTCCCCCAGAAAAGTTGTTTAGCCCGGTGGCAAGTGTCTTTTTTGACGAGGGCCCGGCTGGGGCCAGTCAGACTGATGCCAGCGTTAATGAAGAGCCCAATAGTTTCTGTGACAACAGAATCGTGGACGAAATTGCGAAATTCAGAATTTAAAAAAGCTAAACACAGATTCCATAGGGCTCTACATTAAGCCAGTGCTTAAAGCTAACTGGAATTTAAATGTTGAATATATCTAAGTTTACAACTGAGCCGCCCCACTGTAACTCTAGTTTAAAAAACGTCTTAAAAATACATCAATTATTCCCAGTGGCATAGGCCTGGTGGGGGGTGGGGGCAATTTAGACCTGTTGGGCCACCAGGCTGGAAAAAAACACTGGGGGGGGACCCTGCACACTTATACCTGATAGTTGCCAGTTGGTACACACTTCCTCTTCCTGTGTCTTTCTTCATTGTCTGTTGCTTGCTTCCTCTTTTCTTTTAGTTGGCCATCATCGTCTTCTCTTCCTCTGTCTCTCTCTCGCATGTGCTACTTCTGTCTCCCCTGTTTCTTTTTGTCCACATTTACTGTAGTGATATGTGTTTTTGTCTATGTACATGGTTGCCAGTCTGTAAGCTGTGTGTTTTCTTCATCATCTTGTGCTATGAGTGTCTGCTGGTTTTACTGGGCACTCTTTTTGGTTTACCTTTATTCAGATTGAGATTCAGAGTCTCTTTAACAAAGGGGCCCTGGCCAAGACAGCAGCATAAAGAGTTCCACATTAATGAACAAACAGCAGACTTAAAACCATGGGCGATTTTTATAATAATAAAAAATGTAATCAATTTTAGTGCTTCAAGTTAGAGTTTGCGAACCTTTTACAGGTTCAAAGGGCTTGAAACAGGTTTAACATCCTGTGTCGTTGTCACTAATGCTATCCACCTGTAACCCAGTCAAGGAGATGGTTAACAGAAAGTGTTGGCCAATCGGAGGTGGTTGTGTCAGACTCCCGCCTTTAGCTGAGTCTCTATCTGATCTGTCAGAGGGAGAGCAGGGGTGTGATTGTTTAACGTTGGTCGTCCCCAGAGAAGAAGTTGGTCATTTCATGGCTCAGATTAGAACCCAAATTGAAATGTAAGCAACTAAAATTGCTGATTTTTAGAACATTGGGTCAAATTGGTCATTACTACTGTGACTGTGACTTTATCGGCTAATTAGTTAACATGTCCTCATAAAATGCCCATCCGCATTTTTTCAGAAGCCCAATGTGATCAAATAGTTTTTTTCTATTACAACCTGGAACCAGGGAACTGATGCTTGAAATTTGACTTTGATGACTTAAATAACGTAAATTGATCAAAACAAAAGGTTTCAGATTATCGTGTAATGAGTGTGCAACATGGAAGATTATTCTTCTTTCTCCGCTAAATGAAAATATTAACATGGGGCTCCATAAGCGGATAGAAATCTGCCGTTTCTCCCTCTACTTCTCCGGTCAAATACTTGGGAAAAAAATCCCACTAAGACACCCTTCCATTTAACCCGAGGAAGGAGCTCCATGAGCGGATAGAGGTCTGCCGTTTGTCCCTCCTCTTCTCTGGGTTAAATTGAAGGCTGTTTTAGTGGGATTTTTCCCGAGTATTTGACCTGAGAAGAGGAGGGAGTCTATAAAAAAAGTTTGGTCTATAAAAATGTCAGAAAAATGTGGATCAGTGTTTCCCGAAGCCCAAGACGACGTCCTCAAATGTCTTGTTTTGTCCACAACTCAAAGATATTCAGTTTACTGTCACAGAGGAGAGAAGAAACTAGAACATATTCACATTTAAGAGGCTGGGATCAGAGAATTTTGACTTTTATCTTTAAAAATTACTCAAACCGACTAATCGATTATCAAAATAGTTTCACCGTTCTCCTTCATGATCCCCTTTAAGACAGGTGACCATGTGGGCAATGTGTGTATTTGACGTAACGTTAGTCCGACGGGGTGGGAAGTGAGGCTCTCCGTGTGTACCGATAGTACAGCAGCAGCAAGCCGCTGATACAGTGATGCACATGCTTTTCCATAGGTAGTGAAGCTACAGTAGTCTGTGTTTTATGTTCAGGCTAAAACTAAAATACTTACCCTAAAGAAACAAGGGGTCTGTCCCAACTAACGTTACGGTTCGGAGCCGCGATGCTGGAAACTAATCTACAACAGCAGTCCGTGTCTGATATAACGTAATTTACACTGATTTAAGTGTTCTTGGATACACAGATTTTGTTGCTAGTGCGTTGCATGCACAGCGAACCACCAGTCACAATCTTTTTTCATATTGCAATATATATCGCAGGTAAAAAAATATCACAATGTACGTTTTTTTTTTTTCAATATGGTGCAGGCCTAATGTGACTCAAATCAGATCTAATCCAACGGATACTAATATGATCCTTGGTAACACCATACTGTATGTAGTTGGTCAGCCGAAAAGACAAAAATGGCAAAACGAAAAAAAAACTAAAATCTCAGAACCATTACATCTGAAAATTTTCTTGTTTCTTGTTGTCTGTGCCACATGTCAATTCAATAAATCTGAAATGGTTCATCTCCGATCGTCCTGGTAGCCAAATAAATTAAATTCTAGATGAGGACTTTTGTTGTATGTCACACTGCTCTCTATCCCCTTGTTTCCTGTCTGTCTCTTCATCATTGAATTTGAAAAACAAAATTGCTAACAATTATAATCTTAAAACACACACACTACTGGGGAGTGCATTGCCATCACTTGAAAGGATTTCTGAGTAATGAAGACAGTACAGGTGAGGTATGGGGTCCCTCACAGTGGTATAAGTATCCACTAGTTAAAATGTACGAGCTCAGTCATACTCTGTTTATGGGGATGCTAATCTGAAGTTGCGTATATTTTTAACAGTAAGTCTTTACTGCCACTCTTGTCAGGATGGAGGCCAAACTAAATAATTTAGTCTTTTCTATTTCTCCAAAATTACTTTAGCATAATGTATATAGCATAATTGACTTTCCTTATTCAAAACTAATTGACATGATGAGCAACAATGTTGCTGCTAATCGCTGTCACATGGTTTCAATATGGAATTCAAATTGCTCACTTGAAGGGGATTTCAAAGGAAAATTAACCCCAGAGGTAAATTTCCACAGGGCGGCTGATGTTTCAAAACCTGCAACTCCATGCGTTTGAACTCGTATTCATTTAGAAAAGCTTTGCCGAGCATGTTGCTTTACATGTGATTTCTTTTCAGTAGATAATGTTTTGTAGGCCATGTTCCTGTGTGACAGTTTTAATGTGTTGGATTTTCCAACCACCCAATATTTGCTCATTGAACCCTCCTGTTATCCTCAACTTTACTAACACCCTTTATCATTGGGGTCCATTTAGCCCCAGCAATTAAAACATCCAGAAAATGATTGTAGTTAATATTATCACCCAATTTTATGTATACCTAAATACCCCTTTAGATAAAACATATCCACCCCCTTATAGATCCAGAATATCTGTTACGCGACTGTGACAATTACCATGAAATCACTGATTGACCTAAAATTTAAAGAAAGCTCTTTTTGACACTTTAATGGCTTCATAACGAAGGTTTGGTTTGTTTTTTCTTACTGTCCTCAAGATGTAAAGCTTCCTTTTTAGCGGTTCCTCAGCCAGGGTGCCCAATGGGAAAAAGGATCACATGTAATTCTATAACCATTAAGTCAGTAACACTCTCATGCCCTGATTCTCTCTTCAGGTGCTTTCCCAGTTTACAGTACACCTGTATACTCCAGGCTAGGCCTGCACGATTCGGGGAAAAATATGAATCACGATTTTTTGGCTTAGAATTGATAGGGGCGGTAACCCTCGAACACCGTGGTGGACACCGATGGTCAGGGAAGCCGTCCGACTGAAGAAGGAGTCTTTCCGGGATATGTTATCCCAGAGGACTCCGGAGGCAGTTGCAAGGTACCGAAGGGCCCGAAGGACTGCAGCCTCTGCCGTGAAAGAGGCAAAGCAGCGGGTGTGGGAGAAGTTCGGAGAAGACATGGAGAAGGACTTTCGGTCTGCACCAAGGCGCTTCTGGAAAACCGTCCGCCACCTCAGAAGGGGGAAGCGGGGAACCATCCAAGCTGTGTACAGTAAGGATGGGACGTTGTTGACCTCAACTGAGGAGGTAATAGGGCGGTGGAAGGAGCACTTTGAGGAACTCCTAAATCCAGCTGATGCCCCCTCTTTGTTAGAGGCAGAGCTGGAGGATGACGGGGGATTGTCGTCAATTTCCCTGGTGGAGGTCACTGAGGTAGTCAAACAACTCCACAGTGGCAAAGCCCCAGGGATTGATGAGATCCGTCCAGAAATGCTGAAAGCTCTGGGTGTGGAGGGGCTGTCTTGGTTGACACGCCTACTCAACATTGCGTGGAAGTCTGGGACAGTGCCTAAGGAGTGGCAGACCGGGGTGGTGGTTCCCCTCTTCAAAAAGGGGGACCAGAGGGTGTGTACCAATTACAGGGGTATCACACTTCTCAGCCTCCCTGGTAAAGTCTACTCCAAGGTGCTGGAAAGGAGGGTTCGGCCGATAGTCGAACCTCAGGTTGAAGAGGAACAATGCGGATTCCGTCCTGGGCGTGGAACAACGGATCAGCTCTTTACTCTAGCAAGGATCTTGGAGGGAGCCTGGGAGTATGCCCATCCAGTCTACATGTGTTTTGTGGATCTGGAGAAGGCATATGACCGGGTCCCCCGGGAGACTGTGTGGGAGGTGCTGCGGGAGTATGGGGTGAGGGGGTCCCTTCTCAGGGCCATCCAATCTCTGTATGACCAAAGCGAGAGCTGTGTCCGGGTTCTCGGCAGTAAGTCAGACACGTTCCAGGTGAGGGCTGGCCTCCGCCAGGGCTGCGCTTTGTCACCAATCCTGTTCGTAGTATTTATGGATAGGATATCGAGGCGTAGTCGTGGTATGGAGGGGTTGCAGTTCGGTGGGCTGGGGATCTCATCGCTGCTCTTTGCAGATGATGTGGTCCTGATGGCATCATCGGCCTGTGACCTTCAGCACTCACTGGATCGGTTTGCAGCCGAGTGTGAAGCGGCTGGGATGAGGATCAGCACCTCTAAATCTGAGGCCATGGTTCTCAGCAGGAAACCGATGGAGTGCCTTTTCCAGGTAGGGAATGAGTCCTTACCCCAAGTGAAGGAGTTTAAGTACCTTGGGGTCTTGTTCGCGAGTGAGGGGACAATGGAGCTGGAGATTGGTCGGAGAATCGGCGCAGCGTGGGCGGTATTACATTCTGTTTATCGCACCGTTGTGACGAAAAGAGAGCTGAGCCAGAAGGCAAAGCTCTCGATCTACCGGTCAGTTTTCGTTCCTACCCTCACCTATGGTCATGAAGGTTGGGTCATGACCGAAAGAACGAGATCCAGGGTACAAGCGGCCGAAATGGGTTTCCTCAGGAGGGTGGCTGGCGTCTCCCTTAGAGATAGGGTGAGAAGCTCAGTCATCCGTGAGGAGCTCGGAGTAGAGTCGCTGCTCCTTCACGTCGAAAGGAGCCAGTTGAGGTGGTTCGGGCATCTGGTAAGGATGCCCCCTGGGCGCCTCCCTAGGGAGGTGTTCCAGGCACGTCCAGCTGGGAGGAGGCCTCGGGGAAGACCCAGGACTAGGTGGAGGGATTACATCTCCAACCTGGCATGGGAACGCCTCGGGATCCCCCAGTCAGAGCTGGTTAATGTGGCTCGGGAAAGGGAGGTTTGGGGTTCCCTGCTGGAGCTGCTCCCCCCGCGACCCGACCACGGATAAGCGGACGACGATGGATGGATGGATGGAGAATTGATATCACAATTCTCTGCCACAATTTATTTCTCACGAAGTACAATGTTTATTTGCACACATGAACCATGACAAAACAAAACAAATTGGCAGTACCACACTAGAGATTAAAATGTAAAGATTATTTTTGGCACCTATAGCACATTGCGCATCACCACAAGCCTGTAAACATAGAGGTTTCAATGAATAAAGAAAATAAAGTACATACTGGCCATTTAAGTACAGTAGGCTACCAAAAATAGTGACATATAACATAGTGAACTAAATATGGCCCTGATACAGACTCTATCTGAACTCCTTGAACATGTATTTACATAATTAAAACATGTCAATGTCAAATGCTTTCAATAAATTAACTGAAGGAGAAAAAAAATAAAAATCTAAGTCATTTAAAAATTATCGAGATCGCGATTTTATAACGATTTATCGTGCAGGTCTACTCCAGGCATAGCTGGACTGTGCATACTGCCCATATTTTGACATCGCATTTCTCCGGGTTGTTTGGTATGTATTGGCTGACGGGACAGCGCAAATTAAATTCAACCAGACATTCATCCACAGTTACGTGGAGGTCTGGATTGTCATTAGAGCATTATCGCTGGACCCACTTGTCCCATACCTCCTGTATTGCTGCGAGCGTATCACAAAGTGTATGACACAGGAGTAGGGATGGGCATGATTAATCGACGATTGATCATTAAGAATTTCGTCGATCACGTTAATTTGTCATCGATTAAACTAATGCAGGATGCGTTGTGTAGTGTGATTGAAGCAATGCAATAATTTCCACTGTCTGTGTGGCAGCAGTAATTAAACATTTTAAAACCCGGGGGCGCCATAGGCTACTCAGTTAGCTGCAATTTCCGTTTTGATTCCAAAGTAAACATGAAGAGGTCACGGCGAACTGTGGGTGGGACCATTTTGATTTAAAAAACGACTTAGTTCACTGCAAACACTGCGACGACGCGTATAAGTACAACACGGCCACGACTCAAATGATGTACCACTTAAACAAAGTGCATCCGACCCTGGTTAATGTCGGTGGCGGTGCGTCCTGCTCTCAGTCTCAACCTAGCATCAACTCGGCGTTAGCACGGAGGAGCTGTGATGCACAACGAGCAGAGAAAATTATCCAAGAGATCTGCATGTTCATTGAGATGGATATTGGAACCAGCATGTCACATTCCGTAACCACGTACCATCACCAGACTGGTAGAAACTCACTACGAACAACGGAATAAGGTTCCCCGGCCCGGGCTGGCCAAGTTAGCGCGGAGGTAGCTACTTACGTCCCGGTGTGTTCGGCGGCTGGACTGACGGTCAGTCAGATCTAAGTATTATTATGTTTTTTTTGTTAAATTATTATTTAACGTGATTCTTTTTATTTATTATTTTGGAACAAACGAGGGTCTCTGTTTAAGAAGGCCGGCTCGCAGCAGCAGGTTCCGCTGCTTCAGAGCACCGCAGCGCAAATATCTTCAAGTTTAGCCTAACCTCCAGTTTAACTGCCACAAGTTGTTCTTCTTAAGATCTTATCGAGGAAAAACACGCTGTATTTTTGTATTTTCATTGCATTTTTAATTTATAAAAAGTTAAATAAATAATGAATTTTAATATAAAAATATTAATGATTAATCGATAATTGATCATTAATTCTCCCGACGATCGACGAAGAAAATTTAATCGAATGACCATCCCTACACAGGAATAAACATGGAATGTGTTTAGAAACATGGTGGCTGGAAATATAGCTCCTTGCAGTGTCAGCATCATTGACTGTAAATCGATTTCAGCATTCAACAGGCTTGCTGTTGCTTAACATTTTGACTTTGACAATCCTGATAAAATGAGCAACCCAATGTAGGCTTTGCATATGGGTCCCATCCTAGTCTTTCCTTTCCTTTTCCTGTCCCAATACAGTTCAAGTAGGGAGAGGGACCCCAAGGAACACCGATGAGTACAAAATGCATACAGAACATTGAAAATATTAAATTATGTTTACCTCGTTGTCCCCGTTAAATGAGGAAGGTCATTACAAAAAAAAGAGACCTTAAACATTGCTTTGGGGTCAAATTAGACCCCAAGGATAACAGGAGGGTTAAGCCCCGGTCCGGTCCAATATGAACTGGTTTGGTCCAATGTTATACAATGATCCAATGGTGCCCAAATTTGCGGGATATTGCCCTGGTTTGGTCCAATGCGACTGGGTGTTAAAGCCTTGAATTGGTCCAATATTATATAATGTTAAGCCCTGTTTGAATATTTGGAGGTGATTTAGCCTTGCTTTGGTCAAATATCCACTGGAGTTTTATTGTGTTTAAGCCTTGGCTTGTCGAATATTTCCTGGTCATTTTGCCCTAGTTTGGTCCAGTATTTGTTGGTGTTTTAGCCTCGGTTTGTCCATTATTCAATGGTGTTTAGCCCTGTGTTGAGAGCCAATTGTTACAGTAATGGTGTTTTAGTCAGGGATGCACAGATGCAACTTTTCCTCTCCTGATACCAATACAGCAACTCAGTTTAGCTGCCAATACTAAGTACCGATCCGATACCAGTGACTTCTTTTTCCCAATCTGTATACGTCACTGCATGGCACTTGTTGGAATCATTTGTATGTACGGTACCATGAAGCCAGGGACTAGAGACTGAGTTGGCAGCCAAAAGTGACTTAATCATTTTGAAACACAGAATGTCGTAATGTCATGTCTTGGCTGATACCAAATCCCCTTAATAATGGCAGTATGTATAATATTAATATTTATCATTTGCTATAATGGAGTTTTAATGTGTCAATGTAATCCGTGTCATCTTTGAAGTAGCAGGGACTTAGCGTGATGTACCAGGAGAAGACTTTCTGTTGCCCTTGATTAAATCGTCGTGTGAGGACATCCTCAGAGCGTTTGCATGAAAGCAGTTCATGGAAACCCAAACTCATTCACTTTATCTTTTTACTGAACTTTTGGAAATTGAAACTCAGTTGATGATTATCCGATTTTTTGATGTGTGCCTTTCTCAGAGTTTTATGTAATAGAGCATCCACCATTAATGGAAGATCCTTAAGGTGAATGATTGGTACACACACACACACTCACAATGGCCTCTTTTTCTCTCCTCGTGTGTGTCTGTATGTATGTGTGTGTGCTACTGCCTGTGTACACCTGTGGATTAATGTACCTGGATGTTGGTGCATTTTGTGTGTGATACTGTGTGTGTGTGTGTGTGTGTGTGTGTGTGTGTGTGTGTGTGTGTGTGTGTGTGTGTGTGTTTTATATGCATTTAAATTGTGTTTTTGGTTCATGACTGCATGTTCTTGTGGGATTTCACACACTCATGTTTGAATGTGTATGTTTTTGTGATGCATTTGTATTGTGCTCGTGTGTGCTACGGTGTGGCATTTTGCGTGTATGCTTCTACATTTGTGCATTCCTGTGTGTGTGTGTGTGTGTGTGTGTGTGTGTGTGTGTGTGTGTGTGTGTGTGTGTGTATTTATAAAGGAGAGGTCCGAGGCAGAAGGGGGGATGACATGCATGTGTCCGGCCCGCTAACATCGCTGACGACTCAGACACTAACCGACTGCCCGCCCTCGCGACATGACGGACGTACTGGTAAACCAACTGCATCTCTTCCTCTCTCTGTCTCCCAGATCCCCCTTTTCTTGCTTTTCCTCTCTGTATTCACCTTCTTTATGTCTTTATGTTTTTGTAACTAAAACGCCTGCTAGCAAAGGAGCAGGCTAACGGGAATAACAGAAACGTGGCTGTTCCCAGCACAGCATACTGCAGCAAACTTGCGTCCTTGCTGTTCTATTTAGTTGGTAGGGTTTATCCCGAACAAGTTTTTTTTTTTTTTTTTAAATATTGGGTATCTACTGATACTGAGTCCGATCAGATATTTGCTTTCATGTTGATTGCATTTGTATCTGTCGCACTGAAACAGCTGTAGCTACTTAATCTGACACGCCTCATTTTTCACAAGCTATTTGATCCAAATACTGGAGGTCCTGGTTCCAAAACTTAAATCATTATGATATGAAGAGCAGTTTAATTTAGAGGTTACTACTCCTGATATTGACATGAGGCACTGTGCTAGAGAGAAGAGGTATTACTCTGGAGTTACAGAACCACAGAAACACTCTGATAGTGCAGTGGTGTTAAAGGTTCTTCCCTCACAAAGGATATTTGGCTGAGTATCAACGCCGGTTTGCAGAGAACTCACAAACCCGATAATATGCTAGTTCAGTTTTGGCCATGAAGCTGATCTGACTTAGTAAATAAAAACATTACAGGAGCCGGCCTACGTCCCGAGGTGGCCAACCAGGCGTGCCTTGCTGCATCTCAGAAACAGTTGCAGTACATTTTTAAAGGAACACGCCGACTTATTGGGACATTAGCTTATTCACCGTAACCCAGACAGTTAGACAAGTCCATACATACCCTTCTCATCTCCGTGTTTGTCGTAACTCTGTCTGACGGCTCCACCGTTAGCTTAGCCTAGCACAGATCCTGGAGGTAACCGGCTTAATAGTGTTAAAAAAGCCTTGAAAGCGTCAAAATATGCGTCAAAGCGTAACAAAGCGTCAAAAGCATAAAAAAGTGTTAAAAAAGAATTGAAAAAAAATGTCAAAAGGGTAAACAAAAGAAGAAGCTTTAAACTAAGAAGCTTAAAAGTCATTTCAGAAGTTTACTAACTGAGCAGCTTTTAATGAGATCATTTTAAATAACAGTAAATATCAATGTGAAAAATTTTATTTTTACTGAAGCTACACATAAAATGTCAGTTTGTAATTACGGGACAAAGTCTGGGTGATCAGCTGCCAGAACCTTTTCTGTTATTTTACAGATTCATTTCTTAGAGTGTAGAACAAAAATTATAACAGTAATGAGTCTCGCTCATATCTTCCATCGTTGCCGCTGGTAGATGTGAAATGCATCCTGGGATCCATCCATGTGTATCACTCTCTCCCTTAACTTTCTTATCTCTCACTCTCTCCCTTAACTTTCTTATCTCTCACTCTCTCCCTTAACTTTCTTATCTCTCACTCTCTCCCTTAACTTTCTTATCTCTCACTCTCTCCCTTAACTTTCTTATCTCTCACTCTCTCCCTTAGCTTTCTTATCTCTCACTCTCTCCCTTAACTTTCTTATCTCACTCTCTCCCTTAGCTTTCTTATCTCTCAGAGGCCATCCACATGAAGACGCGTTTGGATGCAAACGCACTTTTTTTGCATCGTTTGGGCCGATTGTCCACACGAATCCTGTAAACGCACTGCCTGTAAACGCACTTTTTTGAAACCTGGTCCCAGGGTGAATAAAAAAAACGGCTCACGTTTGGCTTCGTCTGGACGGCGAAACCGCATACGTGCGTATCGATGATGTCATCGCCACACACCTCAACCTCACAGCTGACTGCCTTCAACCCAGCTGACTGCTCTAGCAGGGACGCAATGCTGTTTATAAAGTGGAAGTAGAGAACTTATCAACTAGCTAGCTAATCTGTCTGTTTATCAACTCCTTGAATGGATTATAGTAACTTTTAGCACGGCTTATTGTAGAAAGGAAGAAAAACGTGAAGCTAGATTATCAAAAAGACATCGGATCATTGATGTTTGATTGACTGCCGATGTTAGCGCGCTAACGTTAGCTCTGCTAGCTAGCGCGCTGCAATCATGTCCGATAGCAGACAGAATTGCAAAATAGAAAGCAATCCAACAGCACATTATACAATGTAACGTTTTCTAGCGGTGGCCTTTATATAATGAGCAGTGGTGAAAGTTATTAAAGTCTAGTCCATGGCTGTATTAAGAGAACTAGTAGCTAGTCATGTTATGAAAGGAAGTGGAAGTGACTGAAGGCTGCTCTTCTTCTTCGTTCCATTAATTTCTGTAGCAATAACAGCGCCGCCTACAGGCCTGGCATATGAAGTACCGTGTTGAGTCATTTACAGATGGATTCATGTGGACATGAATTTTCTTGAACCGAATCCAGGGAAGACGGATGCGTTTTCATCCTAACATCTTCGTGTGGACATGGCCTCGCTCTCTCCCTCTCTTACCTGTCTTATCTCTCACTCTCTCTCCCTTACTTGTTTTCTTATCTTTCTTTGTTTTGCTATATATGTCAGAGGTCGCACACCTCTGGAGCAACTATGGGTTAAGTGTCTTGCTCAGGGACACATTGGTTGACGTATCGCAGTTGGAATCGAACCCTGATCTCCCACACCAAAGGCATCTGTCATATCCAATGTGCCATCGCCATCATTAGTGGAGGTGGTCTTTACGTCGGGCAACCCAGCTGAGCTACGATACACGGGGGAGGGGGAAACTCTCTGTATAGACCTCAACAGTCCCGCCCACAGCCGGTTCCATGGACAATTGGAGTATAAGCCATAAAATTGTAACCGTCGCTGGTAGACTTAAAACCAGCTACAACATGACTAAGCGATTGTATATGCTCATATAGACGCCAAAATCTATATACAATATCTATAGATTGTGTGTATAGATGGCTGTTACCGCGAGAGTAGTTTGAGTAGTAAGTTGCTACAGCAAAGTGTTCACAGACCTTCACACATACAATATGTGGTACGGTCCAAAGGTGTGTGGACACTACGGCTGCATGATATGAGGAAAATATCTAATTGCGGTTATTTTCATTGATATTGTGATTGCGATATGAGTCACGATATCGGAGGTGATCATTTTTGTATCATTCTCAAATTTCATTGAAAAATATATAAATTAAAATGATTATAGTGTGGTTTTTGTGAGGATCTGTACCAAACAAAGATTTCTTTCTGTAGTCTGTAGGATAGGATTTGTAGTCCGGGATGTTTCTGCAGCAACACAATACTTCATTCAGAATTGTTGGACACATCGTTAGCCTTTAACAAATATTGCACCCCCCCTGCAATATTGCACTAGTCCATATTGTCATTTTGATGAAATGGCGATTAATTGTGCAGCCCTACATTACACCCATACAGTGTCCCCCAGGAAATTGATAAGTGGAGGTGGTAAACGCTGCCCCTCCATGCAGGATTAGGGGGATCAGTTCTGGCTCGCAGTCAGACTTCCCGTTCATCCCAAAGGTGTTGATGATGGGGGTAAAGTAGGGGGTCTGTGCAGGCCAGTCAAATCCCTCCACACCAAACTGGGGAAACCATTTCATTATGAACCTGGCTTTGTGCACGAGGGCACTGTGCATTTAAAACAGAAAAAGGGTTCTCCCCAAACTGTTTCATTCAGACTTACCTTCTTTGAAAGTTGAGGGCCCAAACCATAAAAACCAGGCCTGGACCGACAGTATGTGGTGCCTACTTATTGGCCATGTAATGTGCACCTTAATTCAATCAGAGGAAAGCAAGAAAAACAGCAAAGCTTCTCTGTGCAGTCCTGCAAACAGCTGGCCTCTGTTTTTACTGCTCTTCCCATCGAAGAATAAGGAGAGAGACAGGGCAGAGCTGTGAAGACACGTTCCTATATCTCATCCTTGGATGCCTGGGGCATTTATGCAGCTTGAAGGACACAGTCAGATTTGTGAGGTTTGGTGTTGTTGTGAAAAAGAGAGATTTTGACAAGTCTAGACTGGACTCAAGTGGTGTCCAAGTTTAGAGGAAGACGGAATGTAAATGTTGGGTTTAGCAGCTTTTCCCTTTAAGCCATCAGGGCTTGAATACGCCCACGCAGTCATGTAGGGTGTGTGTGTGTGTGTTTGTGTGTGTGTGTGTGTGTTTGTGTGTGTGTGTGTGTGTGTGTGTGTGTGTGTGTGTGTGTGTGTGTGTGTGTGTGTGTGTGTGGACACCAGGTCTGATTCATCAAGTTTCAGAAAGAAACCAAGAAGCCCCGTGTGTCACAATACCTCTGACTCTGTTTCCTGCTTCTCTCTCTCTCTCTCTCTCTCTCTCTCTCTCTCTCTCCATCTTTTCCTGTTGCATTGAACTGCCTTTCGTCTCTCTCTTCCTCCTTTACTGGAGTGAAGGCGTGTTGATTGATGGAAACGTTGCGGCTATTAGCCAGCGAGCGAGAGAAAAAGCAGAAGCCGTTTGTTCTTTCATTCAGTCGTCCGCCGTGGATCCACCATTGAATCGTCTCGTCTCTGGTGAGCGCTGCTGCTGCTGCTGCTGCTGCTGCTGCTGCTGAATGCTTTCTGTGTGCTGCCAGTTTAACGTGCCACTTATTGAACAGGGTTTCTTGTTTTGTATGCTCTTACAAGTTGTGCCTTTTATAGTTCAACAGATAAAGCAAGGCAGTACCGGGGTTAGTGGTTTGATTCCCTCTCTGGCTGCCCGTGCAGTGGAATTTCACTTCATTGCTCAAATCTAGGTGATTTACCAGCACCCATTCTGTCTTGTCTTTCTGAGGAAATGCTTTCAACACCCTGCTAGATGAACGTGAAAATGCATCGTCATCAAACTTTAAACAAGGCTGCTTGTCTCAGTTCCTGTAAAGTGGACATCCCGGCGATATGCAGTTTTGCATTTGTTGCCTGATAAACAAGAAATAACCTGCATGTTTTACACGTTGGATTTCACACTTTGCGGGCAGGGATCGGCTTTCTTTTCTGGCCAAAAGATCATTTTTTGGGCATTTTTGCCTTTAATCACCAGGACAGCATGCGAGGGGAGAGAGAGGGGACAGACATGCAGGAAACCTGCCGCAGGTTGGATTTGAACCCTGGGACTCTGCGTCGAGGAATAAATCTTTTTATATGGGCATGTGCTTTACCAGCTGAGCTACCTGTGCACCCAGGAATTGGCTTTCTTGGGTTTATGGTTTATCGTTTGTTTGGATACCCTTTTCTACTTTAACAATAAGGTAGAATGTGCACTTACAATACATTAGAGCTGCACAGATTAATTAATTAGTTGTCAACTATTTAATTAATCACCCACTAGGGCTGCAGCTATAGTTTTAGTAATCGAGTAATCTAACGATTATTCCATCGATTAGTCGAGTAATCGGATAAGAAATACTTTTGCTTTATAGTAAACAGCAATAGTAAATATACAAAAGAGAGGTTTCCTTTTTTTTTAGAAAAAGCAACACTTTCATTGCCTAAATTTCATACAATAACAGGGATAGATGCTGATATTTTGAAGCACTGGCCGCATGGGCCACCGAGCCTCTTATTCTGTTGGCCAAATGACATTTTTGGTGGCCCAAATGTAGATCTTCTCGCCCCCTTCCCCTTCATGCCTCTGGCTCTTTACACTGGATATGCAAAAGAGCTGTTCACTAAGCCCAGGTAAATGTGACGGTACAAAGCTTACAGCAGGGCTATTCAACTATACTGTTCTGGGAGGACACATTTTCAGAAGGCTAATACTGAGTGAGGAGAAAGAATAAAGAATGCAGATGTCACCGGCCAACAACGTCATTCACGTGCATATTAAGTAGCCACGTGCAGGTACCGCTGGTAGAGAGATAGATAGGGAGGGGCTGGTTTGTCTCCAGCAGCAGCAGAGTTTACAAGAATTTGTCCAAATTTCAAGATTTGTAGCAAACTAATAAAAAGTTAGACTACAAACCGACAGCTGTCGCTTTAGCTTGTTTATAAAACATGTCTATTTGCAGAGTATAGCTGTAGTTGGACAGTCGGTGGACGAGAGTAGCAGACGTTACCTTGTGTCGGGTTTGCTCTGTGGAATGGATGAGTAGACTGGATGTTTTCCACTGAGATGATGTAGCATTGACGCACTGCTATCGTAAGCTATTTTTTATTTTTTTTTTACAATAGACACACTGTATAATAATTATCCGTGCGGAAACACAGTGAGTGATTGAAAATGAAAGGCCCTGACACACCAAGGCGACCGTCGGTGTGTCAGACCATCAGCCTTCGTCTGCCTTTTTTTCGGGCGATTCCGTTGGGTGGCTGTCTGTCGTCGGCCGAACAGCCAATTCATCTGATTGGCTGTTTCGCTTGTGACAGGCCCACACAAGGCTCCTTTAATTATTTTTTTTTATCTCATCTGATCAAACACGTAAGAGCTATAAAAACAAAATGATCAAAAATGACGTTTGGATGTTCCTTCTAAAAAACACAGGTTTGAACGATTGGAAATAATATTTTTTCACATTATGTCCATAATATGGCAAACGTACAATGAGATATACATAATTACTTGTGCAGGTATATTTATTTCAACAATAACATGTCTTTTAAAATATCTCTACATACCTACACATTACAAAATATACGTTCATAAACCTATACCATGATATTTAATATAAAGACCGTAATAGACCTCTCTCTCTCTCTCTCTCTCTCTCTCTCTCTCTCTCTCTCTCTCTCTCTCTTTCTCTATCTCTCTCTCTCTCTCTCTCTCTCTCTCTCTCTCTGCACCATCAGATGATTTTCTGTAACCAGTGTATGATCAAGGCATGTTGGTTGGGTGGAATTAGCAAGCTACCGTTAGCTAACGAGCTAGCAGCCAGCCGTTCGGTCGCTCCGCTCCCACTTTGCAGAGAGAACGGAAGACAGCTCGGGAGAGGGACAGTCTGGTTAGCCATCTCCCGGTGTCCGCTGGCTTTCCTGGCGGGGAGTGAAGCAGATGGACCGTAGGCTCTGTTTGGTTGGTTCTGCCATTTGTTGTGTGTATCAGAGCAACGTTATCCGGTTTCCCTTGTTGAATGACCAGCAGAATACCACCGCCTGCTTGTATGGAGACTTATTTCCTCTCACGCAGGCGCAGAACGTAGGTGGTACTTGGCCGTCGGCTGTAGTCTGCATGGTGTGTTCCAGTGCTAATTTAAAACGAGACAAGGCGACGCCACAGTTGGCCTTCATCGCCACTAGTTCCTGGCCGTCGGCTTGGTGTGTCAGGGCCTTAACATGCAGATGCCAGCAGGGAGTTTTGACAGCTTTGCAAGAAATGAAAAAAGTAACATTATTGTTTTCATGTTTAACTCTGCCTATTGTAAGGCTGAAGCTAACACTTATTTTCTTTATTAACTAATCTTATGATTTTCTCCATTAATCAAAGACTTTTATTTGGTCTATAAAAAAGTGACCAAATCAAAGATATTGTTTGTACAACCAACAGAGGTAGAGTGTTTTATGTTTCCCCTGTTTTAAACCTTCAGATGTTCTCTGTTAGTACCTCTGAGAGGTACTAAAGTAGAACAGGTAGAACAGAAAGTGTGGCTGTTGATGGACACACACACACACACACACACACACACACACACACACACACACAGACACACACACACACACACACACACACACACAGTTTAAGGGTTAATGGGAGGGCAACATCATCTTGTTCAGTGTAGGGAGATCCACTCTAAATGGATGTGTTGCAGCTTGTATGGTTGTAGTGGTGTGTGTGTGTGTGTGTGGACAGGTTGTTGCGATGTGTGCGTATCACTTTGTTTGTGTACTGTAACTTTGAATGCATGTGTGCGCAGTTGTAGCTTGATTTGTGTGTGTGTGTGTGTGTGTGTGTGTGTGTGTGTGTGTGTGTGTGTGTGTGTGTGTGTGTGTGTGCTAAGACAGGCTTGTCCATATGACGAGGGGAGATGAATTGGGGAGCTGATATGGTTTGTCAGTGCAGCCGACTCTGGTAAAAAACCCTGATTCTGTCACCACAGAGTGCTGTTAGGCTGGATTTATAGACCCACTTACTGTGTGTGTGTGTGTGTGTGTGTGTGTGTGTGTGTGTGTGTGTGTGTGTGTGTGTGTGTGTGTGTGTGTGTGTGTGTGTGTGTGTGTGTGTGTGTGTGTGTGTGTGTGTGTGTGTGTGTGTTAAACAGTGCATTAGCGAAGCTTTAGCTGTGTTTAACATGTCAGGACAGGAGCTTGAAGCTTGAAGCTCCTTTTCTCCATAAAACATTTCCCCGTCTTACTGCACCGGATCTGGGGTGTGACTCACTAAAACCCATGGCTTTTCCCTAGGGCTTTTTAGAGCGCTCAGGTGCATATGCTCATTTGAACATTGGTGACATCATCATTGAGCTTCGTGGCTGTCGGGTGCAGCCTTAGACTGTATAAAATAGGTCGCAGCGAGGGAAAGATCACTCAAGCAAAATTTGGAGGAGTGGATTGTAAACCTGTACAGAAGCTGTCGCTAGCTCCGTGGCTAACCCCCTTCACTTCAACCAGCAGGTAGCAAGTAAGACAAACACACCTGCCTCTTTCTTTTTCTCTGTCTCTATCCATCACAAACTGGCTAACATGTGGGCTGCAGCTCAAACCGTCATGCAGCACCTGCATCTGTGCAGAAGACAACGTGCTTAGGCAGCGTGCAAAAACACTTAGCAGTGTGCCTAAGCCGTATGAGGGCAGGGAAAACTCCTGAAGTCCACCTGTACTGTTTGTAAGATTTACTAGGGTTGTACACATTTAGCTCTGATTGACGTCACGCAGCCTTCGAAGCAGCAAAGTTAACACTGACCAGAGCAGAAACACAGTGGAAACACAAGTCTGTTTAAAGTGAGTAAATCTACTTCATAGATGGAAGCGGTGGCCAAGGTAACTCAAGGAACTACAGCTAGGAGTTTAGTGAACATTTTTTAATAGATGATTAATTGTTACAGTTGGTTGTTTTTTTTTTCGAAAGAAAAATGGCAAATATTGTCTGGTTCCAGCATCTCTGATGAAAACCTTTGCTGCTTTTCTGTGTTTAACAAAAAAAACAATCAACATCTTTGGGTTTTTGGAAAACAAGACGTTTGCGAATGGTTTTCACTGATTAACCTAAAAAGATAATAACAGGGTATTTGCTAAAAAAAAGTGTTTTTGTGTTGTGTTTTGTGCTGTGGCGTATTTTAGTCCCACCATACATGTTTGAATATCAAAGTTCCAGCCAAACTTGAAGTCTCCCTTTTAGCATGTGTGTTTGTGTGTGTGCGTATGCAGTTTGAGACGAGTGTATGTCTTGACACCAAGATGTGCTCTCCAAACCCCTGGCATGCAGTTGTTATAGCAGTCTGACCTGAATTTGCCATTATTATGGTTATATAACCCATTCGACTTTACACTTTCTGTGATTTGTTTCAATTATTTTTCATGTTAAAATAGCAGTTTACAGTTCAGCTGTTTGGCAAGACATTGTTTTTTAGATTAAACAAAGAAAGCGGAGAGCAAAATCTGCAGATAAAATCTGCATGTGGTTCAACAACGGGTTGATGGGCAGACTGAATCAAAGCAGTACGGCTGTTTGCAGAGCAGCATTCGACAGCCAGACATAGAACAATAAACAACACAAGTTTAAAGTTTACAGCTTTACTTTACCTATTTCATTTAATTTGGAAAATAAAGACAGGGTTGGGGATCCCCTCCTTTCCTCAGCATGCATCTTGTGTCCTCGATAACCCCGAGTGCAGAGTGAACTCTGTACTCCCAGTATTCAGCAAAAAAAAAAAAATGCTGTTTTAGGATTTTATAGTGTAAAACATTAAACCTCAAACACACACAGACAAGCACCAGCAGCTGTAAACAGAAAACAGCACTGGTTAGCTGCAGGTGGCACATGTATCAGCATTACAGATGCTTTTAATTTCCATTGTCTGTAGATAGCGCACGTTGCTAAATCAACAGCTGTTGCTCTCTGTTAATCTACAAAGTTCACATTTTGTTCTGGAGTCTTCAGCATGAACATACTCATTAAATCCATAACAACCAATTATTTATTTTTTTAATTTTTTGGGGGGCTTTTCCCTTTATTATAGTGACAGATGAAGACATGAAAGAGGGAGAGAGATGGGGGATGACACGCTGCAAAGGGCCGTGGGTCGGATTCGAACCTGGGCTGCTGCAGGACTCAGCCAACATGGGGCGAACGCTCTTACTGGGCGAGCTAGCTCACTCTAACGCCGGCGGGGCTGCTCAGTTCCCCCCGCAACTGAAGCGCGCACACACACAAACACACATACAAACACACGGTGGATGCATGCAGCAAAAAGAGACGAGATGAGACGTAGGCTACAGGATGACCTAAATTGAAGACAGCTGCGCTCATTATTGTAAGTGCAATGAGTTAAAGTCCAGTAAGTACTTTATCAAACCGTATAATGTGTGCCAGGCCAGGCCAGGATAGGAAATTAACTAAACACTGTAGGCTAAAGATCAACCAGCCACTGACAGACATGTTCAAATTTGATTTATTCAATAAATTATTATTTTTTGCTGTAAATCCACCAACCATTTTCATATTATACCAACATTTGCAGCATCCTGGGCCTTTTTGGTTACTGAGTAACTTTATTCTCCCTAAAACAAGTTTCCTTATTATTTTTTTAAATAACTATTCAAATTTTGTTTTGCTTTTTTATGTTTAATGTATTCTGACTTATTCAATGAAGCTTTAAGAGTTCCTCTCTTTTTGTTTTAAAGAATAGGCCTACACTTTTTGTAAGAGCTACACTCAAGTTGGCAGTTTGATAAATAATAATTTTACAAGTTATTTCAATTGATATTCTGTAATATTTCAATATACATAAGTTCCTGTAGATGGCAATACACAATCTCCTTTTTTTCCCTAATAAATGAAAAGCTTGTTAAAATCATCAATGTCTCCCTCTTGCTGTATCAGAATCTCAGCTAGCTTTCCTCCGAGATGGTCCCAATAATGTGCTTAATGTCAAGTCAAATTCAGTTTGTGCATCATTACATGATATAACTATTTTGTAATACTGTATCCTACATTGTGGATAAGTAAGCTATAGCCTATACAATATGCTGAAGTATATTTCTGGAGTGTTAAAGATTAAAAGAAAAAATAACAAGAACCGTACAGAACTGAAAACCGTGACCCTAAAACCGGGATACGAACCGTGGGTTTTGTGAACCGTACCACCCGTAATGTGAACATATATAAAGTGATCAAAGAGAATAAGCCAGTTTTAAAAGGTGGGTTTTTAGGTGACTTTTGAAACTGGAAAGACAGTCAGTGTTGCGGATATTCCGTGGAAGGGAGTTCCAGATGCAGGGGGCTTAGCGACTGAATGCTCTAAGCCCAAAGATGGTCAAACGGGCGGAGGGTTGAGTGAGGTGTATGGAAGTGGAAGACTAGAGAGTACAGGTGGGTGTGTTGATGTGAACGAGATCAGTGAGGTAGAGAGGAGTGAGGTTGAATGGCCTTGAAGGTGAGATGCAGGATCTTGTAATCAATGCAGTATTCAACCGTGAGCTAATGAAGCTGCTGAAGAACAGGAGTGATATGATTAATAGAAGGGGTTCTGGTGATGACAGCAGAGTTCTGAACCAGTTGAAGTTTGTGTATGGATTTGCAGGGAAGACCATAGAGAAGGGAATTACAGTAATCAATGCGTGATGAATATGCAGACCGAGTGACATTGTTTATGTGTGCTTGGAATGAGTGTGCTGTCGAGGATGACACCCAGACTCTTCACCTGTGGAGGGGGGGAAACCAAGGAGTTGTCAATGGTGAGAGAGAAACTGTCTGTTTTTCTCAGAGTGGATTTGGTGCCAATGAGGATAACCTCAGTTGTTTCACTGTTAAGTTTTAGAAAATTACCGGAAAACCAGGATGGGAGGGAGGATGTAGGTTTGGTGGACAGGTAGAGTTGGGTGTCATCCGCGTAGCAATGGAAATTAATTTTGAATTTGCGGAAGATAAGTGGGCCGGAACGATCTGGAACAGTGTTCTGGCACCTTTGAATTAATTAAATTAATCTAATTGGCAGTTTCATACATTCGTGTTTCTCGTTCTTTTAAAATAACCCCAAATATCCATTCCAGTTTGTCCCCATTCAGAAAAAAAGGTTTTATTGCCAAGTACGTTTTTCACACATACAAGGAATTTGTCTTGGTGTTGTTGGTGCATGTCACACATTCTCTTAATATAATAAGGATATGAAGAATATAAACAATATAATTATGAATATATACACACAGTATGTATTTAAATAAAAATAAAGATAGAATAAAAATAAAAATAAGTAAAGAGGAATGTGATGGAGGATGTGAGGATGGACTCGATGATGGCTGTGTAGAAGTGCACCATCATTGTCTTTGGCAGGTTGAATTTCTTCAGCTGCTGCAGGAAGTACATCCTCTGTTGTGCTTTCTTGATGAGGGAGCTGATGTTCAGCTCCCACTTGGGAGATGAAAGTTCCCAGGAAGCAGAAAGACTCAGAGGGTGATGGGGGCAGGTAGGGCTGAGTTCTTCCTGAAGTCCACAACCATCTCCACTGTCTTTAGAGCTTTGAGCTCCAAGTTGTCTTGGTTGCATCAGGTCACCAGGTGGTCAGCCTCCCGCCTGTAGGCGGATCTATGTCAGAGATGAGGCCGATGACGGAGGTGTCGTCCGCAAACTTCAGAAGCTTGACAGACTGGTGACTAGAGGTGCAGCTGTTAGTGTACAGGGAGAAAAGCAGAGGAGGAAGAACGCAGCCCTGGGAGGATCCGGTGCTGATGGTTTGTGAGTCAGAGACGTGTTCCCCCAGCTTCACATGCTGCTTCCTGTCAGACAGGAAGTCAGTGATCCACCTGCACCAAACATGCCTTCATCCTATACTTGTTACAGAAAAATAGCTGAACAAAATTGTCACTCATCTGGCCCAATTTGGACCGAAGGCCGACGGTCGCCTCAGTGTGCTGCAGATTTGGTGTTTTTAGACAGCGTATTTGGTTAAAACAGATCTGTGATGCTGTTCTGCCCTCGCTGTTCTCCGTAAATTTAACTGGAAGTGTGTTTTTATGTGGACTGACTGCGTAGAAAAATAACCTTTGCAATGTGGTAACTTAGGAGGTAATTTGGCCTTGTGTACTTTGGCATGCAGATATCACACCAGTCATAATTTAATGGTATAATTTGGCTGTTTTGGAAGTAGGAAATAACGAGAGCAACAGGTAGCTAGATGTAGAAATGAGTTTGCTTTAAGTGCTGTGTAGTGGATATAGACTTTATTAAAGTAGAAGTGTTACATTCAACCTGCCAGATCCCACTTGAACCCCTGTTTATAGGTGAAACGTTCTGATGGAGGCAACAGACGAACAGTCATTCTCGTGGGACCATCCCTCCATGGTGGTAGCGCAGGGGTCTGAATTTGAGTTGCTACAGCCGGTAACTGAAGGTCCATCTCCTGAGCTGCCGCCCACTCTCCTCCCACGGTGGCAGGGAGGGAGACGGAGGGCCCGCTACCTAACCCTTGATTCATTTGTGGTCTGATACACAGACAGAGAGCGGGCCAAGGAGGGCTGAGTGAATCAATGTACTGTGTGCAGCTCTACAACAAATTAGGATTTGACTAAATAGTAAAATAGAGTAGAAAATAAATGTTAGTAGATGTTCATATTGTGGCAGGCCGCCACATATCTATGTATGGGAAGCACTAATTATTTCTCTCTTTCATTTCATTTTTCTGTCTCTTGATCTGTCATGGTGAGCACCGCCTCTCTGTCACACACACACATACACACACACACACACACACACAAACACACACACACAGTCACAGTGGGCTTTTGGCGATCAGGTGGTGAGATTATGGAACTGTAATCTCTCAGATTAATACTTAAAATGAGCGCTTAATTACTTAAAGCCTGCTGTTAGCTGCAGCTGTGTGTGTGTGTGTGTGTGTGTGTGTGTGTGTGTGTGTGTGTGTGTGTGTGTGTGTGTGTGTGTGTGTGTGT
>CM042433.1:32199554-32247054 GCA_023631565.1 Gymnocephalus cernua | reverse complement strand
TTTTTTTTATAAATTTTATTTTAACTTTTTTAAACTTTACAAAAACTAGAAAAAAAAAACTACATGCAAGATGGTATACAGCATGTCATTGTTACCTGGATTAAAGGAAGACAGAGGCTATATGAGAATACACATAATAACCAGTGGTAGTCCAGTGTTTCCTGTCTCATGATACCGTCATGTATGTAATAAGCTGGTAGCTTTTAATATGGTGTGTGGATCTTTTGTCTGATTCCTGTGTTTTATCAGTCAGCCCCTACAGGCAGCACAACATGAAAATCCTGCAGGTTACTGCTTTCATTCACTAATCTACAGTGTTACCAGCATCACCGACCCTTCTGCCACATTCACCCGCTCTCTGGAGTGTTGGCATCAAGCACACACACACACACACACACACACACACACACACACACACACACACACACGCACACACGCACACACACACACACACTGTGTGGACAGCTGGAGGCTAATGTTAGCTGCGCTGTAGTTTCATCATTTTAGAGAAATAGATAAATAACAAATGCACCCAATCTAATGATGATAGCATTGGCATGGAATTATCTAAACACACACACAATTACACACACACACACACACACACACACACACACACACACACACACACACACACACACACACACACACACACACACACACACACACACACAATGCATGTATTTGTGTATGTTTATGTTGGCTTACTTCTCCTTGTACATCTGAATGCACCTTTATGTGTGTGTATGTCTCTTTGTGTGCTTTTTCATTATGTATGTGTGTATATTTGCTGTCTACGGGACCTAGTGATGTACACTATGTGCTCATATGTGTGTTACTGTTTGCGACTGTGCAGGATGTGTATATTTGCCCATATGGCCGACATGTTTCATTACTCTTTCTGGTTCATGTCTCAAGATTACAAAGTGAATCTGTGTGTGTGTGTGTGTGTGTGTGTGTGTGTGTGTGTGTGTGTGTGTGTGTGTGTGTGTGTGTGTGTGTGTGTGTGTGTGTGTGTGTGAGAGATCACAGCTCAATCACATGATGCATCACATTGCCCGGTCTGTCTCCATACCCGCTCTCTTTCACTTCCTCTATTCTACATGGTGTCTCTCTCTCTTCTGCCATATTCTGCCATCTCTCTAAGTTTGTAATTCTCTTGTTTCCCTCTTTCTCTCTTTGTCTTTTACTCTATAATCTCTTTCTTGACATCTTTTAGCATCTCTTATCCTTTTGTTATATCTCTCCCTGTCTCTTAGCTCTTCGTCTGTTTCTCCCAATCCATTAATTTATTCCCTGTCTCGCCATCTCCCATCAGTTAACCCCACTTCTCTCATTTTCCTTTTTTCCGTCTCAATCTCCACCTCTTCCCCATCCCACTAACTGTTTGAAAACTGGAACGTGGTCAAAGACTGAATTTGTTTTTTGTTCATCTTGATCTAAATCAGCAGCTTTATGTTCCATTCTTTTTTGCAAAGAAGTGCTCATAACTGCCTTCTAGTCACTGACACATGCTTGTGCTTCTTCATCCAACTGACAGATCTGTCTTTCTTCTCTATTCTCCGCTTTATCTCTCCCTCCCATCTCGAATTATAATAAAATTATTATCATTATTAGCATGTCTGATTCACAGATACAGTATTCAGTAAACCAGGCGTGTCAAACTCAACTTCCCTAGGGGCCACACTAGAAAATGAGAATCACATCAGGGGCCAGACATATAGGGCCCTATCTTGCACCCAGCGCAATTGACTTTGTACACTGACGCATGTATCATTCCTATTTTGCACCGGACGCACAGCTGACTTTTCCCTCCACAGACGCACGTCGGTAAATTAGGGAATGAACTTGCGCTCCCGGGGGCGGTTCAGCGAAAAGAGGAGGCGTGTTCCTTCAGTTTCAGAAAACAATTCCGCCACAGACCAGAAAAAACCTAGTCTAAAGTCAGTGGTGCTAGTCTGAAGTCAGTGGTGCTAGTCTAAAGTCAGTGGTGCTAGTCTGAAGTCAGTGGTGCTAGTCTAAAGTCAGTGGTGCTAGTCTGAAGTCAGTGGTGCTAGTCTAAAGTCAGTGGTGCTAGTCTGAAGTCAGTGGTGCTAGTCTGAAGTCAGTAGTGCTAGTCTAAAGTCAGTGGTGCTAGTCTAAAGTCAGTGGTGCTAGTCTAAAGTCAGTGGTGCTAGTCTAAAGTCAGTGGCGCTAGTCTAAAGTCAGTGGTGCTAGTCTAAAGTCAGTGGTACTAGTCTAAAGTCAGTGGTGCTAGTCTGAAGTCAGTGGTGCTAGTCTAAAGTCAGTGGTGCTAGTCTGAAGTCAGTGGTGCTAGTCTAAAGTCAGTGGTGCTAGTCTGAAGTCAGTGGTGCTAGTCTAAAGTCAGTGGCTCTAGTCTGAAGTCAGTGGTGCTAGTCTGAAGTCAGTGGTGCTAGTCTAAAGTCAGTGGTGCTAGTCTAAAGTCAGTGGTGCTAGTCTAAAGTCAGTGGCGCGAGTCTAAAGTCAGTGGTGCTAGTCTAAAGTCAGTGGTGCGAGTCTAAAGTCAGTGGTGCTAGTCTAAAGTCAGTGGTGCTAGTCTGAAGTCAGTGGTGCTAGTCTAAAGTCAGTGGTGCTAGTCTAAAGTCAGTGGTGCGAGTCTAAAGTCAGTGGTGCTAGTCTAAAGTCAGTGGTGCTAGTCTGAAGTCAGTGGTGCTAGTCTAAAGTCAGTGGTGCTAGTCTAAAGTCAGTGGTGCTAGTCTGAAGTCAGTGGTGCTAGTCTAAAGTCAGTGGTGCGAGTCTAAAGTCAGTGGTGCTAGTCTAAAGTCAGTGGCTCTAGTCTAAAGTCAGTGGTGCTAGTCTAAAGTCAGTGGTGCTAGTCTAAAGTCAGTGGTGCTAGTCTAAAGTCAGTGGTGCTAGTCTAAAGTCAGTGGTGCGAGTCTAAAGTCAGTGGTGCTAGTCTAAAGTCAGTGGCGCGAGTCTAAAGTCAGTGGTGCTAGTCTAAAGTCAGTGGTGCGAGTCTAAAGTCAGTGGCTCTAGTCTGAAGTCAGTGGTGCTAGTCTAAAGTCAGTGGTGCGAGTCTAAAGTCAGTGGTGCTAGTCTAAAGTCAGTGGTGCTAGTCTGAAGTCAGTGGTGCTAGTCTAAAGTCAGTGGCTCTAGTCTAAAGTCAGTGGTGCTAGTCTAAAGTCAGTGGTGCTAGTCTAAAGTCAGTGGTGCTAGTCTAAAGTCAGTGGTGCGAGTCTAAAGTCAGTGGTGCTAGTCTAAAGTCAGTGGCGCGAGTCTAAAGTCAGTGGCGCGAGTCTAAAGTCAGTGGCGCTAGTCTAAAGTCAGTGGCGCTAGTCTAAAGTCAGTGGCGCTAGTCTAAAGTCAGTGGTGCTAGTCTAAAGTCAGTGGTGCTAGTCTAAAGTCAGTGGTGCGAGTCTAAAGTCAGTGGTGCTAGTCTAAAGTCAGTGGCGCGAGTCTAAAGTCAGTGGCGCTAGTCTAAAGTCAGTGACTCTAGTCTAAAGTCAGTGGCGCTAGTCTAAAGTCAGTGGCGCTAGTCTAAAGTCAGTGGTGCGAGTCTAAAGTCAGTGGTGCGAGTCTAAAGTCAGTGGTGCTAGTCTAAAGTCAGTGGTGCTAGTCTAAAGTCAGTGGCGCTAGTCTAAAGTCAGTGGTGCGAGTCTAAAGTCAGTGGCTCTAGTTTGAAGTCAGTGGTGCTAGTCTAAAGTCAGTGGTGCGAGTCTAAAGTCAGTGGTGCTAGTCTAAAGTCAGTGGTGCTAGTCTGAAGTCAGTGGCTCTAGTCTGAAGTCAGTGGCGCGTTATTCAGATGCTATTTTAGAGGCGCATGCTTGGCCATAATGTAGCGTGTGCACAACACACATACACTTTGCTTCTCTCATCTACACGGACGCAGCAGTTCCCATTTTTGCAAACCATAAATAATTACAAGGAAAAATATTAGTGAAAATGTGTCTCAGGTGTTTGGATAGGTCAGGAGGCACTTTACAGTCCAGTCCTCAAAAAGTCACAACATTCTTTGTGGCTTGTTGTGTTTTACACATTTCCATGAATCATGGATGTGTTGATGACATAAATGAGGAAATATTAGAGGACTTAAGAGACGTGATGTTGAACTACGGCGGGATTGGACACTTGAGGGTCTGGGAGTGGCAATGCGCGATGTGCTCCTGGTGGAGCGGGTGGACGGAGATGGAGTGGGGGGGGAGGAGGAAGGGGCACAACAGGAGCAGGTGGTGCGTTTGGAGGCCCACGCTCCATGGCTGCTGCAATCCTCTCCAGACTTGAGGAGATGCGCCCGAGAGGCCGCAGCAACATCTCCACCCGGTCAAGACGGGCATTTATTACTTTGCTGCATCCCGGACAGCTCCTGCTCCAGCCCTGACGAGAACATCGTTCATCAGCTGTGAACCGCTCCTGGGTGCGCCAGGAAAATCTGTTGTCATAACAGCAATCCGCACAACAAGCGCGCCTGCTCTTAAAGGGAATGTGAGATGACGCTCTGATTGGTTTATTGCATGTTACCTAGCTACTTCAGACCAACCCATTTTAGATTTGCGTCGGGCGCAAGACTCATTTATCCCGCCAGTATAATAGCAAAGGCGCCCGAGCTCCGCCCACAAAGCGACTTGCATTTCGCGTTTGATACGTTTCAGATCGTTAAATTAGGGCCCTTAGAGTTTATTGCTTTTACGTCAAGGGAAAAGTCAAATATCTTTGACTATATTATTGCATGTCTCATATTGTCTTCTCACAGTTTGGTCATCAAAAATGTCGACGAAAATGTCAAGAACGTTTGGAAAAGTGACAAAAAGTAGGTGGGCCAAAATGTATTGTGAACCTAAAAATTATATACTTTTAGGTTCACAATACATACAAGGGGCCAGATTTGGCCCGCGGACCTTGAGTTTGACACGTGTGTAGAAGACTGTCTGTCTGGCAAGATAGACACTAATGTTGCAGAATATTTTCTAATAAAAACTAAATAAACCAATAACAGTTAATTCTCTTATTTGACTTCAGATCCTTCACTGTGAACTCAGAATCATCCATCCTCTCTAAAGGCAAACATGCTATGTGTAGCATTTAAAACACTGACACACACACACACACACACATATGTCCATGCTTCCTCTGTAGGATGACTGTAAACAAAGGTGTAGCGATCCAGCTCAGCTCTGCAAATGCAAAAAAATGCAGCGAGAAGCTTACTGGCTTTCTTGTGGGATTCGCTTGTGGGCTTTCCAAAACTGTACCAATAGGCGTTTTCCCACCGGATAGTACTTGTACTTTTTAGGGGAAAAGTACACTTCTAAGCAGTTCTAAGAACTACTTTCCCCCAAAATCTAAATAATTGTTAAAAATGCCCCGCTGTTGCTCTGTCTGCAAGTACAGAAGGTGCACTGCAAGATCTGGGTTGGCAGTGGGCGTGACTTATAAGTTCGACCAATCAAGTAGACCTAGGAAAAGGGAAAAGACCCTGCTCTGAAGTAGGAGCTAAAAAAGTCCCAAAATACGGGCAGAAAAAAATCCCGAAATTTGTCCGGTGGGAACACGACAAAAAAAGTGTTCTAGGAACGTTTTAGTTCTAGGAACTGCAAAAGTCCCTCCGGTGGGAAAACGCCTAATGTCTCAAAATGAAAATCCCACATAAAAATACATATGATGCAGTGGTGGAAGAAGAAGAAGTAGTCAGATCTTTTACTAAGTAAAAGTACTAATACCACACTGTACAATACTCTGTTACAAGTAAAAGTCGAGCATTGAACATGTTACTTAAGTAAAAGTATGTAAGTATCATCAGGAAAATGTACTTAAAGCATTAAAAGTAAAAGTACTCAATGCAGAAAATTTCTCCCATTTTAGAAACTGGAAAGGATCAACCAGTTGTGTGTTTAGTGGTCTGATCATCTCAGCTGGACTTGTAGCTGTTATATTGTTGGCTAGTTTCATTGATAATAAAACATCAGATTTTATACACTACATGTGTTTTGTGTGCAAGACTCTTAATGTGTAAAGTAACTAGTAACTAAAGCTGTCAGTACAAAGTACAATATTTCTCTCTGAAATATAGCAGAGTAGAAGTAGAAAGTGGCATGAAAAGAAAAGACTCAAGTAAAGTGCAAGTTTTTAAATTAAAAAATACATTATTAAATTATTTAAACCAGTGGTTCCCTCACAAAAAAACAGTATCAAGTTGGGGGAAGAGTATAAATAGTTCTTCCACCACTGTAAAGGACAAAGAAATCTCAGTATATGTGTGTCTCTCTGTCTGTGTCTTTGCAGTACACGGGTCCCATCCCGGCCGAGCGAGGGGGCGAGCCAGCCATGGGGGGAGGTCGCAGCGAGACCTCGGCACTGAGCGGGCCGGGAGGGGGGCGGGGCATGACCACTACCCACAATTCCCAACGGCCCAACGCCTGCTGCTTCTGCTGGTGCTGCTGTTGCAGCTGCTCATGGTAGGAGACAAAAACACACACACACACACACACACACACACACACAGGAATACATGGGACTCACGATCACACACAGTGAGTCTCCAGACATTAGTCAGACAGTAACTGTGCAGTGATTAGGTCTCTATAGTTCAGTATAGTTCCCACAGGGAAACTTATTATTTATAGCACTCTTTCTGTGTCACACACACACACACACACACACACACACACACACACACACACACACACACACACACACACACGCACTGCTTTACCCTGCTGTTAACATAACTGTGGTTAGTGGTGTCATTAAAAGGGGTAGCATTGTAGGTGATTGTACATGTGTTTATAGTTCTGACAGCAATTACTCTTGTCATTCTATCAGCTGTGTGTGCGTGTGCGTGCGTGCGTGCGTCCTGCCTGAGAGCAGTTTTATTATCATGTCAGTCTCACCGTCAGGAATGAAGAGGAGCGACGGCGGCGGAGGAGGAGGAGGAGAATATCACAGGACACCAAGATGGAAACCATACCAAACTGTGAAGCTTGGTGGGTCTGCAGCGCTAACACACAAACACACACACACTAGAGCTTAGATTGGGCCCAAAAAATCAAGCCCGACCCTACCGAAGCCTGTGCACGTTGTGTCCGAGCCCGGCCCGGACCGACACATTAACTGGAATTATGAGCCTGAACCTGATTTAAACCCGACAATGTTTTAATATGTGGGCCGTTATAACTCACGTTCTCAACTACAATTCAGAGTTGTTTGAAGTAGCTACAGAAATCTGTTTAGAATTATCTTAATGAATAATGCAACAAGGACGAAGCATGTAAACTGCGCTGTTTGTTTATTTAGAATGGAACGGATCGCAAATGGATCTGAATGAAGAAACGTAACAAAAACCTCGACCCATAGCGCCCTCAGCCGAATAGTGTGGGAAACAGATCAAGGCAGCAACATAATCAAAGCCCTGGAACCATAGAGGAGACTTTCTTGTCTCGATCACCTAATTAATACTGTCCTTCGCCACGGTCTGCATGCTGACGCACTGGCCGACAACAGCGCTGCAGATGGGGGAGACACGATGTAGCACAGTTTACCTCTCACTCAGTGCAGGACATGCACCCAGAGCTACGGGAGAAGCTGGAGAGGCAGAGCTTTCTCCCCCAACCAATAAGGCTACCGTAATAAAGTAACGTTTAAAAAGGCACAAATACTTGATCAAGGGCCCAGCCCGCCCCGGCCCGAAGATAGCGTGGGTTGGGCCGGGCCGGGCCGGGCCGGGCCGGGCTCGGGCAGAGAATCTAAACTCTAACACACACGCACACGGTCACTTTTGTTATCTTTTGTTGAAGATGGCATTCTGAACATTTTTCATATTTTCACAGCCATGCTAGCGAATCATAGGCTGTTGTTAATTATTCTATAAAAGACAATATTTTGGATGCAGAGCGCTACTAATATTTTATATATATATATACACACACATATATATATATATATATATATATATATATATATATATATATATATACACAAACACACATATATATATATATATTAGGGGTGGACGATATGCTTTTGCTCCAATTATTTTACAATACATGGGTTCCAATTGGATTTGTATTGCGATTTGTATTTATTGCGATTCTGGATGCACTGCGATACGATAGGATTGAGTGTTGCAATTTTCTTTTCCTTCTTTAAAGGAACACGCCGACTTATTGGGACATTAGCTTATTCACTGTAACCCCGAGAGTTAGACAAGTCCATACATACTCTTCTCATCTCCGTGTGTGTCTTAACTCTGTCTGACGGCTCCACCGGTAGCTTAGCCTAGCACAGATCCTGGAGGTAACTGGAGGTTACACTCCGCCCAAGTAGCACTGCTTCGCCTTTCTGAGAATATAGTTCCCAGTTTATATACAGTTAGAAGATGGCTGTGTCTCATGTGACGTTGTTATTTGTACACGCTGTAACTATACAAATCACAACATGTAAATAGGATCATGTTGACATTATTTTGTCACTTATTCGGAGCAGTAGGCTAGTTGGAACCAGTTACCTCCAGGATCTGTGCTAGGCTAAGCTAATGTTGAAGCCGTCAGACAGAGTTACGACACGCACGGAGATGAGAAGGGTATGTATCGACTTGTCTAACTGTAACCCCGAGGTTACGGTGAAAAAAAAAAAAACTAAAGTTAAATAATACACTTTTAGAGACAATATATCTTGAGACATGTCTATGAACTGATTGTTTTCTAAAAAATAATGCACATCATGTCAGTCTGACATTTATTCCATTTGTAAAGAAGTACATAATATGGATTTTCTGCATTTTCTGCTTGCATGCATGTCCTACAAACTACCATTTAGTTTGTATGTAATGTCAGCATGAACCTCGGCATGTAACAATAATGAATAAACACATCTCTCCACTCGTCCTTCCTCAGCACCAAACCCTCGGCGGAAGAGATCCGGCTGTGGTCTCAGTCTTTCGACAAGCTAATGAGGAACCCGGCGGGTCGGAACGTTTTCCGGGAGTTCCTGCGGACGGAGTACAGCGAGGAGAACATGCTGTTCTGGCTGGCCTGCGAAGACCTCAAACAGGAAATAAACAAGAGCGCCGTGGAGGAGAAGGCGCGCTCCATCTACGAGGATTACATCTCTATATTGTCGCCAAAAGAGGTAAGAGAGTTGTCGGGTTGCTACAGTTACACCCGTTTTTAACGCTCCTGCTGGTTTTTGAGAGTTTTAGCCGCTCTGACAGAATCCTTCAACCTGAACTATGGCTGGGCAATTAAATATGATCATTTATCGTCTTCCAATGGAATATCGTGATTAAATCATATATTGAGATATCGTGACGTACAATTATGTTGTCTAAATTGATAATAACTTTCTCAGAAAATCTCTTGTGAAACATTTCTAAAGCTGTCACTTTTCATACAACTCGTGTATTCTTCTTGTGATGGTGCGTCTTGAGGAATCTCATACCTGCCGTCATTAGTTGTGATTCTCCACATCACTAATCGGCCTGCAGTCTGTAGCTATCCACTTTGCTATGGCATTTGTTAGCTTCTCTTGCCTTTGTTTATCTATACTTCTCCCACACACTGCATCTAACATAGTCTGCTGAATGAATGATTTGCTGGTATCAGCTGTGTGTATTTAGAGCATTTAGGTGATATTTCAAATTGTAAGTACTCCGGTGATAAGAAAATTCAACTTTGCAGTGGTTACAAATAACGTTGGTTCTGTCGACTGCGGCGTCTGGAAGAACTTAAAATGAAAATGGCCATGTAAAAGTTCCATACCCTTCTCCATGTTTGTTGGCTTGTTTGTCCGACAATTGTTTTCTTTTTTGGTTCCTGTAAGCGCGGCAGCAGCAGGGCAGCAGTCAGCAACACATTTTTACAAAATAAAAGCCTGTGAGCAACAGACTTTTACAATAATAAAAGAAATAATAATAATAACTGCGTTAATACGCGATAAAATAATTGTCAGCGTTAATTAATTAATGATCGATAACGTGTTAACTTGCCCAGCCCTACTAATAATATGTTGAAAAAATGTGTAACTCTGAGGACCCCCTAGGTCCCTGACCCCCTAATCTCTGGAGATTAGGTCAGGGCGATATGGACCGATATCTTGATTTTGGTTAAAACAGACTGTGATAAAAAATAAAAAACACAGGGTTTTAAAAAATACAGCTGCAACACATGTTAATGGAAACTATATTATATTAAAAAAGCAAGCCTATCTCTGAGAATGCTCCTTCAGCTGTTTTAACAAGAATAACAGACTGATTAAAGAGCCCCTATTATCCTCTTTTTCAGCATCATATTTGTACTCTTGAGATCTACTAGAATAGTTTTACATGATTTGATGTTCCGAAAACATATAATGTTTCTCATAATGCCCGTTGCTGCAGCTCCTCTGCCTGAAACACTTTATCTGAGCTCTTGGCCCCACCTTCCTGAAAACCCCAGTCTGCTCTGATTGGTCCGCGGGCCGACTCTGTTGTGATTGGTCAACCAAATTCAAACAAGCCACTGGACGGGCTGTGCTTGCTCAGGCAGCACCAATGGGCAGCACAGATGAAAAACTGGGCTGGCTTTCTCAATCAGTGACATCACTAACTGAGGAATTTCAAACAGCAATGTGGGCGAGGCGTATCTGGTAGTTGAGAAAAAGTCCAGTCTGTGGGAGTTACATACAAAAACTATATAACACACTAAAAGACAGGAAAGTCCAAAAATCCATAATAGGGGCTCTTTAAAGCCCAGTTCAGAGATTCTGGACGAGATGAAACCACGTTAGAACGTCGCAGGAAAAGGTTTCAGCGTTTGCGGTCTGAACCGGCCCGTCTCAGCTCGACTCAAACCAGCTGATGGTGTGGCTGCGACTCAGCTGGTCGAGTCTCCAGAGGCTGGTTTTAGAACGTAAGAGACGTCACCTGTTTTAACAGCCAGTATAGATGTCAGCTGGTCAAGTAAACTACAAACTATAGAAATAAAATGATCCATAATCCATTTGATTTATATGTTACAAACTATCAGGAAATTGCAGAGTTTTAGACAGCGAGCCACGAGCACGGTATGTGGTGGAGCGACCCGGAGAGTGACTGAAGAGAGGGAGCAGCGTTAAAACAGCGCCATGAATCAGAGAAATAAAACGTGTTTTTCGCAGATTCATCACTAGAAATGTAACTGTAGCAAGCATCTCACTATCACTAACGTTATCCACATTTATGTTTTAGCTAAATGATATATTTAGCTATAAAAAGCCTGGAGGTCAGAAGTTAGGACGGAAGTACAAAGAGTCGTGGCTATGGAGATGATACACTGTCTCATCTTGTCACATTGGTGTGAACTGGCAGCTTTCAGAACGCTGCAGACTGACGTGTTGCAAGTTGCAAATTTACACCCATCTTGTCTCAAGTCTTTGGTCTAAACTTGGTTTAAGAGAGAGAGTGAGAGTTTTTGAGTTTTAATACCCCTATTTATTTACTAAGGGTGCTCCGATCAGGATTTTTGGGACCGATCATCGATTGCTGGAAGACGTATTTGCCGATCACCGATCACTTTTATGAACTGAAAATTAAAACAGTCACACATGTTTAGAGAATGTATCAGTAATTGTTTGGCTTTGTGTCCAAAATCTAAAAAATGTCCTTTCAATCACTGCAGACATTTCTTCAGCACACACACATATACACACACACACACACAGAGAGATACACACACAGATACACAGACACACACGGACCGACACAAACACACACACACACACACACACACAGCTGTTTGAGTGGCGCCGGAGCTGCTAGCTACACGACTCTGCTCTTCCTTAGCGTTAGCTAACTTTGAAAACTCCTCATACTCCTTTCCGTGACTAACCTTCAAATGTCTGATGAGGTTGGTGGTGTTGAAATGTCTTTGGAGCTTTCCGCCTCGTGGTATTTCCTTGGCACACACGTTGCAAATCGCTAATGTATTGTCTTTTTCCCAGATAGCAATGAGTCGGTGGACCACCGGCGGTGCTCCAGAGGCAGTAGAAGCGTCAGAATTGCGTAAACGTTTGCCGGCGCACCACCGGCCCGCGGACCAATCGCTGTTCTGCTGCCGTTCCTTGTAGAACTGCCAGACCAGTGAATGTAGGGAGGCCGCCATTTTAGCTCCATGTAGAACATGTTCTCAGGAGTAGTGCGCTCTTAATACATCCATGGTAGTGCGTCATCTGATCGGCCTATCTGATCGGCATTTATGGAGACCACCGATCAAACTATTTAAAGCCATTATCGGCCGATACCGATCGGTGACCGATCAATCGGAGCACCCTTATTATTTACACATTTGACAAACACAGACAACTACAATAAAATTGAATTGAATTGTTGTACAATTCAATTCAATTTTATTTATAGTGTCAAATCATAACAGGAGTTATCTCAGGACACTTTACAGATAGAGTAGGTCTAGACCACACTTTCATTTACAAAGACCCAACAATGACCCAACAATTCTAGTAATTCCCTCAAGAGCAAGCATTTAGTGCGACAGTAGCAAGGAAAAACTTCCTTTTAGGAAGAAACCTCGGACAGACCAAGGCTCTTGGTAGGCGGTGTCTGATGGAGCCGGTTGGGAGTGTTATGAACAGTGGCAATAACAGTCATAAAAAAGATAATGAAAACTGACTAGAAATAGTGGTTGTAGTAGCGTAGCAGGGAGCAGCACAGCATAGCAGGGAATTGCAGCAGAACCACGGCATCTGGATTTCGTCCTGGGTGAAAAAAAACATAAAGACTTTGGGGAGCAAGCTCCCCAGAGCTAGGTTAGTAACAAGCATTTCTGGGACATGGATGCACACAAATGGGAAGAGAGAGGAGAGAGAAGCTCAGCGTGTCAAAACTAAAACAGCATAACTAAGAGAGACAGGCTAAAGAGAGGTGCCTGGTCGGGCTAGAACTCTCCCCAACCGGATCGGGCTGTGACGGCAGACTTGTCTCATTGTTTAAATTCCAAGAGATTCTTGCTAGTTAATCACTTCAGGAAGTTGAACCATCAGGCCAATATTGCTCAAGGTCTGTTCTTGTATCCAGAAATAAGGTGATTTTGATTTAGGGAAGTACAATGTTTTGAAAAACATTTTCTTACGTAAGATCTGGCTGATGCTTGGTGAGTTTGTTTTCCAGCAGGGCTGTTGCTCAATTTGTTTCTGTCCAACATTTTGAGTCACAGCATCTCAACAGCCATTTCCATCAAATGTTCTGTATTATCCCCGGTGGGGGAGGGTGTATAACTGCAGACAGTTTTTCAAGTTTTTCCTTGTCACTGTCACACTAAATGCTTGCTCTTGGGGGAATTATTGGAATTGTTGGGTCTTTGTAAATTGTAGAGTGTGGTCTAGACCTACTCTGTAAAGTGTCTTGAGATAACTCTTGTTATGATTCGATACTATAAATAAAATTTAATTTCATTGAATTATTATAATGATTTAGGATGATTTCCAGTACGCCATGCCGAGACATTTACTGAGCATGTTCCTTTCTAAATCACACGAGGTCCCCAGATGATACTAATCCTGTGCGAAAAGTGCTTTAAAAAGTCTTAAAAAAGTCTACAATACAAAATTTAAATGTCTGACTTAGTGAAACCTGCACAAACCCCATTTTCCCGTTGAACTTTTGAACTGGACTGGTAGCTGGAGAGGTGCCAGTTCACCTCCTGGGCACTGCCAAGGTGCTCTTGAGTAAGGCACTGAACCCCCCAACCGCAGCAGAGCCCATCTGACTGTGACATATCTCCACCTGTGCATGTGTGTGTATTTCAGGCCTGTGTCTAGTGTGTTCTAACAAAAGAGTGTAAAGTGTAATTTCCCCATGTTAGGCACAAACAAATTTGTGTAGCTAACTATGAAAACACCAATGTTGCCATATCTCGACCAAAATAAATGCTATCAGCGCGACACTTTAGATTCTTGTTTGCCATGACCCTCTGGAGGTGCCCCACACATTTTACGAAAATTGGCCACTAGGGGGTGCTACAAGTACAAATATTTATATCTCATGAACGGCTCGTCCGATTTTTACCAAATTTGGAGGGCACCATCTAAGGTCACAGTTGAGACCACCCCTACAGTGGGGTACTGATTGGTCAAAGTGGGCGTGGCCTATGAGACTCACATCTAGATTCCCCCCCTTACACTGATGTGAGCCACTTTAAATTTACAGGGTAGATGTACAATGGGTCATGGACTTCACCTACGAAAAATTACATATGTGGACCACTAGGTGGCGCTATAATAATATTTTGCCTTTAACTCCCACATTACACATCGCACATTAAAAAAACATACCTCCACGTGTTCCTTGAATCAATCTGCATCACATGATGTAGGCCACGCCCATTTCTGCTGAGAAGTGTTTTCGCAAAATCGCACAATACGCAAAACCAACTTTTTCAACTTGGGGTGCTTGTTCGACATGCCACTCTGAGGCTTGGTACCACATTTGGTGAATATCGGCCTTCAGGGGGCGCTGCAGTCAACGTGGACCAGTTTTGAACCTTTTGCTCCATCGATGTTGATGGGATATTTGCATCGCAACGTACCGCAGACCTTGTGGCTCATGCCTCTCGATATTTACTGACGTTTGCCTCCCCACCGTCAGGCTTTAGGTTCCACTTTCGCACGCTCCCCGGGGCGACTTGCATCGGTGGCTTGGACCCCATCATAACTGCTTGCAGTTCTAGTTTTTACTTGTAATATACAAAAATAAGTTTCTCGACTGCATTGTTTTTGATCATTGGGAGCTGAGATCGCAATCATATCAAAATATGATTAATTGCACAGCCCTAGCATTAGGACAGGGGCAAAGGTGCTAAACATTACGGTCTTTGTTCAAGCAAACTTGTTAACCATTTCATTGTTCCAGTTAATCAAATGTGAGAATTTGTTGCTTTTCCTTATCTGTCTTATTTTATAGTAAATCAAATATTTTAGCTTTTTTTTTATTGACTTTTTCTTTTTAATGTTTTCTGATCTGACCTGCAGCCTCTGTTGTTCTGAACTTGTCCTCACTTAAATTGTGTTGCACGTTGCACATTTCAAGGTTTTGATTTGTCAGCTGTTCTGCACATGCTCTGCTCAGTTTTCACACCAGCACGCACCTCAAGAAATGTGAGCCCTGCTAATTGCTAATTGACCAAGTGATTATTGCTGGTGATAAACTTAGACATACTGTGGTTTACACACACATGCATGCACGCACGCACACACACACACACACACACACACACACACACACACACACACACACACACACAGTAAATGTGTTTGTCAAATCGTGCATAAAAATACCTGAGTGGAAATATTGGCCAAAAGTTTGTACGCTTGGCTGAGGTGGAAAAATTGGTATATTGAAAAAAAAAGTGCAGGAAACGTATAAATGAAACGTGTGCTGTGTTTCCCAGAGTGAGACGGGGGGGCAGAGCAAGAGAACAGAAATGTCATATTTCCATCAAGCTTTCTACATAGTTTTTTATCCGTTTGACTGGCGCTCTTGTTGCGCTACCTTCTTCTGCAGTGGTATAATGGTTTTCTGACTGGAGAATCAGCGCCACACACTGCCTATCTCAATAAACCAACTCCCAGCAACCACATAACGGTTGTAGTTGGAAGCAAGCATCCATTTGCATTTTCTTTTGCCGATTTATTTAGAAATTCTGTTAAAATCTGTGATACATTTGGAGGAAATGTGACTATTATCTGCTTTACTGCTATTTTTAACTAACTGTGTGTGTGTGTGTGTGTGTGTGTGTGTGTGTGTGTGTGTGTGTGTGTGTGTGTGTGTGTGTGTGTGTGTGTGTGAGAGAAACAGTGGTTGCTTTATTTAGTAGGAGCGCTGGAAGCTTTGCTTTGCCAATGTGTACATGTGTGTGTGGGCATGACACTGGTGTGATTGTGTGTACAGTTGTCCACGTGTGTGTTAATGTGTGTTTACAGGAAGCTATAAATTGCTGCTCTCATCACCTTATTGCACACACACACACACACACACACACACACACACACACACACACACACACACACTCTAAAATAGAGAGATATCCAGACGTGAGTTTGGCAGAGGAGATGCATGCCTGGCTGTCTGTCTGCATGTCTGACCTTTGGTAGGATGCCTATCTCTCTTTCTGTGTGTGTGCGCGTGTGTGTGCGTGCGTGTGTGTGCGTGCTTGCATGCGTGCGTGCGTGTGTGCATGCGTGCGTGTGTGTCTTAAATAAATAAGAGCAGAGGAAAAACATGAGAGAAAGCTTGTCGTTCTATAAATATCTTGTGGTGCCTGTGGGGCCACTGTAAGAGTGTGTGTGTGTGTGTGTGTGTGTGTGTGTGTGTGTGTGTGTGTGTGTGTGTGTGTGTGTGTCTGTCTGTCTGTCTGTCTGTCTGTCTGTGTCTGTCTCTGTGTGTGTGTGTGTGTGTGTGTGTGTTTCAGTGGTGGAAACCGAATGTATTCATGCCTCTATGGGAGTTAATTAATAACAAAACTACAGAGTACAAAACAACTTCAAACTTTAAAGGGTAACTATTTTCCCATGTTTTGTGTCTAAGTGACTGATGGGAACAACAATCTTTGAAATTGGTCCAGTATTAAAGGTCCCATGGCATGAAAATTTCACTTTATGAGGTTTTGTAACATTAATATGAGTTCCCCCAGCCTACCTATGGTCCCCCAGTGGCTAGAAATGGTGATAGGTGTAAACCGAGTCCTGGGTATCCTGCTCTGCCTTTGAGAAAATGAAAGCTCAGATGGGCCGATCTGGAATCTTGCTCCTTATGAGGTCATAAGAGGAAAGGTTACCTCCCCTTTCTCTGCTTTGCCCGCCCAGAGAATTTTATGGTAAGGTAAATATGGTGCAAATATTGAGAGTTTGTAAAATACAATGTGAGAACTTGCAGAACAAAAAAATCTGAACTTGTATGTTAAAATTTGCACTTGTAAAAATAAGATTTGCACTTGTAAAAAATATTCACACACCTGTGATCTGAATTTGAAGTCACACAAAGAAAAAAAACACGAGAGCTTGTAAAAAAAAAATCTGAACTTGAAATTTGCACTCGTAGAAAATTTCACACACCTGTATTCATAGAATTTGGCCAACCCATGAGACAGAGACATCATGGCTTTCAAACAAGCAAAGTGGCAGTTGGTCAAAGCCACACCCCCACCCTCCACCTTGCCCCCCCTCTCTCCTCCTCAATAGCTACAGATACAGAAATGGCACGTTCTGAGGAATGTAATGGCTGTAATTCTGCACCAAGGCTGAATTTCGGGAAAGAGACTTCAGATACAGTATTAGGGGACCACTAAGGTCTATATAAAAGAGACTTCAGATACAGTATTAGGGGACCACTAAGGTCTATATAAAAGAGACTCCAGATACAGTATTAGGGGACCACTAAGGTCTATATAAAAGAGACTTCAGATACAGTATTAGGGGACCACTAAGGTCTATATAAAAGAGACTTCAGATACAGTATTAGGGGACCACTAAGGTCTATATAAAAGAGACTTCAGATACAGTATTAGGGGACCACTAAGGTCTATATAAAAGAGACTTCAGATACAGTATTAGGGGACCGCTAAGGTCTATATAAAAGAGACTTCAGATACAGTATTAGGGGACCACTAAGGTCTATATAAAAGAGACTTCAGATACAGTATTAGGGGACCACTAAGGTCTATATAAAAGAGACTTCAGATACAGTATTAGGGGACCACTAAGGTCTATATAAAAGAGACTTCAGATACAGTATTAGGGGACCACTAAGGTCTATATAAAAGAGACTTCAGATACAGTATTAGGGGACCACTAAGGTCTATATAAAAGAGACTTCAGATACAGTATTAGGGGACCACTAAGGTCTATATAAAAGAGACTTCAGATACAGTATTAGGGGACCACTAAGGTCTATATAAAAGAGACTTCCGATACAGTATTAGGGGACCACTAAGGTCTATATAAAAGAGACTTCAGATACAGTATTAGGGGACCACTAAGGTCTATATAAAAGAGACTTCAGATACAGTATTAGGGGACCACTAAGGCCTATATAAAAGAGACTTCAGATACAGTATTAGGGGACCACTAAGGTCTATATAAAAGAGACTTCAGATACAGTATTAGGGGACCACTAAGGTCTATATAAAAGAGACTTCAGATACAGTATTAGAGGACCACTAAGGTCTATATAAAAGAGACTTCAGATACAGTATTAGGGGACCACTAAGGTCTATATAAAAGAGACTTCAGATACAGTATTAGGGGACCTCTAAGGTCTATATAAAAGAGACTTCAGATACAGTATTAGGGGACCACTAAGGTCTATATAAAAGAGACTTCAGATATAGTATTAGGGGACGACTAAGGCCTATATAAAAGCATCCAAAGAGCACCAAGTCATGGGACCTTTAAGCAAGATCACTGCAGTCGGCCAAACAAGTTAAAATGTAAGTTATTGGGCAACTGCGCACCTTCAATTCACAACCACAATAGTGCTGTTCTACCACTGACAGGCTCAGATTATTATTCTAAGTGTCTGACAACAATATGAAAGGATCCCTACAGCGATAGACCTTTTTGTTAAAGAGTAAGATCTTTTTTGTTTAACATGACACAGCCCCGTAATCACCATCACCAAACCCACCAGACTCCATGTAAATAGTCATTTTATCATTGTAAAACACACTTCATTCAAAGTCGACAGAAACAAAAGCCGTCTTGGTTCGTCTTTCTACTGTTCCAACAATAACCACTCTGGTCTGGTTGAAATAAACCCTTAATTCACCCATTTACATGTGGAAATATGCTGGCTCTATACACGCTAAAAGTAGTGATTATTTACATGGGTTTGGGGATGGCAATTTCAGAGCTATATAGTAATATTTGTTAAAAGCAAAATATGTGTCTAACCATTCTGAATGAAGTATTGTGGTGCTGCAGAGACGTCCCAGCCTACACATCCTATCCTACAGACTAAATCCTCGCAAAAATCACAATATAATCAGTTACATTTTAATATTTTTCAATGAAAATGAGATTGATACAAAATGATCATTCCCTCAAATATCGTGAATCATATTGCAATATCAGTCAAAATACAAATCCGGCCCCTTGCAGATTTTGATCCAACCTGCGTATCAATTTAGGTTCCAAATACATTTTGGCCCACCTAGTTTTTGTTATTTGCTATTCCCAATGTTTTTGTCATTTTCGGAAGTTTTTGTTCCTTTTTTTCACATTTTTGTCACTCTTTTTCTACAAAGGCTGACGAACTTTTTTCCTGACTTTTTTAGGAATTTATGTCGACCAAACTGTAAGTGAGAAGATGCAACAATACAGGCAGAGATATTTGACTTTTTTTGATGAAATAAAAGCATGTCAATAAACTATACATGTCTGGCTCTTGATGTGATTCTCATTTCCCAGTGTGGCCCTTAGTGAAATCGAGTTTGACACCCCTGGATTAGTCTATGGGCAGCCATTTCTTTAATGCGTTTGTTTTGTCACCTCCAGGTGAGTCTGGATGCCCGGGTTCGAGAGGTGATCAACAGGAAGATCCAGGACCCGACGCCTCACGTGTTTGAAGATGCCCAGCTACAGATCTACACGCTGATGCACAGGGACTCGTACCCACGATTCCTCTCCTCTAGCATCTACAAGTCGCTCATTCACGGCGGCTCACGTACCTCCTCCGAATCCTAGTCCCACACCATCTTCTGCTCCTGCACTTCCAGGATCCATGCCAGACCACTTTCATCGCTTTTTTACCACGCTCCTCCCAGTACAACACCCTCCACAAAATGATCACACGATTCCTCGCCTCCTCACTTCACTCCTCCGAATCCCACATCTCTCAGATCACTACCACGACTTCCTTCTCATTTCTTGTTTTCCCTTTAACTTTTAGTACTGTTGCCAAGACTTCCTCTCTTGACTCCTTTTTTTCTTTACTTCTGCTATTGTCTCTTTGTTCTCATTAAATCTTGTTTTTGGTGCTTTTTCCTTTCTTTAGTTCTACTCTTATTATTTCTCCATTCCATTCTTCCAATTAGTAAAGTTCATCCACATTCAGGCTGCATGGCCCTGGGGGTTATACTCTTATTATACCCTTATTTATTGATATTGATTGATTTCAATATTGATCGATCCAACACCAAAGATTCTTTTGTACCTTAAACTAATGTTTCCAAAAATGAGGCATAAGTATAATGGAATTGGTACTGGTAATGGACAATTCCGCTTCCAACCTGTAGGGGGACCGAAGAGGAAAAGTGCTTTGGTGCCTACTGTAAAGGTAATGCTAATGCTTTAGCCAGCTAGCACACCCCTGTTTGTCTGCCTCACTCTCCCGGCGCTACAAGGCATCAGTCGGGATGAGAGCTGACAACAGCCCCAGGGACACATCCACAGTCAGCCCCCAGCCAGCTAGCAGCCAGCCAGCAATCCAAATCCATCAGCACTTAACTCCGGTGCTAAGGACGCTAACGGTAGTTTACTGAACCGTCGGGAAACAGACCCAGGCCCGCACCCGAGTCAGAACAGCGGCCATTCGTAACGTTACACCTCCGTTAGCGTTACCGATTATCCTCCCTGTCGAATTCCAGCGCCAAAAATATCAAATCGCAAAATGAACTCATAACTTAAATGTGAAAAAAGCGTTTAGATCAGTTTGCCAAACTAATCTCAAATGGGAACTTTGCTGATTTTCAACCTGCTGTACCGGTACGTGCAGATAAACGGTGCTCGGACTCCCTCCATGCTGCCAGCGGCCGAAGTTCCCCGCTAAATTCAAGACTTGCATACATGATTTTTTTTTTTTTTTGGGGGGGGGGGGGGGGGGGGGTTGTTTTATTTATCTCGAACAATCAACATACTGTAACAGACAAAAATAAGAAAAAAATCTGCTGAAAACAGAATTAAGACAAAATCATATACAAATCAATCCGATTCCATTAAAAAAACTAAAAAGGATGACTTTGAGAAGTAGCAGGCAGAAGCATAATGCTTATAAAGTCCTGCTCCTACTTTACAATATCATTTATTACAGAAAAAAAAGTATAAGTCGTACAATAATTTAGGCCTTCATCTTGTCCCTTCACCTCCATCCTTTTATTCATTCTTTCAACCAACTTCTTCTACTTTAGAGCCTCCTTTCATCCCTCATAGATAGGGTTGGGCATCGGTGTGATTTGAACAATTCTGATTCCAATTCCGATTCTTCCTTTCGATTCTGGTTCTTATCAATTCTGATTCTTTGAGGGGTGGAGTTGAAACAGAGTCACATGCTTATCTCACAGATAAGAGGAACATTTTATTTTGATTCAATGGTGGTTTACAGTTTTACCAGGCTTTCTCAATGTAAATGTAAAAGTAAAGCCACACTAGAGTGCCGCTTACTGTGCTCCTTGGCTGCAACACAGCAAGTCTGGAAGTACGGTGGCTGCAAAGGAAACCCAAACTTGTGCGTGTTAAACTTGGAACCGATGAACAATTCCAATAAGAAAAAAAAACCTGATTCCATTGGAATCGTAATTTTTGAAACGATTCCAAGTTGGACCCAGTTCTCGATGCCCAATCCTACTCATCACCTCTCCTTTGTCTTGTTTTCCACCTCAACGACTCCTAAACAGAAGGAAGTGATCTGCATGTGGAAGTATTACTTTGGGATACATTGGGATGCATAGGGTTACTGGGGAGATTTGAATGCATTTCAAGGGGAGAACAGGCTTCCCTCTGGGTCTTAAAAAGTCTAAAATTTTAAAATCTAAAATGTTATGCCTTAAAAAGTCTTAAATCCGCTGAAGTATTGTGTTCTAGGTCCTAAATCATTTTAAACAGGTCTTTATTTTCCTACTTCCATGCAACACTACCTCATTATGCTCTTTTTTTTAATTCTGTGGTGTTGTAGTTCTTTCCTCTCTCTGATTGTACTACGGATATAAAACGGATTTTATTCTTCAGCTATGGCGAAGTGCAAGTTTAGCGATACTTGGCTTGAAAAAAAACTGAATTTAGGGCTCAGTTGATGTTGAGATAAAGGTCTTAAATTTCATTCATAATGGTCTGGATTTTTTTTTTGTTGCTCCTCCCCCTCATGACCGTCCAATCACCTTTCAAGAGCCAATTAAAGGTGACTTTTCTTTTGACTCCGCCCGCCTCATCACCTTGTTTTTCATCCTGCTGTTTTCTACATCCGAGTCTGGCGGAAAGACAAAAGGAAAAAGATGGACGCTGTCACATTCCTTCTCTTTCTCTTCTCTCTTTCAACTGGAAAACACAGGCTGCTCCCTCCATCCTCCCGCTCGTTTATTTATCCACTCTTGTTTGCTGGGTTAATCATTTCACTCCTGCGATAAACAAACGGAAGGATAGATGGATGGATGGATGGATTCCACGTCCCTCCGACTACTGATTTACAAACAAAACAGACAAGACGTCTATTTTTTAAGAGAAAACTATATGGAACATTTTAATGTTGATTTTTTTTAAATTTTTGGTTTCTCCCACTCTCTCCCCTTCCTGGGTTTTTATTTTTGCAAGAAGAGGAGGATTCCTCTGAGACTGTACTGATCCCCACCTGACGCCACAGCACCGACACCGCACACAGGTGCAATAAACACTGGAGTTTGGAAAAAAAAAACACGCACACATTTACAACATTTGTGTTACTATACTTCAGGGCATCTTTCCCTCCTTTCTGTCCAAATAATAAAACGCTCTGCAGGTTATGGTCACGTCTACCAAAGCGACACATTCTCACTCCCATCGCGTGAAAAAGCCACCCTTGGTCAGGGGCCTTTGGCGTTTGTCATTGACGCAAAAAAGTTTCCTTTAGCGTCATATTTAGACGTGCTTGGTCGGGACTCTTGGCGTCACTATTTGACGCTCTCGGTACTCGCGTCCAGCCCTTTGGCGTCATGTTTAGACACACTTAGTTGGGACTCTTGCCGTCACTTTTTGGCGCTCTGGGTCGGAACGCACGTTTAACTGGCATGTGGCACAAGAACGTGACAGTTAGGGTTAGTAAAAGGTGGGGGGGGTTATAATATGTACGTATGAGTGACATGCGGGACAAGAACGGGAACGGGAAGTCCTGTGTTGTTTAACCCATCCACCACCCCAACCAACCTCCTTACACTGATTTTCGGTCTTTCAGAATACTACGTCATCTTACAGCGCCGTGGTCCAGCTGCTGCTCCGTACAGACGCTAAAGGGGGATTTTTGCGTCGGTATCCGACGCTGAGAGACACTGACCAGGCGTCCGTATTTGACGAGTTGGGAGTGAGAACATGCTCAGCAAAGTTACCACAGGTTCACCATGTCATTTCAGGATTTTATTTTTATCCGGTTATTAATGAAGCGATAATCCACTCCGACCCATGCAGTTATAAAGAAATAATGCACCCTACAGAGTATTCTGTGTTTAAAATATTGCAATTATTTCTTCATATTTACAGCAATACAACCTTTGAATGTAAATGTTATGTTATCCAGTGTTTTCTCGAAGGCTGCTGTATAAGTGGCCTTCTTTTTAAAAGGATTTAATTCCATCAGTTTTTTTTATCGGTAGAGATGTGAGACATAGTAGAGCTGAAAATATTAGTCAATTCATTTCAGATTGAATTATTCAAATGTGAATATTGTCTCCTTTTTTGTAGTTTTTAAATTATTTCAAATTCAATATCTTTGCCATTTGGACTGAGACAAAACACAATATAAAAATGTCTTTTAGGACTCTTGGAACTTGGCGAGTATGATATATTTATATATAATAGTCAAGGTCCCATAGAAAAGTGCAGGGAAGCGGCTGGGGCAGGGGGTCGCAGTTTATTGGCCAGGAAAGACCAAAGAGGATCAAATGTTCTCCGTTTTCTTGAAAGATCCGCAAGTTTATAACCTAGAAGTCAAAGTTGCCCTAATAAGCGTCAGGGCTGGGACGATACGCTTTTGTCCCGATTCGATTCCTTTCCCGATGCGTGGGTGCCAATTCAGTTTGTATTGCGATTTTCATTTATTGCATTTCGATAACAGGGTTCAACGTTAAGGTTTTTGTTTTTTTCACTTGTCCGGTCAGGCAAGTGGAAAAAAATTATACTTGCCCAAAGTCAAGTACGCAAAAAAGTCAAAAGCTTTAAAAAAAAAAAAAAAAACTTCCAAGGAAAACATTGAAAAAACGTCAAAAAGCATAAAAAACAGGAAAAACATCATAGAAATGTCAGACTTAGGGAAAAAAACATCAAAAGCTTCGAAAAAACAAAGTAAAAGTAAAATAGTCATTTGTGGAACGATGATGCCAAGTGGGTTGTTATAGTTACTTGCCCAACATGGCGTTTTAGTGGCCCCGGGCCATCGGGCAACCCGTATTGTTGAACCCTGGATAGTATTGAGTATTGGGATTTTCTTTTCCTTCTTCAACAAAAACAAAGGTTGAATAACACACTTCTAGAGACAATATATCATGAGACATTTCTAAAAACTGACACGTGATGTGCATTCTTCTTAGAAAACAGTGAAGAACAACAAGATGGATTTTCTGCATTTCCTGCTTCCTGTTTTGCTGGAAACGGATATAATGTAGTCGCTGTCAGTGGTACCGTATACACAGAAAATCACTGGGAAAATATTTGATTTTAAAAACCGTCGCTAAAAAATTAGGATACATACGTGAATCCATTTTTCCCCCACCCCTAATAAGTATAGTAATACAAATTAATAATAATAATAACACACACACACACACACACACACACACACACACACACCAGGGTAGCCTACCTGGGCCCTGCTGCTGCTGACCTCTGCCTCTGTGACCTCTCACATTTGACCTCACCACTGTCTCTTCGCCCGCTCAGACGCCTGCTCCTGATTGGCTGCAGGAGGCTGCAGGGCTGAACTCTGGTTGGTCAATTCAGGAAAGGGGGTTGGGAGGAAATCCCAGGTGCAAAAAAAGTATATAGATATATTAATGAGAAACAACTAATACAATATATATATATATATATATATATATATATATATATATATATATATATATATATATATAGAAGAAAGATGTTACGTGAGATGGATGCTTACACCCAGTGCTTCATGGGAAATGTAGTTTGAGGAAAACAACTTTGTAGTCTGCGGAGGCAGAAACAACAGATTTAAAAAAAAGAAAAATGATAAAAGAAATAAAGCGGCCTTGTCTTTTACAGACTGGTCACTCAGAATGCATTTATCTTAGTATTGTTAATGTTATTTATTTTATATTTTGTTAAAACTGTGATTTTAATTGTACATATATAAACGGAAACCCTTGAACATCACACGAGAAGCCGCGTCGTTTGTTCAGTGTTTGTGTGTGTGAGTGACAGTACGAGTTCATTTCTGATCAGATGTTTCTCCACTGAGAAGCAAACGCTCAACCTTGCCACCGTCACTGCTTTGATATGACAAAGTCTTATCTTAGAGTTATATAAACATATAGTTTTCCCAGCTCAGCATGGTTACAGGAAGAAAAACTATCTAGAGTTTGGGTCCTATGTTTATAGCCCGCCTGATATGTAGGAGTTTAAAAAACAAATAAGTGGCACCAATAGTATTAATAGTAATAGAAGATTAGGGCCAAAGAGAAACAAGTCTCAGGATACACATTTTCTCAGAATTCTGACTCTAAACTCCAAACTCAAATACATTTTTCACATGTGGGCCTAATCCTCTTCTGTAGTTTTTTGAACATAAATATATAACATAAACAATCTTGAGACAGATCCTTTTAGGTAGACGGAGATTCTAAACAGCCTCTTCTCTTCTGTGAAACTGCAGTTTGATCTGAAAGGGAACATAAACTGAGCAGAGACAGACAGAGCTGTTGCAGTTGACTCTGTGTTGATACTCCCAACACTCAAAACCAATGCACACACACACACACACACACACACACACACACACACACAAACAACCTGGGAAACAGTCAAATTTGTGGTTTGTGTGTAAGTGCCTGGTCTTTTTCCACAGTTCACTGTAACTTGATATGTTTGTGTTTGGGAGTAATTATGTGACACACACACACACACATACCTACATATATAGTGTATAGACACAGGTCTCATACCTATAGATTCTCACACAAACGCACACTATCACACTCACTGGCAATTCTTTATCTGTCCATCCATGGCTTCTTTTCCCAGCATTCCTCTCTCTAGTTTTCTGTTGATGTACACTCATCACTTTCAGGAATGGGTCAACGTGCAGATGGCTCTTCTTTTAACCTTCTTTGCTGGTTCACAGTTAGCCAAACTTTAACATGTGCCATGCTATTGCTATTAAACCAGGAACAGTCCATTCAAATAATACTAGAACAAAGTTATACTACTAGAGCTAAAAGTCTGAAAATTTTGACTGATACGTTATGAGACTCCACATATTTGCCTATATTATACACTTTAATTCCATACAAAGAATCATGCTGATAAAGTAAATACAACTTTTTCTCTGCTAATTGTATGTGTTAAGACACATGTCCTCAAAATGACCATATGATGTCAGGCTGACATTGTCAGCACTTGTTTACACTTGGCCTATTCTTGTTTATGAGGTCAGCATGTATTTCAGGTCTGTAAACATTTTTTGAGTTTTTGGAAACTATATCATTCTTCTGCTACTTCTAAATCAAATAGAAGCTATGTTGCTGTTGCTTTAGTTCAGTTACTTGTTATAAGCAGTTGCTTCTAATTCACTGCTGGTTTGTTTAACCTGAAGAATCGTTTAGCCAGTGCACAGCAGGCTTGCTGAAAAGTTGTGTCAACAGGCAAACATACGTTTAACATATATCAAAAGGTTCCAAATACATTATTAATAATGAAAGAATATTTGATTTGGTTTAATCCAGCAGTTCCTTTTAAGGAAATTCCTCTTGCAATCAACGCCCAGAATAATGAGGTTGGTGTTTGCGACCCCCCTAACCCACTCGACGACGAGAGAAAGAGAGCTGCAAACTGCTAAAATAGACGTTTCTACGTTCCTCCCCCTGCTGATTTTGAGTGATTTTTATGAATGCTTTGATTAATACATGTAAACAAACCATGCTTAATAGTTTATTTTAATTTTTAGCAGCTAGCACCTAGCCTTGTCCAATGTGCTCCAGGCTCTGTGGATTTTTGGATGCATTTTCTCTCCCTCTTCAGACCCCTTTCTGTGTTCCAGCTCCTCCTGATTTACACATCATGTAAATGTAAATGTACTGTATTTATATAGCACTTTTTCCAGTCTTAACAACTACTCAAAGCGCTTTACATAGTACAGGAACCATTCACACGTGCCGTGTCTGAAAATAAAATAACAGATTTCTCTGGGTTTGAAGTTTGGTGGAAACATTTGGGAGAATGTAACTACACAACTCGAAAAAATATATAACATAGGTATGGTCGTTTTTAGACATTTTAATGCAGAAATGTTACATATTGTACCTTTAAAATAAGATTTCTCACTTTAGCTATACCGTAAACCAAATATGGTCAAAGTCATACATGAGAGAGAGATGCACGTTCAGTTTGTAACTGTTCAAATAATGACCATAACAATCAATAATATGACCTAATATGCTGAGGAAATGAATTCAAAAGTGATTCAAGAATAGGGTTATTTCACTAGTAAATTGCTATTGAACGACAAAAACATCCACCAGATTTTACAATAACTATGAATGCACCACGAGACTGTAGATTACCAGTTTCATTGAACTGCAGCTGCAGACGTGTCTGAATCCTCTACAGTGAGTGAAATACATTCAAACTTTACACCGTTTAGCGTTAGCTGTCAGCATTTTAACCGTGTTTAATCCAGCTACTAGCTAGCGGAAGGCTAACATTACCTGCTGTTGACTGTAGTGTTATAGCGTCACATGCAGCAATGTTTCCGTTGCCTGTGGCAACGCATTCTCCGGTCTCCCTCCTTCATTTTACAGTTGAATGGTGGCTAGAACGGCTCTGGGTGAAAGGTCAATATGGAATGGATTAATCTGCGTTATTTTTTTTAACGTGCTATTTTTTCTCAGATTAATTAATCGAAATTAACGCGTTATTTTAACAGCCCTAATTTTTAAGTATACAGTATTTATTGTGATTATGTTATTTTAATAAAAATTACAGTAAAAAAAAGTTTACTCAAATTGTGGGAAAATGTGTTTCCGGTTCCATATGTTAGCTAGCCATAACGGTTACACTTACTACCACTTCTCTGGGATGCTTTCGGGTGCAGCAAAGCAGGAAGACAAGAAAAATCAAGAAAGACAACAACAAAGAATCGACAAAGACAGGGGCTTTACATGTGTTTCTCTCAGGCTCTTGAAATAAACCTAAATTAGATGCATTAAAATACCTAAATAAACACATTAGCATAATAATAGGGCTGCACGATATGCAACCCAGTCTCACGGCAGTCTGTGAAATGTTCACATAATTTAATCTATTGATTTGTGTACACAGACACGTTAATCTCATTTTTTTTGTGATGGTCAGCATGTTTTTTAAACTAATGTATTTCAATGTGAAGTATCTTTCGTGATCACAGCACGGTTCTTTCTGCCAGTCGGCTGCAGCAGAGAAGCTGTATACAGCTTTGCTATTATTGGTATTTTTAGCCCAATAACAGCTGTTTTAATCAACATTTATTCATGAGATCTTATCATGGTTTATATGTATTTCTTTTAATGTTAATATTTTGGTCCTATTGCCAGGGAAGCTGGGTTGCTTTGTTGTTTATTGATATTTTAAAACTATAACACTACATCTATCAACATTTATTTAGATGTTATCATGGTATTCATTTCTTTATTTTAAAGATCCCATATTATGCTCATTTTCAGGTTCATATTTAGGGCCCGAGCGCTGACAGCGGCGAAGGCCCTATTGAAACTGAAGGAATTCTTATTATTATTCTTCTGCGCAATGAATTGCCTTTTTGGGGACCTTATCATACTCAAAAACTCACCAGACTTTGTACACGCATCAGGCCTGGTGAGGAATTTGATATTTTAAGGATTTTGGAAAAAGGTGCACAAAAAACGATGGTACACATGTAGCATGTCAACATATGACATATGATATAACCTAATGTTAGGCCCCGGGGCTGAGAGGTTTTGTAGGCCCCCCATCCCCTCAATTTACAGAGTCTCATTTTAAAAACGTGTAATATCTAGGTAATCTACATCACAAAATGCATTAGTTTCTTTCGAGGCATACAACAGTGAGTTTTCCCTCTTTGAGCCAGAAAACACCATACTATTGTTATTAACATATCACCGAGTCCACCTGAGCATAAACACAAGATACTTTATGTAACAACCACACACAGCAACTTATGGTGATGATAAAACCAAAATGTGTGAAAGTATGATTTCAAACAATATTATGAAAAACATCACCAACCATCACCTGTCTGCACAAACATTGATAATAACTGATAACAGCATTAGCAAAGAACAGCAACAGATCAAAGTAGGAGCCTCTTCTCTGGCCTCAGCAAGCCCTGTGAACCAATCACATGCACCTGCTGGCAGGAGCTGGATTTTATATTTTTTAAATGATTACTAATTCGCTGTGTGACATTATTTATATTTTTGTATATCAAATAATGAGCCAAATAGGAAAAAAGGGTTATAGATAGGTTCTAAAATATAGTCTACTAAAATTTAACTGTTATAGCTGATAGAGGTGACAGTGAAAGTGAGTAAAGCGACGTGACTCGCTGAGAAGCGAGCAGGCTGAGACTAGTTGACTGAACGTTAGCTGTAGAAGAGTATATTGCAGAAAAGGATTCGAGATTTTTTTATCGCATAGTAATGCGGCTAAATTTAGCAAGATTTTATCTGTAGATGTTACAGTTGATGTTTCCTCGTCCACCGCCGAGGCAAACTGTTGATCAGCTGTAGAGCCAGAGTCTGAAATAACGTTAGCAAGCAGCAGCCGAGAGGGCATGAGGATAAAATATACAATGACTGAGGAAGCCGAGGGTTTTTTACCGGATAGTACTTGTGCTTTTTAGAGGAAAAGTACACTTCTAAGCAATTCTAAGAACTACTCTCCCCCAAAATCTTTTTTGCCATTTGCATTTGCATCACTCAGTCATAGAGGGACACAGCCCAAAACTAACTATAGACATTCTGATAGGTAAGCTCACGGGCCATAGGCGATGGGGCCACATGGGTCACTCCTAATTTGGATCAATCAGCAGCCATGTAACCTGCGATTAGAGTGATTGACAGAAAACCTGACAAGTTAAAAAACAATATGACCTCTTCAGCTCATCACTAACGTGAATATGGGAGGCCCCTGAACTTGGGAGGCCCCTGGGCTTCAGCCCAGGTAAGCCCGTGCATTAAAGCAGCCTTGCATGTCAAGACGTACAAAAAACGTCATTGGAGCTAGAGGGCTGCATTGGGATTGCAACGCAAATCTCGCGGGAGCGAGCGGCTAAAAAATATGATCGAGATGTAGCCTGGAATCCCCCCACACCAGCAGACACCAGAGATATACATATTTATTACATGGCTTGGTTGAATTCTAATGTAGAATGTCTGTAATTTCTTTATAACAGACCGTTGCTAAGTTTAACACACCGTTGCCATGCAAAAGCAGAGCGTTGCCATGGACGCAGTTTTGTTCACTCTTGAAGACAGCAGCTATCAATCAATCCGCTGAAAGAAGTCCGGATAATGTATCAGCTGTGGCAAAAAGTAGAGAAACGTGGAGCAACTTCTGTCCTCCAATTCAAGCAATGACAGCAGATCTGGTGAGCGCCATCGCTACATCTTTATATACGGTCTATGATCTCTACATCTTTATATACGGTCTATGATCTCTACATCTTTATATACGGTCTATGATCTCTACATCTTTATATACGGTCTATGATCTCTACATCTTTATATACGGTCTATGATCTCTACATCTTTATATACGGTCTATGATCTCTACATCTTTATATACGGTCTATGCTCTCTACATCTTTATATACAGTCTATGATCTCTACATCTTTATATACGGTCTATGATCTCTACATCTTTATATACGGTCTATGATCTCTACATCTTTATATACGGTCTATGATCTCTACATCTTTATATACGGTCTATGATCTCTACATCTTTATATACGGTCTATGATCTCTACATCTTTATATACGGTCTCTGATCTCTACATCTTTATATACGGTCTCTGATCTCTACATATTTATATACGGTCTATGATCTCTACATATTTATATACGGTCTATGATCTCTACATCTTTATATACGGTCTATGATCTCTACATCTTTATATACGGTCTATGATCTCTACATCTATATATACAGTCTATGATCTCTACATCTTTATATACGGTCTATGATCTCTACATCTTTATATACGGTCTCTGATCTCTACATCTTTATATACGGTCTATGATCCTAAATCTTTATATACGGTCTATGATCTCTACATCTATATATACAGTCTATGATCTCTACATCTTTATATACGGTCTATGATCTCTACATCTTTATATACGGTCTATGATCTCTACATCTTTATATACGGTCTATGATCTCTACATCTTTATATACGGTCTCTGATCTCTACATCTTTATATACGGTCTATGATCTCTACATCTTTATATACGGTCTCTGATCTCTACATCTTTATATACGGTCTATGATCTCTACATCTTTATATACGGTCTATGATCTCTAGATCTTTATATACGGTCTATGATCCTAAATCTTTATATACGGTCTATGATCCTAAATCTTTATATATGGTCTATGATCTCTACATCTTTATATATGGCTGATTCAAGATTCACGCTTTGTGTCGTGGTCCTGATCACCCTGTCGGGGTTGTATTCGCTATAACAACCGCCTCGCTCCACCGTCCGCCCGCCCCCTCATCCTCTGCTCCTTCCTCCCCTCTCACAGCAGCAAGCACCAGCCTTCTTTCCCTGCATCTTCTCCCTATTAGCATATACAATGACGTGTTTTCTCATGTGGGACGGGAGAAGACACAAAATGAATGCATCTCTATTATTGTGCGGGCATAAATTCTCAGAGTTTTGCGGGTGCAGGCGGGAGTGAACATAAATATTGCGGGAGAGGGTGGGAGTGTTACACACACGTTGCGGGTGTAATAGTAATAGTCAGAAATTCAGTGGGAGCGGGCGGGAGCGGGATGAAGAAAACAGTCCCACGCAGGGCTCTAATTGGAGCCATGCCCTAAACCCAACAGGAAGTCCGCCATTTTGAATTGAATGTTCGAAATTAGTGCGATTTTGGCCATTTCCACATGTCGTACTTTAACAAACTCCTCCTAGAGATTTCATCTGATCAACTTCAAATTTGGTCTGCGCCATCTTAAGACCTTAAAGATGAAAAGTTATTAAAAGAAAAACTTTTCGTCAAACGGTGTGGGCGTAGCGTGGTGGCCATTTTGAGCATTTATCGATGAACAAAGAAGTTGTTGTAACTTTAGTGTACATTGTCATATCCGCCCAAAACGTCTCACGTTTGACAAGGGTCCAGGCCTGAGGACCTCTACAGGCCAAAATTTATCTTTGGTCATAGCGCCCCCCGCTGGCAACACGAAATCTGCTTTATATGACAAACATCATCCGATTTACATGAAACTCATAAAATGTGTGATCTACATGTGATACTGAGCCGCCCCCTATACTTTAACCACGCCCACAAAGCAAGGCCACGCCCCCTTTAATAACATTTGAACGGTTTAATGTTCAAATGTGTTGTGTGAGGTGTCATTGAACTCAGCAGGGAGTTCCTTTTTCATTGGCGATGTCTGAGTAGGCAAGGAGCGGTATCTGCCAGTAACCCCTACGCGCGCAGAGGCGTGAGGGCCCGTCCAACACTGCTTGCAGCTTTAATTGTATTTTAATGTTGTACCAGAATAGGTTTACATGGTTTAATTTAATTTTGTAGTGATGTAAAAAGCTGTGCAGATTTTGACCAGCTCCCCCGGAGACTGAAGGCAGGACACATTCAGAAAACCGTATCTCACTCAAAACAGCATGGATAGATTTTTTTCAAAGTTGGTATATTTTTTAACGCACGATTAACGCATAGAGAGAGCAACAGGATCTGTTAGTCCACTTCTTTAACTGTCTATGGCCACGCCATGTCCCGCCCTACAAAGCAGCTGATTGGTTTGGTTTAGGCATTTCATAGGACCTGAACAAATGGAGTTACGTTACCTTGGACGCCAAGGGCGGGTCTTGTAATTTCGCAGACCGGAAACAAAACAGACACAAGCCGCGGCGGTTTGAGCCAAAGACAGTATGGTTTGAGCTTGCTAGCCGCGTAGCTAGTAGGCTCATCACGGCGATTAGCTTCGGAGCGAGTAGTGACTCTACAGTCAGTGAGAGAAACAAAGTGTCTCCTCTGTTCTTTCTGACCACGGTGGGAAACCTGGATCAGGAAAACCCTCTCCTTGATTTTACGTTGGTTATGAAAGAGAACGAGAACCAGGAAATGAGTCACGGGAAACCAGTTGCTATGACGACGGCTATGCCGCTGACGACGCTATGAGCCCATAGAGACAGTAGGACGAGCCACGCTCGCCTCAGGCATGAGGCAGTACTACCTGTAGTACTATCTGCAGGACTATCTGCAGTACTACCTGCAATGGAAAATCGAGGTAACAGCGTTACATTATGTGACAGATTATTAGTTCCAAGTGTGAATGTTAGTGTGAAATTGAACATAACGTATATGACAATGTTGTTTTCAATAAAAAAACATTGTCACAAAGCAAGCCAATCTACTTTTCCATGCTGATAAGAGAATTAAAATGAGAAAATTTAATGGGACAAAAAGAAATCAAGGGACATTTAGAATAGATAAAAATGTGCGATTAATTGCGATTAATCGCGAGAAAAAATGGTTAGGATTCAGGTGTAATTGCAAATAGTGATTAATCATGATTAATCCACTGAACATTCTGATTAATTTGATTAAAAATTTTAATCATTTGATAGCCCTAAAAATAACACCCCAAAATCCCAGAAAAAGTGATTTCTCATAATATGGGCACTTTAATAACATTATTTCGGTATTATTACCGGTGAAATATTACAGTATGCTGTGAGACAGAACAGTAGGCTATGATATGGGCTGAGCCATAGACCTATATAAAATGGACAGAGCGACTCCGCTGTTTTTGACGGAGACAAGTGAAGTCTCTTACCAGCACTTTTCCGGTGATGGTTAAGCGTTACTGAGCGTTACTGAGCGTTACTGCGCAGCTGCAAAGTGAGCTTCCCGCCGTAGATGTGACGTGAATGTGTCTGAATGTCTTCTGGTAGCTGCGCAAAAGAAATCTCAATCATTCCTAATCTATCAGAGACGGAGAGCGTAGGTATATGTAAGGAGATAACATAGGCACAGGCTAATTATTGCTAACTTAAATGCTAGTTAACATTAGCAATTAAACTAAACAGCTAATGTACGTCGAAACTGTCTGCGAGCTTCTCCTGTACTGTACGGTAATTCCTCTACCATGCAACAGTAAGTCACGTGGTTATGACACAATTGTTAGCCTATTTTTATAAAAATAGGCTACGGAGCCATAACGTGAGGTACAAGGTAATGTAGCCTTGTGTACATTGTCGTGTTTCTTTAGAAATAAACGAGGGACAAATGAAGTCTTTAAACGCTTCAGATGTAAAGTTATTGTCTCTCAAAGTGACGCCAAAATGAATGACAGTCAATGGGATGCTAACGGGGGTGATGGATAAGGGGTTAGCAAAATGGCGCCGTCGTGGCTTTGCTCTGAGGAGAGAAGCCTGCCCCCTTGGGCTGAGCGGGGTGCATTTACAGCCCATATCCCACAATGCAATGCGGGCATTCATATCAGAGAATCAGACAGCGATCAGCAGGTTGTTAACGCCAGTATTGCTTCAATGTACATATATATATATAATCAGTGGTTTTGTCACCAGCAACAACACGTTGCTCAGTTTTGTCCCAGTAAGTTATGCACTGTAATGTTAAAAAAAATGGAAATATTCCAGAAGTGACCCTCACTCTCTCTCCCTCCCTCTCTCTCTCCCTCCCTCTCCCTTGCCACCCTCCCTTTTTCTCTCTTCCCCTTTCTCTCCCTTCCCCCATCTCTCTCCCCTCGCTCTCCCTCTCTCTCTCCCCCTTTCTCTCCCTCCCTCTCTCTCTCTCTCCCTCTCCCCCATTCTCTCTACCTCCCTCTCTCTCCCCACTTTCTAGCCTCTCACTCTCTCCCCCTCTCTCACTCTCCCTCCCCCCTTTCTCTCCCTCCCTCCCACCCTCTCTCCCCTCTCTCCCTCACTCTCTCTCCCCCTCTCTCCCTCACTCTCTCACACTCTCCCTCCCTCCCAATCTACCCTCTCTCCCCCTCACTCTCTCTCCCCCCTCTCTCACTCTCTCTCCCTCCCCTCTCTCCCTCACTCTCTCCCTCACTCTCTCACTCCCTCCCCACCCTCTCTCCCCTCTCTCTCCCCCCTCTCTCCCTCACTCTCTCTCCCTCCCAGCTCAGCAGTGTTTCCACAACAAACAGGAGCTTTCTCACGACCGCGTTTGGAAAACAGACACAGTGACTTGGCTTTAAGTCCAGTTGTGATTTATTTGTAAATGAGTTATTATGCAAATATGGTTCAGTAAAATGAATGGTGTCACAAGCAGGGGTGGAATGTAACTACGTTTACTCAAGTATAAATGTTGAGGTACTTGTACTTTACTTGAGTCTTTTCTTTTCATGCCACTTTCTACTTCTACTCTGCTACATTTCAGAGAGAAATATTGTACTCCTCTACATTCACCTGACAGCTTTAGTTACTTTACACATTAAGATGTGTGCACATAATACACATGTAGTTCATAAAATCTGTTGTTTTATTAATTATTTATGAATTATTTAATTAAACTACCCAACAATATAATGGCTTACAAGTCCAGCTGAAATGATTAAGCCGATTTACATCCGTACATACTTAAGTAACATTTTCAATGCAGGACTTTTACTTGTATTTTTACAGTGTGAGAGTACTTTTACTGAAGAATCTCGACACCTCTTCCACCACTGGTCACAAGCCTCTCTGTTGTCATGAGGAAGAATTTCAAACACAGAGATCATATTTCTATTTTGTCTAATACTTTGACTCTTAATAAGAGTTGAATGTGTCCATATAAAATCTCAAACTCTCTGTGTTGCTGCTGCAATATCCCACATCATAAACTGCCACAGATACCTTATTCTAATGAATGTGATAATGAATGTGAAGCAACATGGCATTTATTGAACTGTATGCTATTCAGAGTGTTGTCTGTAGAGGCTTCAAACAACCTAAATATTGCATCCATGTAGACAGTGGATTTTGGGATGCCATTTGGCAAAAGAAGAGATTGTCTTAATTAAGTCAGACACACAGCTGACTTCTTTATAGCGATGCCAAGCAGTATAATGTGTACGGAAGAGGATTAGGGCCACATGGGAAAAATGTGTTTGAGTGCTGAGTTTAAAGTCAGAATTCTGAGATAAAAGTAAGTGTTGTAGTGCTTGAGATCGGTCTTGGTTTCAAGACCACTTTTTAAAGTCAAGACCACAACTGCCTTTTGATTATTTTATAAAGGCATTTCTCATGATACGCTTATGGCAATAAAAGAGGTGAATGAAGAACAATCTTAATTTATTTTTCTGTAGCTGTTTTTTTTATGGGAATGTGGAGCTTTCAGATCAGTTTGAGGAGTGCCTATGTGTTGCAGCTGTAAGCAGTCCAACAAAGTGCTGCCGCGAGGGACTAAACACAGAGATGCATAAACACACTATGACGTGCTCAAGATTGTATTGCAATGATTTATTCCTCCACACGTAAAATACAATTAGCACTGCAGTTACCAAATGTAAAGTTACCTTGTGAGTCGAAATAAGTGTGTGAGAAAGTGTTCGCTCCCAGGCTCACCCCCTCTCTATCAAAGCCCAAAAAACCCCAGGTGAACAGGTGAAGAAAACAAATAGGTCATCACTTCCGCTCAAACCTCCATGAAGACACCCACCACCTACAATATAAGTGCACAACACAACAATCAACAAACAACATAAATGAGACCATAAACAACATACAATATGTGGCTCCTACACTCTGCTTAGCATTCTATCTATATCTATTGATATGCTGCTCGGCGTCACAGACCTTGCAGCCGGCAGCACGTGAGGCTGCCCTAAAACCCCCAAAAAAGTAAATCTTCATCTGTATCTAAATTATGGTCGCTTATCTACGAACATTAAAGAATGATAAATTATGAATTACATGTACTTAGCAAGACGACCAAATTTCATTCAAATCTGTGAAAAAGCAGTTGATATATTTTGATAAGAAAAAGAAGAAACTGCAGTGGCGTGGTCGTAATCCAAGAGCAACTTTAATAGAAATGTTAAGGGCAAAATATTGTGGAAGCACAACGTGGCAAGGCCTACGTGTGAATTAAAGCTTCATCTAGCATAAGCAATAAACTCCAAGTGCTGCATACAAAACTAATGAAACCATATACACAACATGAAGTGGCATATCCTTTCTCTAAATATATTACAGCTTTTACTGTTATGTATAAAAATAAATCATACAAAATAAAAACAAAAAAAAACTAAATTCATTCTTTTGAAATCCAAATTCAATTCACTTCAGTCAGTTCTCTTCACGATAGAATAATACATGCACGTCCTCTTCAGCAGAACTGGAAGAAAGAGAGAAAGAAAGATTGGGATTAAAGATTCATCAGGGAAAATTCACACCTTATAATTTGGATTCCATTGGACAATTTCTATAATAAATATGCTGAAGACCTAAAGTTACGGGTGTCATGTGGCGTTTACCTGTAAACGGACCCCAAACACATTAGCTGTGTTCGAAATTACAACATTACAGCACAAATCTTTTTAATTTATTTTTCAGCTCCTACTACGTGAGTCGTCTCTGTGTAACAGAGTTTTTCCTGCGTCTCTATGACATGTAACGTTAGACAGCCAATCACAGACATCATTAGATCTTGGTAGAAGCATGCTGCATGCTTATTGGCTCACTGACGCTGATGAGATTTACTCTTAGGTATTGAATGACAAGGCATTTTTGCGATACTCAATACTTAAGAGTCAATTCGGTCGATGCCTAAACAGTATCCAATTCTGTACCCAGGCCTACTCACTATTCCCTACGGAGTGTTTATTAAGTAGTGAACTATATAGGGAACGACCAAACGAGTCCTTCTGCTTCTTCTTCTCCTCCTCTGGGAAAACACGACCACGCTGCATTGTGGGTATACGGGAGTAAAATGTAGGTTACATTGTATGTAGGCTCAAATTAGCTGTGCATTGTGGGTATTTTATAGTGGACTACATAGTGAATGAAATTAACCGCTGAGAATTCGAACACTACAAAACTGGACAACACACCATATAGTGTACTATTTCCTTGATAGGGAACGGTTTCCAACACAGCTGCTGTGTGTGTCTTTGAGGTGTGCATCCAAACGTGTTGAATGCATTTCTTTCCTCAAACGTTTTCTTGCTAGCCGTCGTCTTCGCTGCCTTTGTTGGTGCAACGCTATGTTAGGTCTGGGAATAGTCTATATCGACGACGTTTCGTTTCCGGGATTGTTCAGGTGCCGCCGGAAAATTCCGCCAGATGTTCGTCATTTCGGCCGGTGTCCCTCCCCTTCCACTTTCCTTGTGTTGGTGTTCTAAACTTGATTTCTGAGGACTCTGGTTAACTGTTCCTCAGAACGTTATCGCGTTAACTCATTAATTAATTAACGCCGACAATGATTTTATCGCGCATTAACGCAGTTTTTTATTATTTCTTTTATTATTGTAAAAGTCTGTTGCTCACAGGCTTTTATTTTGTAAAAATGTGTTGCTGCTGCTGCGCTTACAGGAACCAGAAAAGAAAACAATTGCCACAACAAACCAACAAACATGGAGAAGGGGGCGGCTGTGGCTCAGAGGACTGCAAAAGTGACAACTATACAACGCGCACCCGCTGTAGCTCTCACTGGGGACTACTGGACATCACTGGGTAACCACAGTAAATCCCAGTAGTGAACTTTTTTTGTGCTTCACCTCACTCCAACATGGACATTTGGTACTGAACTTAGACTGGTTATGCTACTCCCTGATAAAGAAAAAAAAAAGTTTGTGCTGTTACCTCAGAGATTGCCTGCTTTAATGTTATGACTGTGGCTCAGGAATTTGTGGGCAGTTTCTTTTTATAATATAACAAACAGGATCACATGAATGCTCTGGCAGTGGCTATAAGCTTTTGTAGTTGCTTTGATTACATTAAGTTGAGAATTACACTAAATATTTTATTTAACTGCTACTGTATGAACAAAATGCTGATGTGTTTGCAGAACAAATGTTATGGCACTTTAGTTCATATGGCAGAACATTTAAAATAAAATTGGACTATACGCTACTTTTAAATTCATTATTGGATTTTGCTTATAACAATGCGATTAATCGCGATTAATCAGGGAAATCATGTGATTAATCGCGATTAAAACTTTTAATCGTTGCCCAGCCCTAGAACGTACACGTTCCACCAAAACAAGTTCCTTCCCGAGGCTATTTTGCAGAGGCACCGTCGCTGCGTCCAACGCTTAGCGCCGCCCAAGACGATTGTGATTGGTTTAAAGAAATGCCAATAAACCAGAGCATGTTTTTCTCCCATCCAGGAATGCTGTGTGGACTAGCCAGACCCTCCTCCAAAGCGCTGTGGAGGAAGGTCTGGCAATGCAAGTCTGGGATTGAATCAACATGGCTCTCAGACTGTTCCAACTCATCAACTACAGTCACTTTTTCACGTCGCCCAGCGTCTGATTCCGACGCACCACGCAGCCCTCTAGTTTTTGAACATGCAGGGCGCCCTCTGGTGGCCATACTACTTATAACAGGAGTAACGGAGGAAGTCAGGCGACGTGTAAAGACCGACAGAGCGACCTGTCCGTGTCCTGTGAAACCAACTTAACTTTCACCACGTACATAACATATCAAAGATACTTATTAAACCCAAAACAAGATCTTTGCCCAAACCTTACCAAGTACTTTTGTTGCCTAAATAGTATTTTTTGTGTCTTGTGAGTTGTTGGGTTGTTGGGTCCCATCCATCCACATCAGAAGCAAAAATGTCAGTCATGTTTAAAAGTCATTCATACTGCCGTGCAACAGTAATGATTTATCATGTTTGTGGCACGTCTTTATTAAAAGCTAAAACTAAGTTTAACTTCAATTAAAAGCGCAATATGTTTTTTTTTCACTCCGGCAGCAAATAACATTGAACTAAAATTTTCAGATGTTCTGTGTGTCAATTTTTAAGAATCTCCTCCAAATTCAGTCATATTTGGCATCTTCGCAAACAAACGTTGTGGGTTAGGTACATTTTACAAAGGTTTAAGAGATGGTAAAACTCAGGGTTTCCCCCAGAAAAGTAGTTTAGCCCGGTGGCAAGAGTCAGTCACAGACTGATGGCAGCATTAATGTAGAGAACATGTGATAACAACATCATGGACGGAATAGCGTAATTGAGGATTTAAAAAAGCTAGGGCTGCAATAAACTGGGGGAAACCCTGAAACTTAATGTAGCTTTAATGAACTGATTTATTTCTGATTAAAATGTCCGAGCCTCCCACCATGTTTCAGATTCTCAAAGTGCTGAAACAACACACACACACACACACACACACACACACACACACACACACACACACACACACATATCCAAAAAAAACATCAGATTCTCAAATCAGTGGCTTCACCTTGACCCAGAGCCGCGAGCTAAATGAGGGAGGGAGGGAGGGGCCGGAAAAACTACGAGAGGGGGGGAGAAAGGAAGGAAGGAGGAAATGTGGAGAAGGACAAGGCGATATCTGAGCAAAATGAACAAGACAAGAGGAAGGAGAAGAAAGGAGACGTGAAAAGGACAAAATAGGAAAGTAATATAACAAAACACGATGTGGAAAAAGTTGGCAAAGAAGTGAAACAGGTGCAAGAGAGAGTTAGAGGGACAGAAAAAGGGAAATGGAAGCAGCACTAACGGACGGTGAAGAGGAGAAACAAGCAGAGTCCGGTCTCTGCCGCCATCTAGTGCTGAGAGTCCGTTACTGACACTCATTCAACCTGTATTACAGCTACACGGGTTGCAATTTAGTTCTTTGGTAAAGCTGCCTCCTTCAGTCAATCATTTCCTATATAAATAACAATAATAATAGTAATAATCAAAAACTATTTCTATAGCACACATTTCTATCTTTGTTATTAAACTCTAACACAAACAATGAATGTCATAGAACTTTCTTTTATCATCTGCTTTGCATAATGGAAAAAGAACATAAACTACTTTAAAGTAGATTTTCTTTTGGGCTAAAGTACTTGGTATCTGATCGATGCATAAACTCCAGTATTTGCCGATACCACTACCAGCATTTTAGGCGGTATCGGAGGCTTTTCCGATACTGGTATTGGTACATTTCTTATTTTAAAGTGATCACTACAGTTTTAAAATCAATACCAAAAATGGCGGGCAGCCAGTGTAAATTGGCTTGGACGGGTTAGTGTTAATAATTTGTCAACATGACAGTGTTATAGATTTTTAGATAAGAAAAGCTCACATATTGGAATGCAACCGTTACACCTTTATTTTATTTTTTTTAATGTTCACATATTTCTGTAGGTTATAATTTTTTTTAAGTGTTACTTTGTATGTCCATTGTTTTGTTTCTACCTGTCGCAGGCTCACTCTCATTTTCCATAAGGTGGTGGTGGGAGGACGGGTGCATATTCATTCATGTGAGAATATACACCCAGAACATCTGTGTACTTCACTGTATGCATTTGTTCTTTTGCTTACATGTTCTTTAATATTTTTGTCTATACGTTTAGCCTTGAATCAAACATTTAGCCATTTGTAATTACTATTTTGTACTTCTGTTTATTAGATGTATTGTTTCTTTATGGATCTACTGAAAACAGTCAGAAAACAGTCAGCTCCCTAAACGTGAAGGTGTTTATCAGTGGACCTCCACCACCAGTCAGAAGAGGAGTTGAGAGATTCAGCAGACTGTTGGCACTGAGCATATGGCTTTCAACTGCGTGTACCGCTCATTCTCTGCAGTTTGACAATTTTAACATTTTCTGGGACCGCAGACATCTTTTTAAGGCAGATGGACTTTTCCTTAACAAACCAGGAGTAAATCTGTTCACCTCTAACCAACTTTACTTTCTGCGCCACACATCAGCTCCCTTGGCCAAGGACACGAGACAAGAGGAATCTAAACAAGAGGAAGACATAACAAAGCAGGGCAGTAATCCACCACAGCTCCCGCCTGAGCAAAGATTTGACCATGGAGACCACAGAGCAGAGATGAGAAATCTCAATCCCCCTCTTCACCCGTACTACACACCTCAAACCCCTTCACCAACCCTGACGCCTTTGAGGATCCATACACCCCGCCCACGCAATCGCTCTCTCCACTCACCCTTTCCCCTCTTTCACCCTGCCCCATGTTGGAGTTCACTGACCAGATGAAGCAACTGGTAGTTGAAGGAACCAAATTTATCCCCCTTCCTTCTCCCATCATTCGCCCCCGGCCAAAAGTAAAACGGCAGGCACCACTGCCCACCCAAGGACAGCAGCTAACTCCTCCTCCCCAGACTGATAAGTATACTTGTGTACAAAATGCAGCAAGCTTTGTCTGATATGGGCCGGGTCCAGGCTGCACACATAGTGGCACTCATGACTCTTTTCAGGACAAGCCCCGGCCTTGTGTATTAAATTCTTCTTCAATTTATGTTGTGATAGGTAATAGCAGATTCATCATTCTTTTTCTAAGTAAGAAGAAGCACTTAACAGCAAACCTCACAAATTTAGCATTCATTCCTTGTCAGCCAACGCCTATACCAAAAAATGAGACATAATTATTTTAACACACTAACACTAGCCTTACTAAACGTCAGGTCTTTGGCAGGAAAATCATTTTTAATCAATGATTTTATTATTAAGCACAATATTGATTTTATGTTTTTAACTGAAACCTGGTTGGACCATAATAACAGTGGTGCTGTACTCATCTTGCTCGCTTCTTTTGAATTTGTGACTCTTCATCTAAGGTCCTCCCCTCGAGCTATATTTCTAAATACCTACAGACCACTGAAATACTGTGCAGCTTTCTTCGATGTTTTTACTGAACTGCTGTCTATAATCTGTATTAACTTTGACTGTGTAATTATTGCTGGTGATTTTAACATTCATGTGGACAACCCGCAGGATAGAGGGACCAAAGAACTGTGTTGTGTTTTTGAGAACTATGGACTGACTCAGCATGTGACGGAACCCACGTACAATAAGGGGCACACTCTGGACTTGATTATCTCCAAGGGTTTGAACATTTCCAAGGTTGTGGTGACTGACGTTGCTCTCTCTGATCATTCATGTGTTTTCTTTAACGGCACTATCTCGGTGCCCAAAAGTGTCCAAACTAAGGTAATCAGAAAACGGTATATCACTGAAAACACCACTGAAACATTCATTCAGCTTTTCTCCTCCACACCCGCCCTCACTGGGGTCTCAGTCAATGAGCTTATAGATAATTTCAATTTTAAAATTACAAATGTTACTGATGCCATTGCTCCCACTAAGGTCAAAGCTGTCTCTAGTAAGAAAAGATCTCCATGGAGAAATGTCATACGGGTAAGAACAGAAAAAACAGAGTGTCGAAAAGCTGAACGCAGGTGGTGAAAAACTAATCTCCAGGTCCACTATAACACCTATAAAGACAGACTTCACATTTATAATTTGGAACTGAGGAATGCTAGGCGGTCCTTCTTCTCTGGCATTATCACCAGAAACAATAATAATTCACATGCTCTGTTTGCTACTGTTGATAGGTTAACAAACCCTCCAGTATCAGTAGCATCTGAACTTTTATCTACCAAGGCCTGCAATGATTTTGCCTCCTTTTTCGAAGACAAAATTCAGAAAATTAGACTAACTGTCAGTGCCTCCATATCAAGTACGGGATATGTATTGTCACACTGTCCAGGCAAAACAAATTCCAATATCACACAATTTTATATGATCAACCATAAAAACCTGGAGGACATTATACAACATCTGAAAACCTCCTCCTGTTGCCTTGATATTCTACCAACAGGCCTTTTCAAAAATGTTTCAAATTGTATGTCTTCTGATCTTTTACAGATTGTAAACACGTCTCTACTCTCAGTAGTGCTGGGCGGTATGACCAAAAATTCATATCACGTTTTTTTTCAAAATTATGCCGGTTTTCCGTTTTTTGCCGGTTTTTTTTTTTTCATGCATATTCAGATGTTCAATGCATTTCCTACTTGTTGAGAGAGGAATTACTGCAGTAAATTGACTTAATTGACTCATTACTCACCACTGTATTAAGCGGGACCATGTCTTTAGCTAGGTGGTTGGTGATGGAGTTTGTAATCTCGATCCACCGTTTGCTTTTTCTGTCATAGCAAGTCCCTCTAGCAAACGCGTCTTTAAGTAACATTTGGCTCGACTTTTCTTTTGCTTTCCCCGTGTTACCTGCTGATGTGGAGGGCGCTGAGCCTGCCGACTTTAATTTCATACATTCTTGATATTCCAAGACGTGTTTGCAGCTGAGGTGGTGGAGCAAATTGCTCGTGTTGCTGTCTTTCGCAACTATTTTAGCCCGACAGCACTTGCATAAAACGGTTGTTTGGTCAACGTCGGATTTTTGGAAACCAAAAAACCTCCAAACAACAGACCCGGCGGCTCCTTTTTTTGGCACAAGTTCGTCTGTGTCATTACTTCTGCAGCATCCATCTTCCGTGTGACGTCCCTCTGGTGCACTGCTGTTTACCGTCGCTGCTTAGAAGTGCAGCATTTTAAAGGGTCCGTCTAAAACAGTGTCACGCGGCGCAGCGTAACATTCGTTCCGGACGTTGTGTTATTAAACACACCGGTATGGCGGTATATTAAAAATGAACATTGTGACGAAAATATACACCGGTTTTCGGTATGAACCGGTATACCGCCCAGCACTAACTCTCAGGTATCTTCCCAAAGGCCCTGAAAACTGCAGTCATCAAGCCACTTTTAAAAAAGAACAACCTAGACACGACACTAATGAGCAACTATAGGCCGGTAGCTAACCTTCCATTCTTAAGTAAAATCATTGAAAAAGCAGTTTTTCAACAACTCAACCTTTTCTTGTCACTAAACAATGGTTTTGATGCCTTCCAGTCGGGTTTTCGACCACACCACAGCACTGAGACAGCTCTTGTTAAAGTATTTAATGACATCCACTTAAACACAGACAGTGGCAAAACTGCAGTCTTAGTATTACTTGATCTCAGTGCTGCATTTGACACGGTCGACCATGACATATTACTAGACCGATTGGAAAACTGGGTTGGCCTTTCTGGCTCAGTCCTAAACTGGTTTGAATCCTATTTAAAGAATAGGTACTACTTTGTATCTATAGGTAATTATACATCTGAGCATTCAAATATGACGTGCAGAGTTCCCCAAGGCTCCGTTCTGGGGCCTCTTCTGTTTAACATCTATATGCTTCCACTGGCTCAGATTATTGAAAACAACAAAATAAGTTACCACAGTTATGCGGATGACACAAATTTACATAACCTTATCGCCAGGAGACTATAGTCCAATACAAACACTGACTAAGTGCATTGAACAAATTAACGACTGGATGTGCCAGAACTTTCTTAAATTAAATGAAGAAAAAACTGAGGTGGTTGTTTTTGGAGCAAAAGAGGAACGATTAAAAGTCAGCGCTCAGCTTCAAACGACAATGTTAAAAACAACAGACAAAGCCAGAAATCTTGGTGGAATTATGGACTCAGACCTGAATTTCAACAGCCACATTAAGACAATTACAAAGTCATCCTATTACCACCTTAAGAATATATCAAGGGTAAAGGGACTTATGTCTCAGCAGGACTTGGAACAACTTGTCCATGCTTTTATCTTCAGTAGACTTGACTACTGTAACGGTGTCTTTACAGGTCTCCCTAAAAAATCAATCAGACAGCTGCAGCTGATTCAGAACGCTGCTGCTTGAGTCCTCACTAAGACCAAGAAAGTGGATCACATCACTCCAGTTCTGAAGCCTTTACACAGGCTTCCTGTGCCTCAGAGAGTTGATTTCAAAATACTTTTGCTAGTTTATAAATCATTAAACGGTTTAGGTCCAAAATACATTTCTGACCTGCTAGTAAACTACGAACCACCCAGACCTCTCAGGTCGTCTGGGACAGGTCTGCTTTCTGTCCCCAGGGTCCGAACTAAACAGGGAGAAGCTGCATATAGTTTCTATGCTCCACATATTTGAATCCACTTCCAGAAAACTGCAGGTCCGCTGAAACTCTCAGTTCTTTAAAACCAAGGCTGAAGACCTTTCTTTTTGATGTTGCCTTTCGTTAAATAATTGTCCATTTCTTATACTTTCGTTGCTTATTTTATCTGCTTTTATATAACTGTTTTTAACTGCTCTTTAATGTTTAATTTCTTATACTGCACTGTAACTTTTATTCTTGTATTTTAATTGTCTTCATGTAAAGCACTTTGAATTGCCCTGTTGCTGAAAAGTGCTATACAAATAAAGCTGCCTTGCCTTACCTTCCATCGGTTGCCACAGCTGTTACACAACACAAAGGTGGTCATAGGCTCATCAGCGCTGCGGATCTGCACCTAGAACATACACAGGGCAGCGTTTTCATTACAAATGTGTCCAAACTCAGTTCTGTGTGTGTGTGTGTGTGTGTGTGTGTGTGTGTGTGTGTGTGTGTGTGTGTGTGTGTGTGTGTGTGTGTGTGTGTGTGTTCATACCTGTGTGTATGAGCAGCTCTTTCCATGACACTTGTTGCAGATGAACATGTCCGTCTCAGTTCCACCGACCTTCGACAGCTGATGCTCTCTGATTGACTCTTTAGTCAGAGTCTCTCTCATCTGCTTCAGCTCTGCACTCGCCATCTCCTACACACACACACACACACACACACACACACACACACACACACACACACACACACACTATTAGCTAGGGCTGCAAACTTTTTTTTTTTTCATAGTCTGGTAGTCGATTATTTTAAATGATTTTAAAATGTCAGAAAATGGTGAAAAATTATGATTAGCCAAAGATGACGTCAAATGTCTCAAAGATATTCAGTTTACTGTCAGAGAGGAGTAAAGAAACTAGAAAATATTCACATTTAAGGAGCTGGAATCAAATCATTTTACTCTTTTCATAAAAACTGACTCAAACCGAATAATCCATTATCAAAATAGTTGGTGATTAATTTAATAGTAGACAACTAGTTGACTAATCAATTATTCTTTGCAGCTCTAGTATAGACTTCATTGATTGCAGTACGTTCCCTTGCCCTTCACACTAAACTAGCCTTAACGCTAAAGCTTAATTTATACTTGTGCGTAGAATCGACGGCGCTGGGTCCGGCGTAGACGTGGACCCCTC
>CM042433.1:32097054-32197054 GCA_023631565.1 Gymnocephalus cernua | reverse complement strand
GTGTAAGAGGAGAAATGATGGAGAGAGAAGTGTGGTTGGGTTTGGAGTGAGAGAAACAGGACATGACTCAGGTTAAAGGAAAGTTCACTTTAAATCCAACAGAGACAATGAAATGGAAAATATACTTTCACTTTTGTGACGTCATCCTCATCCAACCGTAGGCGTAACCAAAAGTGACATCACTGTGCGACAGACCTTTTCTCACTGCTGCCGGAGTCCTTGGAGGTGGACGATGACCTCACAGGAGAGCCTTCCTTCTTCTTCTCCTTCTCCTCAGACTTCCCCTCTGCACCGTCTGCAGGACGACACGCAAAACAAATTAAGGACACACCTGTGGCATACCTGCACCAAAGCCCACACACAGGCACCAACGCTCTGCTTTGTATTCTGTATACACTGTACTGACCGAATATAATAAGACATTTTTTTTTTTCCTATGAATATATCTGGAAAAAGTAAAGTCTTCCTATATTTGGAGTCTAGACTTTAAAGACTAATGTACATCCACAACAACAGCTGGTGACAAATAGCAGTAGCCTGAATGTGTTCTTCATGAGCAGAGCAGTCAATCCAAACTCCCAGAGAAAGACGCAGAAACACGTGAGCGTCGCCAACAAAGCGACCCCAAAATAGTTAGTTAGCAAGTTAGCAAACAAATGAGAAGAAGTTTGGATGGTAACTTTAAGATGATGGTGATAATCGCAGCGGTGTTGTCAAACATTTGACCGGAGGGTGTGTAAATATGTGATTGAAAACCCAAAATAAGGGACTCATTTCAAATACATTTTTGTGTTGTCTCGTCCTATTATCAAGGGTGTCTTATATCTGGTCAACTCGGTAAGTTACTTTTCTCATCCATAGGCCAAAGAATGCTCGACTGCAGGTTCACCTGTATCATGCTAGTAGTGTTACTGTATTTAGCATGCCATCAGGTCACTGTGTGGGGGGAGTGGGGGAGGGTGTATCAAGCTTCTAAGCTGTGTATCAAGCTTCCAAGCTTCTAAAATGTGAGGATTTGCTACTTTTTAATGGGTGATATGACTTTTGAGACTCTGGGGACTTGTCACTATTTTACAATTTTATAGAACAAACAATTAACATTAATAAAAATAATAATAATTCAACCCCTAATTCACACACGTGTATTTCTGTACTTGTCATTGACATAATGACCACCAAACTCTGGGTCCTCACAAAGATAGAAGTACCAGAGCACACATCACACACCCTCCCTTACCCAGCAGTTTCTTCCAGGACTTGATGAGAGCTTTGGCCAGAGTCTGAACTTCTTCCTCTGAACTGTGTTTCCTCACCGCGTTCACCGACATCCCAACTCTGGTGGACTACACACACACACACACAGAAGAGAGAGAGAGAGAGAGAGAGAGAGAGAGAGAGAGAGAGAGAGAGAGAGAGAGAGAGAGAGAGAGAGAGAGAGAGAGAGAGAGAGAGAGAGAGAGAGAGAGAGAGAGAGAGAGAGAGAGAGAGAGAGAGAGAGAGAGAGAGAGAGAGATCCATAAAACACTGGTATACATTATCTGGGATACTCAGCCCAGATAACATGTTAAACTCGACCTGAAATTAAAATCAAATAAAAAAAAATTCTAAGAAATCAGTAAATAGATCCTTAGTGTTTGTTTTGACCTGTTTGGTCAAAGTTGTAATTACCAAAAAAGAAGAAAATTAAAGCTCTTCTGCCGTAATACTGCCCCCCCCCCCCGCCCCCCCGCATTAGTCTTATCAAACTGTCTCAGCAGCTATATCCTCAGCACCGAAATGTCACGCGAGATCTCGCACGTCTATTGCTGGAAGGGACTAGAGGCTGTCAGGTGTTCAGCAAATCTAAAAAGTTGCATACAATATTGTACGATGTCTTTTGGTAAATTGACAGTATGCTGTTGTCCTTCAACTTTCTGCCTGGCATGACGAAAGCTTGTTTATATCAAGGGGGCAGGCTTCTCTCCTCAGAGCGAAGCCGTGATGGCGCCATTTTGCTAGCCCTGTTCCCATCACCCCCGTTAGCATCCCATTGACTGCCATTCATTTTGGCGTCACTTTGACAGACAATAACTTTACATCTGAAGCGTTTAAAGACTTGATTTGTCCGTTGTTTATTTCTTAAGAAACACGACAATGTACACAAGGCCTCACGTTACCTCACGTTATGGCTCCGTAGCAGACGCTTTTATAAAAATAGGCTAACGATTGTGTCATAACCACGCGACGTACTGTCGCATTGTAGCGGAATTACCGTATAGTACAGGAGAAGCTCACAGGCAGTTTCGACGTACATTAGCTGTTTAGTTTAATTACTAATGTTAACTAGCATTTTAGTTAGCAATAATTAGCCCGTGCCTATGTTATCTCCTTACATATACCTACGCTCTCCGTCTCTGATAGATTGGGAATGATTGAGATTTCTCTTGGCACAGCTACCAGAAGACTTACAACGTTCAGAGACGTTGTTCACGTCACATCGGCGGCGGTAAGCTAAGTTTGCAGCTGCGCAGTAACGCTCAGTAACACTTTCCCATCACCGGAAAAGTGCTGGTAAGAGGCTTCACTTGTCTCCGTCAAAAACAGCGGGATCGCTGTGTCCATTTTATATACTGTCTATGGTTTATATAGAGTCTATTTTTTAACACCCCACAGCTTGTGTGAAAAATAGAACTGGCAGAGAGCAACGAGCAGAGAGCCGCTTCTGGGACGCCCCGCGTCCATCTGGTAGAATAACAAGCAGTGTCTCCAATGGCCACAATTTCTGGTGGAGGCGGCGCCGGAACGCAGCGCAGACACGCCTGGTGGAATTTGGCCATAGCATAATTCAACAAATTGTTTTATCCTCCTTTGAAACATGGAAAATGATTCACAATAGCTGCAGAATCATTTTAGGTTGGATTTTCTTTCACAACAAATGTGAATTCAAAATGCAGTTTGTCTTTAAATTATTGCCCATATTATGACTTTTTCTGGGATTTGGGGTGTTATTGTGTGTCTGGTGCTTCCACACGCATACAAACTTGAAAAAAAATCATCCATGCTGCTTTGAGTGAGATACGGGTTTCTGAATGATTCCTGCCTTCAGACTCCGGGTGAGCTGTTCGGCAGGGCATTTTACGTCAGTAGCCAAGACGAGGTGGCTAACCGTAGCATGCTATGGTACGTTCTCAATGGCAAAACACTGCTACAACACACACTAGTTCACCATAATCTACAAAAGAACTACTTACATGTCCCTGTTCTGCAGGTATTCCACGCAAAGTTGGAAGTGTGCCCTGTTTAGAAGAACAGCTAGCTGATGTGACCCTTACCTAGCTACTGCGCATGTGCGACTGCCAACAAAGATAATACAGAAGTGAGATGTCTCACTCTCTAGCTAAAACAGAGACCTGAACACAGGGTGAAAAGGAGCTGCAGCAATGTGCAGTACATCTAAAATATGGTGTTTTTTTGAAAATTAAACCGTGTAAACCTATTCTGATATAACCTCTAAATACAATTATGAACCTGAAAAGGAGCATAATATGGGCGCTTTAACCCGTTATCTTTCCGTAGACTGCACAAGCTCTGTAGGGGAAAGTTGGGCATCTACCCTGTTAAAATACCAGGTGTCATAGTGTAGATGATTCAGAGACGGTTAGTGCTGTTGCACAGAAGAGTGCATGCAGCTGCATGTCTTGTGCAAAGACATTCTGTTTTCACTGACATGTAGACACAAGGATACACAAACGTGATGTAGAAGATGAAACAAGAACAAAGCTGATCCTGTAGACCGATGTATACAGTAACTCGATGTAAACTAGTATCTGGTGTATTAAACAATTTAGATGTTTATATTGTTACAATCCTACCTAAAGAATAACTTAATACCAGTCTGACAAGACGATGTTTCACTACATGCTCTGTTGCACCTGTAACCCCACACAGCAGTGATGTCACACTGTATGGATACAGCCTGGAGTACACTTCTACATCACCGCAGCCAGATGAGGAGTTAACCCTGCAGACCTCTGCAAAAACACCTGTTAAGTTGCTATTTTTGAACAATTCTGGAAAATTCTTTGGCATTTAAGCCTGTTTAAACCAATGTCTAAGGAACCTGCACTTTACATTGGAGTCTTGATGTGCCAGGCGTGGTGGCTGTCCAAGTCTCACTTTAACAGACTATGTGATAACTAATCTTGTGTCTGACTGTAGGTGCACTTGGCAGTGGCGGTGACATGGCGGAGCGGTGGAGGTAATTACCTGCAGGGTCTCCAGAGACATCTTGATGTTCTTTAGTTCCCTCAGCAGGTCGAGAGCTCCATCCTGTACACAGAACAATAAACGGAAACTATCACAACGAGGTTGACTCCCCACATGGAGGAGGATGAATCTGGCAATAATAATAATAATAATAACAATAATAATAATGTGTGTCTGTTGAACAGGAATGACAATGCATCCGTCTCCGCCAAATTTGTGTCCATTAAATGGAGCTTTCAAAGTGACAGAGTGCTTCAGTGGTCATCATTCATTTAACCAATAAAGTCAAGGTGGCCTTTTGCATTTGGCTGGCTCTGTGTTTCAGCACAGACAGTGACTGTTACAATGCAAAGCCCTCCCTGACCAATTTATAATGACTTAATTCTATATATTTATGTATATAGTTATTTCAAGTATGTGTGTGATTGATGTGGGTGTGTTTTTGTATTTGAGAAGTTTTGAATTTTGCATTGTTTGGCTTTTTTCTTTGCACCTTTCAAGAAAAACGCACAGCTATATTTGTAGAAATAAAATCATATTGAGTCTTTTGGCTTCTGGATTTGTTCTGTAGTAAGCTGAGACATGTGGCTAATGTCATGGATTGTCTGCTACCTCTCAGATGTGTTCACAACAGTGTATTTTAATCATATTACAGATGTATGACTGTATGAAAAAAACAACTATTCTAGCCTCTGTAGCTCTGTGTCAGTGAGGCCTAGAATCACCCTGACACTTGGAACAAAAACTTTAGGGTTTCCTTTCCAATGATATCAGGCACATCCCAGAGTGTCAAAGTATATGGGAGCTGTACCACTTAATTTGGGTATGCCATTTAGACCAAAAAGCATGAAATTTCAAGCGTTTCTTAAGAGGTTACCACGAGAATGATGGAACAACAAGAATGAATTTTAGCGAGTGGAGCTTTCTCTGGGTGGAGCTCTTGCTCACTGTTAGACAGGACATTCTCATTAATATATCACTTAATGAGGACAAATAGCGGAGCTTCTGGCTCTGAAAAGTAAGGCCAATGTGGAAGTGCCTTAAACCTGCATTCTATCTAATTTCCAGCAGGAGGCGACTCCACTGGCTCCAAAAATAAGTCTGTTTCTATAGAGGTCTATGAAAAAATGAGCCTAATTCTCACTTGATTTATTATCTCTGTAAACATCTTCACATATTCTCCACAGAGATATTTGAGCTTCACTGTGCAGAACGATGAATGTGTGTGTCATCTGCTGAAAGAGGAAAAGTTTATCTTAGCGCCCTATTTGCATGGGATAAGTATTACCTGGTGACCTCTCTAGTCATTTGTAATAATTACGGAGGTTGTCTGTGATCTTAATCCTGTGCGGATCGGACCTGTCTGTAATTTGTCGAGTAAAAATTCCCCCGCAAATGACCTACCATATTTCACCGCAGCAAGGATAGGGCATGCACCTCTGTTTACCACTACCGAGCCTGGCCCAAAAAGATACGGAACCCCGACCCAAGTGTGGTGCGGCCGTGCACGCGCCTTCGGATGTGGGGGGGAGGGGGTCCCCAGATGATACTAATCCAGTGCGAATAAGGCTTAAGACCTGCATAATTGTGTGACATCCTAACTAGTTTGGAGCCAATCATGGTTCAACATGCAATTAACACAAGCGTGAAGAAGACACTTGAAGCCCCCAGTACTGAGAATGTATTCACCAGGGAGACATCTTGTGTCCAATGGCTAAACTTTTATAACGAAAAACAGGAGTAGATGTTCTTTAAAAAAATGTATTTAACAGCTAATTAAAACTTTTTGTAAAAAAAAACAAAAAAAAAACATCAGACACAAATTATAATTGAAAGCAGACTTTTGATGCCGTCAAACATGCCTAGAGGGGACCTTTAAATGATTTTTAATGTTACTATCTAACAACCTTGCTGGTAATTATTTAATTCAACATAGATGAAGGCTACATTTATCTGCTTATGAACGGAACTGCCAAGCTTTTCTAGTTATATTTATAATAAAAAAAATCCTGTATATTTTCTCTTTTGATTTATTACTCGATCTGCTTTCTCCATTATAATAGTACAGACTCTCAAAACACATGTAGTTTATAAAATATGTTTTATTATACAGTAAACCACCCAACAATCTAAGGACCTACAAGTCCAGCTGAAATGGTTAGACCAACTGTTTGGAAAATGTCTGCGTACTTTTACCTTTAATACTTTAAGTACATTTTCCTGATGATTCTCACATATCTTTACTTAAGTAACATTTTCAATGCAGGACTTTTACTTGTAATAGTGTATTTTTACAGTGTGGTATTAGTACTTTTACTTAAGTAAAGGATCTGAATACTTAGTTAATTGGCTACACTCTGCATGAGTTGGCAAGATAATTGATTCAAGGTGTGTGGGATTTAATTGGCTGCTTCTTGACCAATTGCTGCAGTGATTTATTGCCAAACTTGTGCTCCCCCACCCCCCACCCCCAAATCATCAAAACCAGAAGCACAGAAGCAGCAGCAGCCTGGTTATGTGTGACATTATGAGTATATGTAGAAATGCTCGTCCACAGAGCCCAGTTGAAACCCAGCGTGCGTGTTTCCAGAATGTTCCCTCTCCCAGCAGTTAAAGGTAGAGCCCATCACCTGATCGCGTGCTTTGTGCAGATGCAGCAACTGAGTGTGTTTTTGCACTCACCGTGTTCTTCTTGTGCACCATTTTATCCAGCTTTTTAGCGATGCGCTCCACTTCCTGGTTTTTAGCCATGTTAGAGCGGGTTTCTCTCCGTCAGTTGTCCGCCTGTGCTGCGGTGGAAACCCCCATGGATGGAAGAAAACCACTCCCGCCCGGTCTCTTCTCTTTACGCAGTCTGTCTGCCCTGTCTCCTTCTCTCCCAGCTGCTGCCTGCCTCTCGTTTGTTGTTGTGTCACTGTGGGACGCTGGGAGTTGTAGTTTTTTTTTTTTTTTTTTTTACAAATTCGGCCAAAACTTTTTAACCCTTGTCTTGTCTTCCCGTCGACCATGAACTTGTTGTCCTTTTTGTTTTTTTTGTTTTTTTTTTACCGCTTTTGCCGACTTGTTTCAACATTTTCTTTTAATTTATGATCAATGAAAAAATCAGGCCCTAGCATTCATTAATAATGAATTATTAAAAGAGGGCTGGGCAATAAACATAATCACTGACTGTTAGATAAGACTTGTATACATCACAATACTGCACCACATGCAACTTGCACAAACATTGGTTATACTTACATCTTTATAAATACTATTTAAGTAGGTTGTACAGTTTTATTCGCCACTTGGATATACGTTTGTACATTCTTTGCTTTGTATTTGTTTTCTTTATTTTTGAAAATTAGTTCTTGTATTCTGTCCTATGTAGTTGTTCTCATATATTCTGTGTATGTGCTGCGTGTCTGACATTTTGCTGCTGTAGCACTGAACTTTTCAAAATTTTGGATCAATAAAGTCTATCTAATCTAATATCTGTATGTCAGCCACCTGTGGGTGGGGGTGCTGCAGCAGCATCTCCTTCCCGCCGCTGTGTCTGTCTGCTGTAGACTCTCCTCAGGACCAACGTTTTAACTATTCTAACCTTATTTTGGGGAGGTTGAGGGGTCGTGCAGTTGAACATGTAGAAACTATCAGCTCAATCAAATCATAATAAAATCTGTCTCCAAATATCTATCATACTGGGGTTGTTTGGCTTGAAAATCCTCCTGTGACTTCTTCAGATTTACCATGTACACATATTGCATTTGTGCTCTCAGAACACATTTTGTCCAAGGTCAAAGTTTGTGTGAAGACAGTTTGATTGGTTGAAACATTATCACAAAATAATGAAACAATATCACAGTACATAATGCTCTTAAAGGTTCTGCGTACACTGATTTGATTAGCCTAGTATTAAGCGTTCACATTTAAATTTAAATATCTAAAGCTGAATGAAAACAGACATATACATGAAGCAATTAGGAGTAAACACTGAGAAGTATTTCGATAGAAAAGTATTTCAATAGGAAAGCATTTTATGTATTAAACACTGAGCAAAAGAGGGTGTGATTGCTTATATTTAGATGGCGAAACATCTTCACCAAAGCAAACATGAGCAAGTGAATCAGATGAAAAGTGCTACCCTGCTAAATACACTTGATTTGAACATGGTCACTGACATTGTTTCATTTTTAACTGCATGTTTTTAGAATTGGAATGAAACATGATACTGTATTAGGGCCCTATCTTGTACCTGGTGCAGCGCAAAGCCTGAAGTGTCTTTTCTAGTTTTAGACCGACGCAGTTGTCAATCTCCCATCCAGCGCCCACATTGTTTAAATAGCAAATGTACCTGCGCCCAACTGTGCGCCAATGGGCGTGCGGGAGGTGTGCTCAGGTGCATTCTGGGTGTATTGCTATGTTGAGGCAGCGGAAAGTGATCGCGTCATTGACCAAGAGAAACCTGGTCTAAAGTCAACAACAGTTGTTAATTTAACACCTGATTTACCTAGTGGAGTTTTGGTGGCATAGTGCTCGTGCCATATATGATCTGCTCGCACGCTTCCACTTCACGCACGAGCAGATCAGTTTCTTCTCCTGAAGATCTCTCCTTCCTGCTAAGCAAATCCTCCATCATAATAGCAATGCGCCAAGGCACAAACGCGCCTGGCTTTTAAAGGGAATGGGAGATGACACTGATTGGTTTATTTTATGTTACGCCCAAAACACACCTATGATTAATGAAGACACTAAGTACAATCCTTTTGAGCCATGCACCCGGCACACAGACCCTTTTTTCCACCGTTAAACTAACAAAAGTGGATTCGTACATGCCCTAAACACACCTGCGCCAGGCGCTTCACGCCGTGCACTTAGATCGTTAAAATAGGGCCCCTTAGTCTATCCACATCTCACACTGAACTTGAACATGCTAATAACTCGGCCATATGACATCGACATAGAGATATGCCCGTGTGATTCCAGAGGAAAGAATTGTTGTTTGTGATAAAGGTGAAATACACACTTTATTGGGACATGAACACAAGCCAGTTGATCAGAAACAACTGGAAACTGTTTACTAAAGTCCATTTCAATGCTCTGAAAGAGCCTTTACTGCAGCTCAGTGACAAGCCTGCATGCACTTACTGTGTCCGTCCTCTAGATGTCAGTGTTGTAAAGTTATTTTGTACTTTGGTGTCCAGTGCAGGAATGTTCATAATGGCATACAGTGAATCAGCGGTGGAAGAAGTATTCCGGTCCTTTACTTAAGTAAAAGTACTAATATCACACTGTAAAAATACTCTGTTACAAGGAAAAGTTGCATTGAAAAAGTATGTAAGTATCATCAGGAAAATGTACTTAAAGTATTAAATGTTAAAGTAGTCGATGAAAAACAAATCCTCCTATTTTAGAAAGCATTAAGAATCCAACCAGTTGTGTGTTTAATGGTCTAATCATTTCAGCTGGACTTGTAGGCCGTTATATTGTTGGTTAGTTTAATTTATAATAAACTACATGTGGGGGTTTTCATACATCTCCAGAGTTATCGACGAAAAGCTAAGCCCACTATCAGAGCTCTTAAAAATACATCGGGAGGAACTCGACAGTCACGACAAGCGCATAACCGAAGCGGAGCAGAGGATTGCAGTGCTGGAGGTCACAACAGACCCGGTCGACGGAATAATGAAAGCACTGGAAAAGTTGGTGTGTGAATTAAGCGAGCGGGCGGACGACCTGGAGAATAGGGGGCGACGTAAAAATATCCGTATTGTCGGGCTTCCAGAAGAGGCTGAGGGAAATGACCTGACTCAGTTTTTCGAGACCTGGCTTCCTGAAATCCTCCACATTGAAGCAAAGTCGGGTCAAGTTAAGTTGGAGAGAGCACATCGCTCACTGGCCCCGAAGCCCCGCTCCACCCAAAGACCACGACCGGTGCTGGCTAGGTTCCATAACTACGAAGATAAACAGCGTGTAATGAAAGCGGCGTGGGAGATGGGACAGAAAAATGAAGCGCTGAAATATGGAGACGCGACGGTGATGATATTTCAAGACTTTTCCGCATCCGTTCTTCGCAGGAGGAAGGGATACGATGCAGTGAAGAAGCAGCTGAGGGCTCTCGGCGCTGACTACAGGCAAATCTACCCTGCGTCTTTGAGAGTCACCTGTCGCGGATCCACCAAGGTGTTTCACAACCCGGCCGCGGTGGAGAGATACGTCCAGTCACTGAAGGAGGCCCCCCGTGATGATGTGTGAACATTACCCTGTAAGTTTTTCATGCTGAATCGCTGACTAGTCGGACTTTTTCTATGTGCTACAGTTCTAGTTAGTTTTGCAGGCCCACACAAGCACTGCCCCCCCCCCCACGGATGAACATCTTTCTGTCGTTGCCAGAAAACCCTTTCACTTGAGCTCCTGTTGGCGTAGGAGTAAGACAGTGTCTATGTTTAATGCCAATGTTCGGCAAAGTGTGCTTTAGTTGCACTGTTTTGTGTTATATCCGTTATTGTGTTATGTTGTGGTTCTATTTGGCTCATTCTATTACAGACCACTTTACGGGCGATATGTGTTCAGGCATTATTTTATTTCATAGTCAGTAACTGTCAGTTTTGAAGCTATGCACCTGGAACGTCAATGGTGTCCATACACCCGTCAAACGGAAAAAGATTCTAACTTATCTTAAAAGGGAATGTGTTGACATAGCACTGTTGCAAGAAACACACTTAAATGACAGTGAACATCTGAAATTACAACAGGGAGGTTTTGGGCAGGTTTATTTTTCATCCTTCACTTCAAGGAGTAGAGGTGTTGCCATCTTAGTTCAGAGAAATTTACCATTCAAACTTCTGGACTGTACAAAAGACTCAGCGGGTTGTTATGTGATAGAGCCGTACTCTATGGGGAAGAAATTGCTATAATGAATATTTATAACCCACCTGGATACCCAAGTAATCTGTTGACTACGTCTTTCTCTAAAGTGATAAATCTTAACATTAGAAACACGTTTATTGGGGGAGATTTTAATTTAAAATCCTACCATGGATAAATCTCCACCTGGTAAATCATCTCTTTCACCTCAAGCTAGAATCGTCTCAGCTCTCTGTGAAGACCTAGACTATATAGATGTATGGAGGACACAACACGTGGCTGAGAAAGAGTATACTTTTTTTTCAAATGTTCACAGATGTTATACCAGGATTGATTACTTCCTTCTCCCAAGACTTATGCTGCAGTCGGTTATCTCTAGTTCTATAGGAAATATAATTATTTCTGATCATGCTGCTGTGTTGATACAATATAATTTAAGGAACCCAATCAACCAAACTAGACACTGGAAGTTCAATCCTTCTATCCTGACAGATCATACATTCATATCTTACTTTAGAAAGGAATTCCGGTCCTTTCTATCGATTAATTCAGCTTCCACCAATGACCCGTCACTGCTGTGGGAAACATCCAAAGCTTTTTCAAGAGGTCTTATTATATCATTTATATCCACTAAGAGGCAAAGACAGAACGAACAAAGAAAAATCTTAGAGTCCAAACTGAAACATACCGAGAAAGAATATATCAAAAACCCATCTGCACAGAAGCTTAAAGAGATTTCTGCATTAAGATGTACCTTGAACTTACTATTAAATTAAAAGCGGGGAGGTACTTATATCTGGTGAAGAAAAAAGCAGATTCACACATTATTTCCTCAGTTACAGACAGCCTGGGTAAACAGGCTTTCGACACCATAACCATTAACAATACGTTTAAAACTTTCTATGAAAATTTGTATAAATCTGAACTACAAACTGACAACTGAAAAGATGGATGCTTTTTTCTCTTCTCTCAACTTAGTTTATCTGCTGACCAAAAAACATCTCTCCAAGCTCCTATATCTAGGAAGGAAGTTTTTGATGCTATTAGAGGGTTACAATCTGGCAAAGCTCCGGGTCCGGATGGATTCAGTAGCGAATTCTTCAAAGAGTTCCATGACTTACTTATTGACCCTCTTCTAAATATGTTTAATGACTCTTTTGAAAAAGGTATTTTACCACAGTCTCTGAGAGAAGCACATATCTCTCTAATTTAAAAAAAGGGCAAAATCTCAGAGGACTGCTCATCATACAGGCCCATCTCCCTGTTGAATGCTGATTTGAAGCTCCTCTAAAATATTAGCAACAAGACTAGAAAGCTTACTCCCTATTCTTATAAATGACGACCAAACTGGTTTCATCAAGGGTCGCAATTCATACAATAACATGCGCAGATTACTAAATACACTCCAAGCTTTTCAACAGTGGTCTTTGAATGGTCTGGTGCTTTCTCTGGATGCGGAGAAAGCATTCGACCGCGTGGAAATGCCATACTTGTTTTACGTACTACATAAATTTGACCTGGGTGAAAAATTCATAAACTGGATAAAGCTACTCTATACAAATCCCCTCTCAGCAGTGCTTACAAACAGGATGTGTTCTCCTAACTTCCAAATTTTAAGAGGTACAAGGCAAGGATGCCCTCTGTCGCCCTTGCTCTTCGCCCTGGCGATTGAGCCTCTCGCTGAAGCAATCAGGACCAATGAAAATATGCACAGTCTCACCATTGGCACGAGACAACACAAGATTACTCTGTATGCTGATGATGTCTTGATTGTTCTGACTAAGCCCGAGGTATCTATCCCAGCCCTTATTGAGACCATCAATAGGTTAAGTTTTTTCTGGTTACAAGATAAATTACAATAAATCGGAAGCAATGCCACTAGGCAGTCTGAACCAAATACCCATAACTCCATCTTCCTGTCCGTTTAAGTGGTCACCAGAAGGCTTTGTATATTTGGGAATACGTATAACACCTTCCGTTGACCAATTGTATAAAGCAAATTTCCCACCCATATTTGAGCGTGTAAGATTGGACCTTGAAAGATGGAACACGCTCCCAATTTCCTGGTTAGGCCGTGTTGCACTGCTGAAAATGAACATCCTCCCCAGGCTACTTTACCCAATACAAATGATCCCAGTTATGTTCCTCCATAAAACCATCAAGCAGCTAAATAGCTGGTTTAGCTCCTTTATATGGTCTAAGAAGAAACCACGCCTCAAAATAGTCTTCCACAGAAGGGGGTGTTGATCTCCCGGACATTAGAAAATTCCAACTGAGCGTTCATCTACGCACTATAGCTGACTGGTTGTGTAATGACGCCACATCTCTCTGGTTAGATGTAGAAAGTTCAATGTCCAGATACCCTTTAAGTAATCTTTTGTTTATTAGGAAAAATACATCTTTGAAGTCTGCTTGTACCAACCCAATTACAATTTCTACAGTTAAGGCATGGCAGGCCATTAGAAAATTAGAGGGCAGATCTAGATTCACCTCTGTCTTTACTCCAATATGCGATAACCATGATTTCCCCCCTGGAGCGATGGACAATAACTTCCGGATTTGGGTAAATAAAGGAATATCTACTTTACACAATCTACTGGAAGGTTCCACCATGATGTCCTTTAATCAGTTGAAAAGGAGATATGACATTCAGCAGCAGGACTTCTTTCGATATTTGCAATTAAGAAACTTTGTTATGAAGGATACTACTTTCCCTCAGTGTCAAAACATTACACACGTAGAGAGACAGCTCTTTCTACAGAAATCTGGTAAATCTATCAGTTTATTCTATAATATCCTTAAGGGATATAACACCACAAACACTTATTTTCTGAAGGGCTTGTGGGAAAAAGAACTTAATGTTAAGAGTGCAAGAACGCTGTGTGTTTTCAACCGAGTGAGAGCCATGCAACTGAAGCTCCTGCACAGGGCCCATATATCTCCCTCTCAACGCCATACATTTAACTGTAACTCATTTCCACTGTGCCCCAAGTGTAAAGTAGAAACTGGTAGTCTTACACATTGTTTGTGGTATTGTCGAAAAGTGCAGCGGTTCTGGCAAGTCATTGGGCAGGAAATCAATAAGATTCTATCTACTAATAGAAATAATAATCCCTTATGTCTGTTACTTGGCATACCTGATTTGTCCATTACTGATACATTTAGAAGAAAACTTCATCTAACACTTGCTTTCTGTGCCAGGAAATGTATTCTCTTAAATTGGACAACAGATAAAGTTCCATCCAAGGTTCAATGGCAAAGGGTGGCTCTTGAATATGTTGCTTTGGACTACCTGACATGTAAACTGCACAGCAAAGATGATGTGTTTCGGTAAACATGGGAACCCTTTTTGTCATATGTTGGTTTAAATATCTCTACCATTCTTGCAAGAGGGTTTGTATCATAGCTGAGAATGCTCTGCCTTGCAAATAGAGTCCAGCATTTAATTAATATGTTCTTATCTCTGTGTACCTGTCTCTGACTATATGATTGTATTATGCTCGGCAATGTACACTTGGTTTATTCTACTTCTATTTTACCTGTTCATTTATTTATTTTTATTTCTTGGTATAGGATGACCCCTGAATCTTTCGCCTGTATAAATTCAAATTTAAATGTATGTGTGAGCCAGTTTATGTTGTATGTTCATGTTGTATGTAGGTTATGTTTGTTTCTGCCATATTTGAAAATGTAATAAACATTTATGGAAAAAAAAACTACATGTATTTTGTGTGCAGAAATATTAATGTGTAAAGTAACTAGTAGGCTAACTAAAGCTGTCAGATGAATGTAGTGGAGTAAAAAGTACAATATTTCTCTCTGAAATATAGTAGAAGTTGACAGTGGCATGAGAAGAAAAGACTGAAGTAAAGCACAAGTACCTCAAATTCGTACTTACAGGACGTAAGTAAATGTACTTAGTTACATTCCACCGCTGTAGTGAATTGACTGTGTGTGTCTTTCTGTTAGAGACTGACTTCTGTAAAATACACCATTTATTTGAAAACTATTTGACTAATTGGTGTCTCCACATTGATTTAATTGCAGTTAGTTAATGAAAAGAAGGCCTGACTCTGCCACTGAATATTTACAATGTACCAAAGTGTGCAGGGACATTTTTATTTTTTTAGAATTGTACACAAATATAAACACTACCTTTATTTATTGAGCACTTATCAACCCTAGTCAGACCTTCCTTCGCAGTGCTGTGGAGGAAGACTAGAAAGATGTGAGCACACCTCTGTAGCTCCTCATCTCTGATTGAGGCTAGCACCTCGAGGCCACAGCCACTTCTAGCACATCCCGATCTCCGATCGAATTGTCGGCAGTCAAATTGCATTGTGGGTAATAGGTGTTGAGTTTTGAAAAGAAGAATGTGTTGAATAAAAAAGACAGCATCCCTGGTTCTGTTGCATCAATTTGGATCTTTTTTTATTAAAACTGTTATGTCTTGTCTCTTTGTGATTGTGTTATTTTCTGTTTTGTTTTGTATTAGTTTCTGTTTCCTGTTTTATTATGATAAGCCTGGTTTTCTGTCGTGTCTTGTCTATTTTTACTTCCTGTGTTTTCCCGCCTTTTTTGATTACCCTGCCCAGTCCTAATGTGCTACACCTGTTCCCCAGCCCTTGTGTCACCTGCCTCTTGTTTCCTCGCTACCCTGTGTATTTAGTCTTTGTGTTCCCCTTGTCCTGTGTCAGGTCATTTTGTGTTTGTCAGTCAGTTCTCCCAGTCAGCGTGTTTACGTCGGTGTACCAGTGTTGGATTCTTCCCTGTGTTCTCTTTTGTTTCTGTGAGTTTTTGCTGTAGGTTTGTTCCAGTCTCTGTTTTTGTTAACACCCTGTTCATCGTGTTTTCTTCATATTTGGACATTCGTTTTTTTGCTTTCTCCATTTGGATTCCCTGTGTTGTTTTTGCCTGCCTCATTCTTTGGATCTCCAGTTTTGTGTTAAATAAATCCTCGAGCTCAAACCTTCTCCTGTCTGCCTGCCTATCTCTGCATTTGGGTCCACTATTCCCTGAAACTCACGACAATATCTTTATTTGTGTACTTTATAGGTTTACAAAGTGAAAAAGCCCACAGTCCCCCCCCCCAAAGGGACTTACCATCTCCAACAGAAAACACTGTTCACAAACTGCTCCAAACAGCTCTGTTGTAGTCCAGCCTTTACTTCAGAGACAAACGTGGTCACTTTGGAACACACGTTATAATGCTCGCCTAGCTGCTAGCATGGCACGCCCTCATACTCTGCTTCTGACTGGCTAGTAGTCCTTACCTAGCTACTGTCAGGACACGCCCTCATACTCTGCTTCTGACTGGCTAGTAGTCCTTACCTAGGTACTGTCAGGACACGCCCTCATACTCTGCTTCTGACTGGCTAGTAGTCCTTACCTAGGTACTGTCAGGACACGCCCTCATACTCTGCTTCTGACTGGCTAGTAGTCCTTACCTAGCTACTGTCAGGACACGCCCTCATACTCTGCTTCTGACTGGCTAGTAGTCCTTACCTAGGTACTGTCAGGACACGCCCTCATACTCTGCTTCTGACTGGCTAGTAGTCCTTACCTAGGTACTGTCAGGACACGCCCTCATACTCTGCTTCTGACTGGCTAGTAGTCCTTACCTAGGTACTGTCAGGGCACGCCCTCATACTCTGCTTCTGACTGGCTAGTAGTCCTTACCTAGCTACTGTCAGGACACGCCCTCATACTCTGCTTCTGACTGGCTAGTAGTCCTTACCTAGGTACTGTCAGGGCACGCCCTCATACTCTGCTTCTGACTGGCTAGTAGTCCTTACCTAGGTACTGTCAGGACAGGCCCTCATACTCTGCTTCTGACTGGCTAGTAGTCTTACCTAGGCACTGCGCATGTGCGACTCCCAGGAACAGAAGTGAGATGTCTCACTCTGTAGCTAAAACAGAGAGCTCAACACACAGGGTGAAAAGAGGAGCTGCAGCAATGTGCAGTTAAACAAAAATATGGTGTTTTTTGAAAATGAAACCATGTAAACCTATTCTGGTACAATCTATAAATACAATTATGAACCTGAAAATGAGCATAATATGAGCACTTTAAAGGAAATGTCCTGTGTTTCTCATGTAATCTAGAGCAGATTACATTCTTCAACAAACTTCCCAAGCAGCGCCTGCCAGCTACAACTCAACAGTCTGCCATAGTGGTCCTTTCTTTCTCTAAATTTAAATCAGACTCTCCTCTCCGCATTCCATTTTTTTTTTGGTCTCTTGAATTCTTGCTGCTTGAAGTCTGCTGCTAAGAACCACCTGTGTGTGTCTGTTTCTGTCTGTGTGTGTGTGATTAAAGGGGAAAAAAGCTTCTTCTTCCTCTTTTTTCCTTCTACCTCCAATCCTCTGTCCATCTGCTCTTCAATGAGGTCTTCTCTCATTTTCCTCCATCTTCTCCCTCTCTCTTTCCTTCCCTTCACCTTCTCCTTTTGTCTCCTCGCAGTGGTCTCTTCCTCTTTCCTTATTTGTAACTTTCTCTTACTGTCCCCTTTCTTCTCCTTCCCTCATTCCTCTATTCTTCTTTTCATCCCACATCCTATCCTCACTTCTCCATCTTTCTCTCTCCGTCTGTCTTTATCCTCACTTCTCTATCTTTCTTCCTCCCTACTCTTACCTCTGCCCTTATTCTAATCTCTCTCACCTCCTGGCCTTCTTGTCTCTCCTCTCTTTCATTGATTCCCACTCTCCGTCACCATCATTTCTTTCCTCTTATTCCTTTTGTTCACCCTCTGTTCTCATCTTCTATCTCCCATCTTTCCTATTGTCCTCATCCCTTCTTTCCCTCTCTCATCCATTTTTCTTTGTTCCTCTCTTTCCTTGTTCCCTCACTTGTCATCTTCTCTTTTCCTTTCCTCTTCTCCTCATTCCCCCCTTCTCTCTCTTATATCACCTCTTTCCTCCTTGTCTTTTTTATCTTACCTTTTCTACTTTTTAGTCTTCATCTTTTCTCGCCATTATTCCTGCTGTCCATATTGTCTCCTTCTTCTTCCTCTTGTTTTCCTCCCATCTTTTCCCCCTACTTCCTTTCTTTTTCCATCCTCTCCATCCTTTTCACTCTACTCCAAATCGCGGATTCCAATTTTTCCTACATTTAATTTATGATTGATGAAATGAATGTAGTGTATCATATCATATAAGATCTTAATTATTTGAATTAATTTTCCTCCCTATATTCTTTTGTATACTATATATTTATTATATATGATTTTATCATTGCCTATATCTGTGAGTCTATCAATGAACTGATGCAACCTGAAAATGAACTGATGGTGCGATCAAATCAACTCATCGACGTGTTGTAAGTGTGGGGGACAGAGGTCACCGACATGGAAAGTGAGGGGGACATGTCCCTCTGCGTACCCCCGCGTCTGCTACGGCCTTACATGTGGTCCTAATCTTCCTCCTTCTTTCTCCTTATCTTCCTCCTTTCTCCTTCGGTCCTCTTGACATCATCCCCTCTTCTTTTCTTCTATTGTCTTATTTGTAGTTTCTTCTCCTCTTTCTCGTGTTCCCTCCATCTTTTGTCCTCCCAACTCGTCTCTCGTCTTTTTTTTTGTGTCTGCACATGTGCACCAAAATGTTTGTTGATGATGATGTTGCCGATGTTTTTTACCATGCACCCTCCACTTTCACTGAAGTTTCCCAGTCAACGGATCCCGGCCACAGGAAGGCCATCAGTGAGGTGATTCATACTGCGAATGTAATGAGGAAAACATGGATCCAAATAAATAATTTCAACAAATGAGTAACATATTCTCTGCATCTGTGATTTCACAATCATTTCCTTAGAAAATAACTGTTAGGCAGCTTTCCTGGAACCTCATTTATCAACCGTGCGTATGCACAGATGCGTGCGTAGATAATGCATAAGAACATTGTTTGAAAAAGACAATGGCCCTCATTTATGAAACGTGCGTACGACCTAAAACAGGCGTACGACGGGCGTACGCCGATTCCTACGCAAAGCTCGACATTTATCAATTTGAACGTGAGCGTAGGCTGCGATCAAATCTCACGTCTGGTCTGAACTCATGTACGCAAGTTTTCAAGCCAGTGTGGCCTTGCGGTGCAGCATATAATCAGTTTAACGGAGAAGGAGAAGTCATCAGTTGATCACATATCAGCAATGGCAGATCCAGCTCTTTTAGAAGACCTCTATATGTGCTGGTACAACAGTGCACATGTACGCGCACGGGCCACAGTGGAGCGCTCCATCGAATTGATTAACAGGATGTTATTGAACGTTTTTAAGAGGTATAGTCTTATGTTTGGCAATGATATTCAATACAGGAAACATGACGATGCACATTTTTATTCTTCAGGTTTTCGTTTCTCTTTTAAAGGTTAATGATCACAATTAAGTGAACGATTTATGTCTGCCATTGACCAAGTTATTTCGGCTTGTTTTTCCAGCACCTCTGCTGTCAGGAGACAGGCTCGGGGTGGTGGTCCAGCATGGGGGGGCGGAGGACGGTTGCCTGGCTCTGACTCATGAAAAACACAAGAGTAAAATAAAAGACACTGCATAAACGCCGCTACTGTGTGATTATTTAAATATAGGTACACCATGTAGGCCTAAGAGATTGCAACATAAGCCTGTATATTACCATTAGGACTATAGCATGTACGTGTGTCAAGGATATTAAATGAACTTCAGCTCGAGTCCGATTTACTACAGCAACTGTTGACCGCATCTCTTTTCATTCCGCATTCTTTCTACAGCCTTTAATACCAGTTTCCAGGCTGCCAAATACTGCACACGTTAGTGCAAATGAACCTGAGATATCAGGGTTTCAATCTCCTCTCCTGAAAAGTGCCGCTTCTTAGCCGGATTACGTCTCGCCACGTCGTAAATTGTAGGGGCGAGGCCTCAAAACCGAGAATATATTGGGTCGTGACATTTAAATTACGATCGTTTCCAGCCGCTGTATTTATCAATGTACGACCATTCTTACACTCTGATTGGTGTGATACGAACGTTTCATGAATCGCACGTGAAGCCTGTCTTAAGATGATATCTGCGCTCATATCTGCGCTGGTTTCTACGATAGGTTGATAAATGAGGGCCATTGGGCTCATCCATGTAGTTGCTGGTGCAGGCTGTAAATATAAGCACAGGTCTGGCCATGCTTACGAACAGAATCTAGTGGTAGGCTCTCTCTTTCAGCAGCAAACATTTACAACAATTATGTGCATTTAAACTACCGCACATGTGTACCACCGGAATACATTGGTACAGATCGGAAAATATGCAGGAAACGTTATTACAGACGGAATACTCGGCACACTACGTGAGTTTCGCCTGCTAGGAGACCAGCACCTCAGCCGATGCCGCTAACCGGGTTAAGGGACATCCAGAGCAGGCTAACGCTAGCCATTAAACAACAAACTGGACTACATCCAACTTCAACAAAACTCCCAACGCGAGTTCAGAGACTGCTGTGTTTTTGTGGAAACATGGCTGAACAACAGTGTACCAGGACTATCCAGCTACCAGGCTGCTTGCACCGGGACTATTCAGCTACCAGGCTGCTCTCGCCGGCCCGTGGAGGTGGGCTGTGTTAACACGGACTGGTGCAGAAATGAAATCCAACTACTGCTATCTGCTGGTGGAGCTTGTGACTGTTAAATGCCGACCATTCGACATTCCACGCTAGCTAACTAGTGGTGTTTAGCTACACCAATGCTAGTATGCGTTAGATGATCTTTACGGATCCTGCTTGCAAGTGACGGACTCAACCGCCAGGCTCAAAACTCAGACAATATTTGAGTAGCCTTAACAGAAAACTGTAAGTCATATTAACTGCAAATATTTGAGTTGAGCTAAATGAGCACTTTAATTTAACTTTCATCAAAAGGTACAAGTAGCAAGTAATCAAAACTTTTAAGTTCTGGAAAGATTTTAAGTTAATCAACTTAAAAAAATGGTGGCAACTGATTGCCTCATTTTTTAAAGTTCTGCTTACTTATTCGGGTTTACAGTGTTGATTACTGATGTGCGTACTTTTGGCTTACATATGTTTGATAAATATAGATTTTTTTGTACTTTACCCCATTGTAATTGTCATCATTAATGTAATATGTGCAGATATGATACATCGGCAACTTCTGTGGACTATGTGTTTGATCGCGACAATCAAGCGTATATCATATTTTTTTTTCCCAAGAAAGTATCGACTTTTAAGCCGTGAGTATCGATACTTAAGTCCCAATCAAATCCCCCGTGTTTACCTCCGTTCGCGTTGCAGGAAGAGCGATTTGGTCAGCCAGCCGCCAGTGTTGTACTAACTTTACACAGACGCCGACGTCTACCTCTTTACGGAGTCAGAGCGAGGAAATCCGAGAAAATGGCAGCAAATATAAATCCAGCACCTTCAAAGAAGGAATGCGACGACTTAGACAAAAGCATCGCGGTTTGCAAGTTGTGTGACACAAACGTGAAATACTCTGGAAATACCACCAACCTACGAGCCCACCTAAAACATCACCACCTGGACAAGGTAATGCTAATGGAGGACCTCAAGAAGATGCAGCCGCGTGACCCAAAACAAACCATGCTGGACATCGATGCCGGTTGTTCCCACAAGTTTCCATCTGCTTCACCAAGGTCGCAGAAAATTACAGAGTCCATTGCCTACTTTATTTGTCAGGATTTGAGACCGTATTCGGTGGTGGAAAACGCCGGCTTTAGGCGCATGGTGAACGCGACGGAGCCCCGCTATCCTATTCCAACCCGCGAACACCTCACCAAGGTTTGCATTCCCAGGCTGTACGCTCAGACAAGGGCACACGTCAAAGCCTCCCTTCCCAGCGCGGAGAGAGTTGCCCTGACGGCTGGACCTTGCGCAAGCCATGGTACTATGTTTACTTACCTGGTGGCTAGACTGACTACCTCATATGTTCAGTGTCAAGCTAAAAAAGCTGTCAAAGAAACTGTTCAGAACAGGCCACTCGCTGCACTTTTTAACTCTCCATTGTTAATTGCAATTAGACATAATTAATTGACATTATGGCTTGTAAGCTACAGTTTCAATAAATCGAACAAATTTTCTGAACACGTCTTTGATTCATGCATTTGCAAGCTGTAGACTCTGTCCAGACATATATTGTGTAATTGATGTTTTTAGTTTTCAGTTCAATTAATTAAATCCAAGTAAATGGAACACTCATATGTCACCAAAATCACTCTGTCCCCTTTAAACATTTCATAAAATGATGTAAGTGTATCGAATTATATCGAATCGAATCGTTGGCTGAATATCGTGATATATATCGTATCGTGAGCTGAATATCGTGTATCGTATCGTGAGATTAGTGTATCGCTACAGCCCTACTGGACTAGACTGAAACTCACTCATTCCTCAAGAACACTGCACTCAATGAGGACATTCTCACATTTACAGTAAAGGCCAGATTACAAGTCTTCCCTACCAGACTCAACCTCTCTATCTGGTTTCCCACAACTCAGGTCCCTCATTGCTTGCATCACACCTCAGAACATCACTGAAACACTGTCACACATCCTAAATGGCTGCCATGCCTACAAAGGAATGTACATAGCTGTTGTGAGTATGAAGGAAATAGTGGACCCAAATGCAGAGAAAACGGAGGCAGGAAAGCAGGAGAGTGTCCAACAAAAGGTTTAATAACAAAAAGGCAAAGTACAAACCAAAACTTAAGGAATCCAAAATGTGTAACAGAAAATCTAAAGGAATCCAACAATGAAGAAAGTCCAAAGAAATGGGGAAATCAAAAATGGGAACACGGAACAGAGCACAAGTACCAAAAGCAGGAGCACAAGCAGAAACGCACAGGAACACAAAACCAAAAACAGTATACAATGATCCGACACAGGACAAGGGGAACACACAGACTAAATACAGGAGGTAACGAGCAAACAAGGGACAGGTGATACAACAGGTGAGCTACATCAGGGTGGGGCAGAACAATCAGACAGGCGGGAAAACACAAGACAGGAAGTAAAACTAGACAAGACCATGAAGGAAACAGAATAGGAAATAAAACAGGAAACAGAACTGAATACAAAACAGACTACCAAAGTAAGACAAAAACCCCAAACCATAACAATAGCACAACAGAATAGTAGACCTCATAGTGAAAGACATATCAAACCATTTTCCACCCTCAGTAAGAATGTACAAACATTCTCAGGTAAAACCATCCATGTTTCAGCACTGCAATAGTAACCCTAGTACTTTCTTACACCTGGTTGCCAGTACACCAGATGTTGTGTTTTCATTTTCTTCATGTGGACATAAATAAATGTTTAAAGTGTGTGTGTGTGTGTGTGTGTGTGTGTGTGTGTGTGTGTGTGTGTGTGTGTGTGTGTGTGTGTGTGTGTGTGTGTGTGTGTGTGCAGTGCTTGAAGTGGGAAAAAAAAGGTGCCGGTACTCTCTTGCATTGGCAGATCATCGTGACATTTGAGATTTCTATAGTGAAAACCAAAACTTGGGAGATATTGCTGGTACAACAATGTATTGTCATTTATTAACTATATAAATGTATGGATTTATTTAAACAAGTTTACATAACTTTAGTGCGTAAGCTATTAAAAAAATCATGTTTTGATTTTAAACATACATGTGGCACAGTGAATGCTTATTAACTATCTATGGATGGCCTAAGTGACTAATTTACATATAGGCTAGTATCAATATTGTTTATTTTTTCCACATATAAGCTGATTTATATTTGTAATATGTTCATTCATTCATCAAAACTATACATTTGAACAATAATTTGGTGCTCAAACAGATGCAAAACAGTCAGTCACTCTCAGTGAGTGTGTGCATGTGTGACAGAGACAGGGGGAACAGCTTCAGTCCCCTCTCTGTCTGGATGCTGCTCCATGTTTTGCAGCCCAGTTTGTTATCATTAAAAACAAGCCAGCTGTTCGTGGAGCAAAAATACATCATTTGGTCCTTTGACCAACAGTCAGGCCATCCGTGTGTTTCGTTACTCACGTTACTGTTGACGTCGGTGTAACGTTAAGGTTGGTAGCGGCCTTTTATATACTGTCTATGGTAGCGGCAGACTCCTCAACGCCAGCTGTTGCGCTCACATCAACGCTAGTTTGAAGCTCACGAACCGTACTACCTCCTGATGTTTCTGGTTGGACTTGGACCTCTGTTGACGTGTCTGGCTCTGGCACATGCGTTCTTTTAGTACCTTTCTGAAGCCAGGCGGCTAACATAACGACTTACAAACTAGACACTTATTTTTAGTTTCTAGGTTTTCAGCATGAAAAATCTGTTACGGTCACGCTCACGCTGACAGCTTTTTCAAACTAGTGTCCGTGGAGAAGCGAACTTCTGATTGGGTGGGCGGACTGCTTGCCTTTACGTGATTCGTCAAGATCTAAAATGTAAACACGTAGTGCCCTCTGGGTAGTCTAGTTTATGTAACGTTAGGGTCATCTCTCTGGCACTGACGCTTTCTCTGTCAGTGGTAGAGTACCGGCTGCATGCGAGAAGTAGCGGTACGCAAGAAAAAGTGCAGGTACGCTTAAGAGTAAAATGTAGAAGTGCCGGTACTGCGTACCGGTGCATACCGGCCCACTTTGAGCACTGTGTGTGTGTGTGTGTGTGTGTGTGTGTGTGTGTGTGTGTGTGTGTGTGTGTGTGTGTGTGTGTGTGTGTGTGTGTGTGGCTGATTAAAACAACCTGATCTCACAGAATTCCGTGAAATGAACACAGCCCCTTAACTCAAAATCTATGGCAGTTTCACGGAATCGCCGAAAATTCCGTGATGGGCCCATGGAAGAATTCCGTGAAATGAACACGGCCCTGTTTTGGGTGGGCTTACGTTTTCATGACACACATTTAGTAAAAGAATAAAGCGACGGTTGGGTTTAGAAACGTGACACGCGGGACATGATCCCCGGTCTCCTGGGTGAATGTCCTGTGTTGTTTGACCCATCCACCACCCCAACCAACCTCCCTATGCAGATTTTCGGCCTTTTATACTACTCGCTACCATTATCTCTTAATGCTACATAATCTTTTCATTGACTTTATATTGGCATTGATTTCTGTGGTGGCCACATGGAATTTTCACACATTCCGTGCCACTACCTCGTAATGGGGTGTCAACAGTTCGTGATCATTTCACAGAATTCTGTGAGACCAGGCTGGGTTAAAAACAAACCGAGTGGTAAGGGCTAAGGGTGAAAACATACCCCTATGAAATGAGACACCACTTGGTTATGGTTACGTCATCAATAAATATGTTTATACACACTGGTGTGTTGTATATCTGTTTCAGTTATCACGGTTTTGAATGTTGTTAATGTTCAGAAACACTTTGTTAACAAAAATCTGTCTTTATTGCCCAATAAAGTAAACATAACGGGCAAAAACAGTGTATAAAAATATAGTATATTACAGAACCATTATCAAGAATCAGAATCAGCTTTATTGGCCAGGTTTGCGCAAACAAACAAGGAATTTGACTCCAGTTAATCTTTGCTCTCAAAGTACAACACTCACTTAACATATAAGAATAAAAACAGAAAGGACATTATTCTGTATACTGTTAAGTAAGAGTTCAAATCTTGATCGTGAGCCGTAATTCAAACACATGTAAAGGGCCATGTTACTTTTTGGTTTTCAAAGTGTCTGCTCACATCCATCCATCGTCTTCCGCTTATCTGTCGTGGGGGGAGCAGCTCCAGCAGGGGACCCCAAACTTCCCTTTCCCGATCCACATTAACCAGCTCCGACTGGGGGATCCCGAGGCGTTCCCAGGCCAGGTTGGAGATGTAATCCCTCCACCTAGTCCTGGGTCTTCCCCGAGGTCTCCTCCCAGCTGGACGTGCCTGGAACACCTCCCTAGAGAGGCCCCCAGGGGGCATCCTTACCAGATGCCCGAACCACCTCAACTGGCTCCTTTCGATGTGAAAGAAGGAGCAGCGGCTCTACTCCGAGCTCCTCACGGATGACTGAGCTTCTCACCCTATCTCTAAGGGAGACGCCAGCCACCCTCCTGAGGAAACCCATTTCAGCCGCTTGTGTCTGCTCACATGCACCAAAATTCTTGTTGATAATGACGTTGGCGATGTTTTTTACCGTGCACACCCTCCACTTCCACTGAAGTTTATTCAGCGAGTATTATGAGTAGCCTATTCTCTGCATCTGTGATTTCACAATCATTTCATTAGAAAATAACTTAGGCAGCTTTCCTGGAGCCTCATTTATCAACCGTGCATATGAACAGATGTGTGCGTAGATAATGTGTAAGAAACTTGTTCAAAAAAGACAATGGGCTCATCCATGTAGTTGCTGGTGCAGGCTGTAAATATAAGCACAGATCTGGCCATGCTTACGAACAGAATCTAGTGGTAGAAGATGTACTACAGTGTCACAGTATGCATTAAGCAATCAACATCCACATACTGTATGTTCTGTGTTTCCTGTAATTAGAAAACACTCATTGAGTCATTTGTCTAGTTTTAAACAGTCAGGTTGCATTACTGGTGTCAAACCCTTTAAAAGACATCTCTGACAAATGTTTGAAATACACTGCAATGGCTTGTCTTGCGTTATTGGAACACTTGAACATTTGTATGGTTGATAAAGGGATGTGTTGTTACCATATATGGTTAATTGGAGGCGTTTCTGAATGCAAATGGCCTAATTGTGATGGAGCCTGGTGGTTAAGAACAATATTGATTACTGATGTGCGTAGTATTGGCTTGCGCATGTTTGGTAAATACAGATTGTTTTTTGTACGTAAGCACATACTAAGTTTCCTTGGTAAGACAGCATTCAGAACATTTTTCACACGCTGTTGATAAATGAGGCCCCTGGAAACTCCCTGAAAAATGTACAACTCGATGGCGATGAAATACATCCTGAAATTAATAAATTTCAGGATGTATTTCATCGCCATATTTATGTATATTTATGTAAAGAGGTGCAAAAAAACCGTAGCATCAGTCGCTCAGGAAGTTGGGGTAGGTTTCCCTCAACTGCAGATAACACTGCGAAGCGGAAGCTAACTTCAGCATGGAGTCAGATGAGTCCATCTATGGTCACATCATGTTTGAGCCATTTTCAGCGCAAAACCTCCTCACATTTCTTGCAGAAAATCCTCTTGCACCCCCACTTCCCTGTGATATGCGCACAGAGATTTCTACACACACTTTTTTTCGCCATGTCTAAAATCACATCGTACACTCACTGGCGCTGTTGCCTTGGAAATGACAACATCCAGTCTCTGAAGATGAAAAAAACAGGCCTTTTTTCGTTTCTATTTCTGAGTGAGTTTATTTTTTGTTATATGAAATAGAAAATGAAAATTAAAGCATATTTAAAATTTCTCTCATCCCCTTTTGACCACGAAAAGGAAAAAACGTTTTGTATTTCAAAACGAAAATCAAATAACCATTTGTTTCTTGTTTTTTAATTTCTGTATATGAAATGGAAATTGAATGAACGAAAAAGTACACGGACCAAATGGACAATTAAAAAAATATATATATTTTTAATTTAGCCAAATGGAAAATTTAAAAAAATAATATTTTTTTATTTGATCTTGCTTCGTTTTCTCTTTGGACTTTCACTTTCTCTTTGGACTTTCAATTTGGATTATGAATAAATATTTCCTCCATAGTTGTATTATACAGCTGACATATACTTACAATAAAAACAACATTAAAGGTGCTCTAAGCAATGTTGGGTGACGTTACTTCTTGTTGATGTTTGAAGTATTTTCAACTAGCTCGCTCCTCCCTCCTCCTCATCCCATCCCCTTCCCCCTCCCTTCCGTGCTTCAGCGCACTAACCCCCCAACCCCCACCCCCAACTCCTTCTTGTCAGTTATTGGCTGAACGCTGTGTGGGTGCCAGGTGGGTGTGTTGTGGGTGAATGGTCCCTTTAGTCTAAGCGCTTTCAGTGGTCACTAAGACCAGAAAAGTGCTATATAAATGCAGTCCATTTACATGCCAGTAAGCTTATGTATGTTTATCTTTGCAACAAACCGTGTGACACCAATATAACAGCACCACTTAAGGCCAATATATGCTTCTGTGTTAAATCGACGCCGTGGGTACATAAGTAGGTACGTGGAGACACGGACCCTACGCTGTAGCCTGACGTGCTCCTCTCAAGAAATATAACTACACGTTTTGCCGACGCACGTCGCTCGGCTGTGACTTGGTAGCATTGCATTTTCCCCGACTCATTTCCTGGTTCTCCTTCTCCATAAACAACATGAAATCAAGGAGAGGGTTAACTTTTCCTGCTCCAGGTTTCCCACCATGGTCAGAAAGCATAGGGGAGACACTTTGTTTCTCTCACTATGACTCTAGAGTTGCTACTTGCTCCGAAGCTGGTCCCTGTTGCTCTCTCTCAAGCTCTCCCACACACTCCACATGCGCACACACATGCCGGCCCTGCTATTCTCTTAAAGAGATTGACCCACACACCAAGTATAAACTTTAGGCATTTATGGTGGCTACGGTGAAAGCTCTGTGTGGAGCCTCCATAGAACCATAAATCAGCCTTAACTTGGAGGCTGTTATAATAATGCTGAGCTTCTGGTGATAATAACCAGTATTTTGATTCTTGATCATGTTAAATTCATTAAAGTGTCCTCTGGCATTGGTCTATGGAGTCTTTTGGATGAACTTCTGACAGCAGGAACTGTTCGTTCTACCTGGAGATCTACAGTATGTATCCAGGAAGTGTTTGTTCAGTGTGTGTTGGATCAATGAAACCTGCTAGCAGGGCTGAATTCAGGAAGTGCCCACTTCTGGTGATCTATGGACTCATTCAAAGTCACCTCTGACGCCAGGAAGTGTTTCTCTTTCTTAAATGGATCTTTGGAGTCTCAGTTATTGACCATCAGAAACAGGAAGTGCCCACTCTCCTTGATCCGTAGCTTTTCATTTTGACCTTCGGCACCAGGAAGCATCCGTTCTACTTACACAAGATCTATGGAGTCCCTGCTAGTTATGACCTCAGACAGGAAGTGTCCTCTCTGTTGGATGGATGGAGCCATTCTTATTTCCTTCAGAGAGCGGGCCAAGTATTGTGTGGAGTTGGCTTCTTCTTCCTCTCTGATGGTAAATGAGTCTGCTGAGGTTTCGTCAGAACAGAGAGTTTTTTTTAAATAATTTTTGGACGCGAATAATATGTGTATTCAGATGTGGTAATTGTACACACACATATGACTAACTGGATATGCAGAGATTTGCTGGCAAGTTAGTATGGATGGGTACTGAACCCCGGTATTAAATGGGCCCTGGGGGTAAATTATAAAAGACTGGAGCATCGTAAAGCTCCGACGTTATCAGTCTTGCTATAAGTACTGGAGGGGGGAAAATGTAGCCTATTTGTTGCTACATAAAAGCAATAATAATTTCATCTACGATGCATTTTTGCTATTCTCAATCCAAAAGAAAGATCTCTCCCTCTCTTTCTCTCTCAGAACCTGTGCGTGAGGGGCGGGGGCAGATGAGCGCTCACTCACACATGTGCGTGCACATATACACACAAAAACCTGTTTTAGCGATTTACTATAATTGATGCTGACAAATAATCCTTGTTGCCACAAGTGCAACAAGTATTTTGCATGTAAGGGCGGAAACACAAGTGGTCTTTCAAAACATTTAAGTAAAGTCATTCATATACAGACGGAGAAATGCACAGTTTTCGACCATCTTGCTAGTTCACCTATCGTTGCCCCAGGTATGTTGTACGCTAGCAGCCTGAAGCCCACACACGAAGTTGGGTAAATTATACCACAACGTAAGTTAATGATTACAAGTATCTATTGGCGTTCATAAATTCAATCTGAAATGGCAGTGAACACTATAAGCCAGGAGAGCTCCTGACTTCTGCCAGAGAAGGCAAACATGTTGATCTTTTCTCCAGAAGAACAGCTAAGAACTTAGGCCTTTTGCATTTCTATAATCTGCTCAAAACAATGCTACTCGAGAATGTTAATTGATATACACTACATATGAGAAAATAAAGCAATTCTGTTGTTAATTTACTTATTTTTTCCTTAAAAAAGTACCGATACGAATATCGTTACAATACTGTATCGATAAGCAGTATAAGCATTAAGAGTAGTTATACCGTTAAAATCCTAAGGATACCTATCCCTACAAGTTAGATGTTAGGTTAGGTTTTTGAAAAATGTTGTAATGATTGCCAAATTAAATCTGTCACCAAAAAGTGGGATGTTTAATCAGGATAAAGAAAGACACCACAAGACAAGTGTACCATCTTGAGTGATTACTGTAACACTTATCAAAGTGTGATAAGCTTGTTGACATGTGGAGAGTGGAGTGTTCTCTGCCGACAGAATGTGATAATTGAAATGTGAATAAAAACGAGGCTTTGGCTAATTCGTTGTGGATCTGTGACTGTAGATGAAATGATCATGAATATCAATTGATCAGAAGCATCTGTGCAGTGCACTTATAAAGAGGTGGGGCCTTTAACCGGATGTACACTTGCCAAATCAACCACTTAAGGCGCTTACCCACTGCTAGTACTAGCTCTGCTCTGCTCGGCTTGGCTCTGCCATGGTGCCCCGTCCTCCTTTTTCCATTGCAGATTTAGTACCGCCTCATGCGTGAGTCGAGCATGGATGGTCGTCATAGCGACGCCGCAGGAAACTGCCTTGACCTAACGTGACACACACGCAGAACGTCGAAGGTCGTGGGTGGGCTTACGTTTCCGTGACACGCGGGAAGAACGGGATCGTCGGGTATAGGAAAAGAAGAAAGCGACCTTAGGAAACTTTGACCCATACACCACCCCAACCAACCTCCTTACGTGGATTTTCGGCCTTACATACTACTTGCTACCATAGTCGCTCTTAGTGTTACGTCATCTTCAAACCCCATGTAGCTGCTGCTCTCCACAGTACGTTATACAAACATGCTGAAGGGCGCTTTTTTTGTCGCTTCAGACGCTGACAGCTATGGTCCAAACGTCCGTATTTTACGAGTTCGGAGTGAGAACGGGTTGGTTGTTTTTGATTTTCAGCATGTGGCTGTTGCCACAGCCAGAAGACAAATTTAGTTTCAAAAGGAGCTGGAGGCAGCAAAAACAACATCGCTGGCTAAACCGTTTAAAAATGGCGGATTTGTTTCAGGACACCCCTGTCTGTTGCTAGCAATGATGACGCAGTGATTAGTGACGATTCTCTCTGACCAATCAGTAGTCTGCAGGTTTTTCTGGGATTTGGGGTGTTATTTTGTGTCTCTGGTGCTTCCACACGCCTTTGAAAAAAATCTATCCATGCTGTTTTGAGTGAGATACAGGTTTTTGAATGTGTCCTGCCTTCAGTCTCTGGGTGAGTTGTTCAAAATCTGCATGGATTTTTACGTCACTAGCCAAAACGAGCTGGCTAACCACAACCGTTAGCATGCTAGCGCTAGCGTTAGTGTGACGCCCAGAATTGTGTGGTCACATTATTTGGTTTAATTATGTATATTTTGAATAGCTGGCATATGTATATTACTTTATAAGAGCCGCATTTCTTTCATTTGGTGTAAATTAATTTTGTAAACTGTATTCTAAATTTCCACCACAAGGGGGCTTCGCCTCCCAGTGAGACGGCATATTGTGGCTGTAGCCGACTCTTGTCTTTAGTCTGGCAGAAGCGAGAGAAGGAAACACAACCTGTTGCCGGTCTCATCATTTTTCCTGTTCTTTTTCAGGTTGGTTGTGAGCAAAAACACACACATGTGGTAAAAATAATGTCAGTACAATGTATGAATGCTTTCCATGTTTTATACTGGAAGAAGATTGTAGTTAGTAGTTTTTTAGAGGAACACAGAGTAACGTGGTCGGAATGCTACAGCTAAAGCAGAGTAAGCTAGCTTGAATTACAGAACGTGTGGGCAACGTGGGGTATGGTTTCCTATTTTGAGGCTCCTGTGATTTTATTTCGTAAAACCCTGTCATGTTAAATGCTGTTTAAGAAAGTGCGTGTTTGAAATACTGTTATTATGTACAGAGTTAATGTTTGCTTGTGTAACGTCTCCCGCCAGCTGTACTCTTTTGTTAATAGATTTAACAGCATTCTGCTAAAATGTTAGCATTCAGTCTGTGCGTTTGGAATCGTATTCATAACGAGTGACGCTGAAGTTATTAGTTAGTAGCACAGTTATTAAAGCTGTAAGCAGTAGACCAAAGAAGTTTGGGAAAAGGTGTATTTTATTTTAATTTGGATATGAAGACCAACAGAACATATGGATTCTGAAAATGATGTTTATTTGAGAAACTGAATTCAGGTTATGTGGTGACTATGGTAACTTGATATTCTTATGAGAAGGAATGTGAAATTGAGAACAAATTTAAAGTACATGTTTATGTATAAAATAAAGTCTGGCAGAAGCGAGAGAAGGAAACACAACCTGTTGCCGGTCTCATCATTTTTCCTGTTCTTTTTCAGAACCATATTTTAATCTGTCCACAAGCCTCACGCCCGGGGCCTGTTACAGATTCTTGGGGGCTCGTCCGGGATCGGCTCTTCATGCTTGGAGACGCTGATCCTGAAACTGTGACTGAGAAGCCACTGCAACCCACTGGGAGGAGGTATACCTGAAACTGGTGCTGAGGGACCTGCTGTAAAGGACTGGAGGGGACGTTACGATGGCCGACAAGGAGAGGAAGAGCCTGGTGTGGGACATCAGGAAAAGCCTGCTTTTACTGTCGCCTAATGAACTGTTCCAGATTGCTACTAATGTGGGCCCGGTTCCAGACAAGGATCCTTCAGAGCTCTCTAGTGAGGATGCAGAAGGGTGCTTTGAATACATTCATGCTCGTATGTACAGTAAGAACCTTTTAGACACTGAAGACAGTGGGATGGGGGAATTGTTAGCACTAAAAGATGCTGTTGATGAGCTTGTAGAGTCTCATGGTGTTACCTCTCCTCCTGTCAAGTTAGCCAATCCAGCCACAGCTAATGAACCAGTGATTGAAGCGGTAAGTGTAACCACTACTGCCACAGTGAACACACAGTCAGCCATTGACACAACCAATGCTGCTACACATAGCAATGCTAATGTTTTGCCAGAAAATGTACAGCAAATGCTTTTGAACTATGATGAGTTGAGTAAGAAGCTCCTCCAGTTTGTGAACATGCCCACGTCACAGGCCACAACACAACCTACACTTGTACAATCTACTCTAGTGAACAGTGCTCCACTACACAGTAGCACACAGCCAGACGCTGCCACATACCAGGCACCAGAAAAGGTGTTGTCCCTAAAAGATTTCCCCTACATCCAGCGCCGTGAATTTAAGGTGCAGGGAGGCCAAATCGGGGATCACTCATCTGACATTAGTTACAACAGTGTGTGTAGGCAGATGGAAGAGGGAGTTAAAGATAACTTCACTGATTCAGAGTTAGTTAGGGGTGTGCTTAGAATCATAAAACCAGGAGATTTCAAGGACATGCTTGTTAACAAGGAAGATATGACCGTAGCTGAGCTCAGGGGATTTTTGCAGTCACACTTAGGGGAAAGAAATAGCACAGAGCTATTTCAAGAGCTAATGTGCGCAAAACAAAGTGAGCATGAGACTCCTCAGCAATTTCTCTACCGTGTTATTGGACTGAAGCAAAGAATCCTGCTCTCATCAAAACAGTCGGAAGATGGGATTAAGTACAGTCCAGACACAGTCCAAGGTGTCTTCCTGCACACAGTATATCAAGGGATAGGACACAAACATAATGACATCCGCAGGGAGTTGAAACCTTTACTTTCAGACCACACACTGACAGACGAGACAATCCTGAAGCACGTCATGAAAATCACAAGTGATGAGAGTGAGCGACAGCGTAGGTTGGGCTCAACGCAACGCTCGAAACACGCCGCTGTACACAGTGCTCAAGTTGAGGCCGAAAACGTGGGACAGCCACACGCAAAGAAAGGTATTGTTGAGCAGAAAGCCAAAATAGATACTGTACAGCAGCTTACAGAGAAACTAGATGTGCTCACCAAGCTAGTTGACTCCCTTACAGAAAAAGTACAAAAAGACCAAACGTGTCACTGTTATCCTACAAAGGTGCAAATGACCAAAAAAGAGAGACCCTATGGTTGTCCAAAGTGTGTAGAGCAGGGCTTGAGGGACTGTAGACATTGCTTTATTTGCGGCGAAGAGGGCCACAGAGCTAGAGGCTGTCTAAAACACCCTAAGCATCAGGGAAACGCCAACCGGTTGCTGAGGGGGGACAGACAGTAACCGGAGCCCTTCCCATGTCCCACCTTATGGGTACAGAAACTGTGTTAAATGTCAGCCAGGGTATCAGCACTAATAAGCGAGACACAACCACTGAGACAGCTAATGTAAACAAAAAATGTAATAGTAGGAAAACTGTTGTTATGCCTGTGCAAGACCCCGCAGCTTCCAGCAATGTACAAATCGCCAAACTAATAGGCAGAAAAGCATTAACCAAGTGTATCCTTAATGGCCTAGCAGTTAATGTGCTAGTAGACACTGGAGCTCAAGTCAGCATAATAGATAGTTCCTGGAAGGACAAATACTTACCTGACCTTGATATGCGTCCGCTTTCTGAGCTCATCGACCTATTGAAAGACAAAAAGAAGTTGGAAGTGTATGCAGTGAATGGAGAACTTGTTCCCTTTGATGGTTGGGTCATTATCTCTGTGAACTTGCCTGGTAATGAAGATCCTGATTTATCCATCAATGTACCCTTTCTTGTGAGCACATTACCTCTTGAAATGCCACTGATAGGGTTTAATGTGGTGGAAGTGGTAATCCAGGGAAAGCCTGAGAAACTAGGCCCCACCTTGGCCCGACTGCTAGGCGGAGCCATGTCCATTCCCGATGAGACAGCACAGACTATTGTACACTTTGTACAAACCAGGAAAACAGTTGCACAACAGGGACACTTGAGAATAGGACAGAAAGAGAGAGTACTCCCTGCGGGTAGTGTAACCTGGGTGAAGTGTAGAGTCCCACCTCAGCTTGACCTGTCTGACTCATTAGTATTGTTTGAACCAGGGGAAAGTTGTGTGCAGCTACAGCAGCTAGACATAGGTGAGGGCTTGCTTGAGATTCAGAATGAGAGGAACCCCTATGTAGCTGTGCCTCTAGGGAACCCTACAAAACATGACATCATCCTGCCTAGAAAATCCCCAATTGGCAGTATTCAGCCAATCAAAAAAATTGTTGAAACTGACTTACCAGATAAAGATGAAGTGATGGTTCAGGGTATTACGACTATTCCATCTGACTCAGCCAGAACACCCACACGGTGGCAGCCACCAGTAGATATAAGTCACCTTAACGAGGACCAACAACAGACTGTCAGGAAACTGCTGTTTGAGGAATCACCTGCTTTCGCCAGAGATGCTGATGACATTGGCTGTATTCCAAGTTTACACATGTCAATAACGCTCAGAGATGACATTCCGGTACAGAAAGCCTACTCCTCTATTCCTAAACCACTGTTTGCGGAAGTAAAGGAGTACATCCAAGATCTCTTAGCAAAGGGATGGATCATCAAGTCGAAGTCCCCTTATGCAGCCCCTGTCGTGTGTGTCCGCAAAAAGGATGGCTCACTACGCCTTTGTATTGATTATCGGTTACTGAACCAGAAAACCATCCCTGACAGACACCCACTACCTCGGATCCAAGATCTAACCGACACGCTCGGGGGTCACTCTTGGTTCAGTATCCTTGATCAAGGTAAAGCATATCACCAAGGGTTCATGGCAGAAGGCTCAAGACATGTCACAGCGTTTGTAACTCCCTGGGGGTTATATGAGTGGGTCCGGATACCCTTTGGCCTCTCCAATGCCCCTGCAGCTTTCCAAAGGAGTATGGAAGAGATGCTGGACTCACTCAGGGACGAATGCTGTATCCCCTATTTGGATGACATTCTGTGTTATTCAAAAACCTTCGAGGAGCATGTTGAGGGAGTTCGCAAAGTCCTCAGAGCACTTCAAAAACATGGCGTGAAGTTAAGACCTGAAAAATGTGAACTGTTTCGCAGACAAGTGAGATATGTTGGTCGCCTTGTGTCTGCGGAAGGGGTGCACATCGACCCAAGGGACTTGGAAGCGGTGCAGTCTCTCAAGGTAAAAAAACCAGAGACAGTTGGTGATGTGAGACGACTTTTGGGCTTTCTCAGCTACTATCGCAGTTACGTCCAAGATTTCTCACGCATTGCACAACCTGTGTATGAGCTGCTCAAAGTTCAAAGTAGTGCATCAACAAGGCAGCTCCACCAAGTAAAGACCAAGGGCCCTCAACTGTCCTCCAAAACCCCCGTGGAGTGGACTCGTGAACATCAGGGAGTCCTGGAGCACCTCATTGACAGGCTCACCAACCCTCCAGTTTTGGCTTACCCAGACTTCAGCCTACCATTCCTGCTCCACACAGACGCCTCTGAAAAGGGTCTTGGCGCTGTACTCTACCAACACCAAGATGGTAAACTGAAGGTCATAGGTTACGGTTCCAGAACACTGACCCCGGCTGAAAAGAACTATCGTCTGCACAGTGGGAAATTGGAATTTTTGGCACTTAAATGGGCAGTGTGTGAAAAGTTTAGGGACTATCTGTTCTACGCCCCACACTTTACCATTTACACCGACAATAATCCACTAACCTATGTCATGAGTACTGCCAAGCTCAATGCAGTCGGACATCGGTGGGTTGGAGAGTTATCTGACTTCAGGTTTGAGATAAAGTACAGACCTGGAAAGACGAATACTGACGCTGACACGTTGTCTCGTGTGCCCCTCGACATCAACAAGTATGTGGTAGAATGTACTGAAGAGTTGTCTCAGGAAGTAGTGGAAGCCACCTGGAATGGGACTAGAGTGGCTCAGGAACAGGATGTAGCGTGGGTTGCTGCACTTTCTCTCACCACAAATGTTAACCAAGAACCTCCTGCACCGCTTCCAGTTATCAGTAGTGAGGAGTTGGCCAAAGCTCAAAGGGAAGATCAAGCAGTCGGAGAGATCATTAAACTAAAGGAGACAAACGCAGTACTAACAAGTGATACCCGACTAACCGTGAATAGAGCAGCAAGAAAGCTCCTTCATGAATGGAGCAAACTGCACTTAAGAGAGGGACTTCTTTACAGACAGACTAGTGAAAGAAAACAAGTAGTTCTCCCGGCCAAATACAAACGCATGGTGTTAAAGTGTCTCCACGATGACATGGGACACATTGGTACAGAGAGAGTACTGTCTCTAGCTAGAGAAAGATTTTACTGGCCGTATATGAAGAAGGAAGTGGAGGAATATGTCACGAGAAAATGTCCGTGCATAAAACAAAAGAAACCAACAGTGCATGTTCGTGCTCCGATGGGCACAATCACATCAAACTCACCATTGGACCTTGTGTGCATAGACTACCTGCATCTGGAACCCAGTCGAGGCGGGTATGAGTATATCCTGGTCGTAGTGGATCATTTTACAAGGTTTGCGCAAGCGTATCCAACAAAAAACAAATCTGGACGGACAGCAGCTGAACGCATCTTTGAAGAATTCATCCCACGCTTTGGATATCCCGGAAAGTTACATCACGACCAGGGTCGTGAGTTTGAAAACGAACTTTTCAGGACTCTGCGGGAGAAATCCGGAGTTGGACACTCACGGACAACGCCATATCACCCGCAAGGGAATCCGGCAGAAAGGTTCAATAGAACCCTCTTGCAGATGCTCAGGACACTTGCTGACAAAGAAAAAGAGCGGTGGAAAGATCATCTCCAAGGAATTGTGCATGCTTATAACTGTACGCGGCACGAGTCGACAGGATACTCCCCCTATTTTCTGATGTACGGACACAATCCCCGTCTCCCTGTGGACTTATTGTTTGGTCTAATGGCCGAGAAAACCACAATATCACAAAAAAGTTATGCAGAAAAATGGGCTGAGAGGATGACTGAGGCGTACAGGATAGCCAGTGAGAACAGTAAACTTTCAAGTGCACGGGGCAAGTCCTATTACGACAAGAAACTGAAGGGTGTGATTTTGCATCCCGGAGACAGAGTACTTGTGAGGAATCTCAGTGAGCGAGGGGGTCCGGGGAAACTCAGGTCATACTGGGAAAGGAACATCTATGTAGTCAAAGAGCAGGTCGCAGACAACCCCGTGTATGTAGTCTACCCTGAGACAGGAGAAAAACGGAAGACCAGAGTCCTTCACCGTAACTTACTGTTACTAGTTAATGACCTACCTGTTGAAGCCCCGCCACAAAGATTTGAACATGTACCAAAGAGACAAATGAGACAAAGGGATAACCAGTTGAGTAACAAAACCTGGAGAAAACACCCAAATGACACAAGTGATTCAGAGTCAGAAGAGAGCACTACAAGGTATTGGTTAAGGGTCCCTGCGGAAGAGAGAGAACATGAAAGGCAGAGCACTTACCAGTATTTACCTACCGTGGTCCAAAGGGATCCAGCACCCGTAGAAACAAACAGACCTCTACAAGCAGCTGTTAGGGAAAAAAGACAAGTCACAGTACCTGTGAGGGGAGAGAGACTTGGTAGCCTTCCAGTCAACGAGGATCAAAGCCAGAGAGATAGTCAGTCTGTGACGCAGTCATTACCTGATTCAGTACCACCCGAAATACACAGTGAGGAAGATGAGGAGTCTGTAGCTGTTGGGGACGCAGAGAGATTTTTGAACGCTCCTTTAGCAGGCACATCCACTCAGGTTAGGAGGTCAGTAAGAGAGAGGAGGCCAAAGCAGATGTTCACATATCAGACATTAGGCGAACCCTCACTACAGCCACGCACCACTGTCAATACAGTTACCACACTCACCTCACCATACATACCCGCCTGGCCAACACCTTACCATTTACCGCAGCTAACAGGTGTTGCACCTTACATCACATATCCTTACATGCCCCGCACATACACCACACCATTGTGGTATTGAATGGTTAAATTCTATGTTGAGGTTTTTTTTTGAACATATGGGTTTCAAATGTCAGGAGCCATTTAGATTTTTGTCGGGGAGCGTGTGACGCCCAGAATTGTGTGGTCACATTATTTGGTTTAATTATGTATATTTTGAATAGCTGGCATATGTATATTACTTTATAAGAGCCGCATTTCTTTCATTTGGTGTAAATTAATTTTGTAAACTGTATTCTAAATTTCCACCACAAGGGGGCTTCGCCTCCCAGTGAGACGGCATATTGTGGCTGTAGCCGACTCTTGTCTTTAGTCTGGCAGAAGCGAGAGAAGGAAACACAACCTGTTGCCGGTCTCATCATTTTTCCTGTTCTTTTTCAGGTTGGTTGTGAGCAAAAACACACACATGTGGTAAAAATAATGTCAGTACAATGTATGAATGCTTTCCATGTTTTATACTGGAAGAAGATTGTAGTTAGTAGTTTTTTAGAGGAACACAGAGTAACGTGGTCGGAATGCTACAGCTAAAGCAGAGTAAGCTAGCTTGAATTACAGAACGTGTGGGCAACGTGGGGTATGGTTTCCTATTTTGAGGCTCCTGTGATTTTATTTCGTAAAACCCTGTCATGTTAAATGCTGTTTAAGAAAGTGCGTGTTTGAAATACTGTTATTATGTACAGAGTTAATGTTTGCTTGTGTAACGTCTCCCGCCAGCTGTACTCTTTTGTTAATAGATTTAACAGCATTCTGCTAAAATGTTAGCATTCAGTCTGTGCGTTTGGAATCGTATTCATAACGAGTGACGCTGAAGTTATTAGTTAGTAGCACAGTTATTAAAGCTGTAAGCAGTAGACCAAAGAAGTTTGGGAAAAGGTGTATTTTATTTTAATTTGGATATGAAGACCAACAGAACATATGGATTCTGAAAATGATGTTTATTTGAGAAACTGAATTCAGGTTATGTGGTGACTATGGTAACTTGATATTCTTATGAGAAGGAATGTGAAATTGAGAACAAATTTAAAGTACATGTTTATGTATAAAATAAAGTCTGGCAGAAGCGAGAGAAGGAAACACAACCTGTTGCCGGTCTCATCATTTTTCCTGTTCTTTTTCAGAACCATATTTTAATCTGTCCACAAGCCTCACGCCCGGGGCCTGTTACATTAGCATGCTAGCTCGTTCTCAATGGCAAAGCACTGCTACAACACACACAAGTTCACCATAATCTACAAAAGAACTACTTACATGTGCGCCCTCCTTTAGAAAAAGTCTCCTGGCTAATCCTGCCTTGTAACTGACCAAAGTTGGAGAAACAACCTTTCTTTTACTGTCTATGGAGCTAACTGACATGATCTACGATCTGAGCTACTGAGCATGAGCGAGTGGAATCAAAGATAGTACAGAAGAAAAGATGATTCACTCTGTAGCTAAAACAGAGACCTGAACACAAGGTGAAAAGAGGAGCTGCAGCAGTGAGAGAGAGCTGTACAACAAAAATATGTTGTTTTTTGAAAATTAAACCATGTAAACCTATTCTGGTACAACCTTAAAATACAATTATGAACCTGAAAATGAGCATATGGGATCTTTAAACTCTTTTCTTTTGTGAAAGTAAACTTTTGTTTGAAAACCCTTTCAACAAAGCATACATTTCACTTGTGTGTGACTTGTTCAAGTCTGTTTTCAAGGGTGCCGTTCGCTCAAAGACTTAGACAAGCCACACAAAGCTGAGATTTATAGTCTGCAGCTTTTATGTGTGCAACATTTGAGTCCCACACCAATGACCCTAGGGGGGAAATTAAGTCAATTGTATCGTTTATCAGAAGTGTTTTCAAACCGTAGGCTATTTTTCAGTTATACAACCCCAAATCAGAAAAAGTTGGGACAGTATGGAAAACACAAATAAAAAAAGAAAGTAGTGATTTCTAAATGTACTTTGACCTGTATTTCATTGCAGACAATACAACAGCACATAATTTAATGTGTTCCTCATGATTTTTATTGTTTTAAAAAAACTATATATATATCCTATTTTGGTTCTTGCAACACATTTCAAAAAAGGTTGGAACAGTAAAGCATTTACCACTTTGTAATCTTGCCATTCCTTTTCACAACACTTAAAAGACGTTTAGGGACTGAAGACACCAAGTGATGAACAGTTTCAGGTGTAATTTTGTCCCATTCTTGCTGCAAACAAGTCTTAAGTTGGGCAGCAGTACGGGGTCTTCGTTGTCGCATTTTGCGCTTCAAAATGCGCCATACATTCTCTATTGGAGACAGGTCGGGACTGCAGGCAGGCCAGTCAAGTACCCGTATCCTCTTCCTCCGCAGCCAGGACTCTGTAATGTGTGCAGAATGTGGTTTTGCATTATCTTGTTGAAATATGCATGGACGTCCCTGGAAAAGATGTCTTCTTGAAGGCAGCATATTGTGCTCCAAAATCTCTAAGTACTTTTCAGCATTAATGGTGCCATCACAGAAGTGCAAGTTACCTTTGCCAAGGGCACTGACACAACCCCATACCATGACAGACCCTGGCTTTTGGACTTGTTGCCAAAAAATACCTGAAATACTGATTCATCTGACCACAGTACACGTTTCCACTGTGTGATGGTCCATCCCAGATGCCTCTGAGCCCAGAGAAGTCGACGGCACTTCTGGACACTGTTAACATAGGGCTTCCTTTTGGCACAGTACAGTTTTAACTGGCATTTGTGGATGTAACTACGTATTGTGGTACTTGACAAAGGTTTGCCAAAGTAGTCCTGAGCCCATGTGGTGATATCGCTTATAGATGAATGATGATTCTTGATTCAGTGCCGCCTGAGGGATCAGAGATCACGGTTGTTCAGCTTAGGCTTGCGCCCTTGTCCTTTATGTACTGAAATTCTTCCACATTCCTTGAATCTTTTAATTGTCTTCCTATCTTTCTTTGAGGAACATTGTTTTTAAACATTTCATTAATTTTCTCACGTATTTGTTGGCAAACTGGTGATCCTTGGCCCATCTTTGCTCCTAAAGGACTAGACCTTTCTTGGATGCTGCTTTTGTACCAAATCATAATTACAATCACCTGTAGACATAACCTGTTTCAAATCACATAATTATTTAACCAATTTACCTGATTACTAGCCCTTAATTGCTCCTGTCCCAACCTTTTTTGGAATGTGTTGCAGGTCTGAATGACAGGAAAGGATGTATATTTACAAATGAAATTGAGTTGACCAGACAAAACATGAAATATGTTGTGTTCACATTGTCTGCAATTAAATACAAGTCACAGTACATTTAGAAATCACTACTTTCTTTCTTTTTCATACTGTCCCAACTTTTTCTGATTTGGGGTTGTACAACAGAAAAGACTTTTAAGGAAAATGGTGGTTAACTGGTTGGCAAATGTACAACTGGTTAACTTGTCAACCTCTGCTAAAGAGCAGCACACCTCGCTTCCCTAAGATCTTCTATGGAAACCATCTGTGATTATATGAACTATATGTTCACAGTAACTAATGTGTAATGGCACTCCAAATGGCTCATGTGGCACAATTAATGTGTTTTGCCATTCAAAAACATACAAGAACAGTTTATTCTGCATGAAAATGTCTTTGGTCCAATATTAACCACATTTTGTCCATTTCCCAGAAGGCCACCACAAATGTTGCATTGCATTCTGGTCAATAAAAAGGGTTGGATCCACAACTGATTTCTCCCTCTATGATTCTTGCACTTTGATGCTCATCTGCTGTGACTCAGTGATTTTATGATTTTACTGTTCATGTTTTAGATTGCTGAACCATTTTCTCTTACCAAATGGAACATTATTCACCAAACAACTAAAAAAACTTTGTAAAACTTATGAAAACTTGCAAGCAAGTACTTTGGAAATGTTCGTACAGCTCTTGTATTGGAGTGATCGGAGCAGGACAATGGTGTCATTATATTAAGGATGTTTGTGCTGTAATAGACCCATATTTTTAAAAAAAGAACAGAAACAGGGAGAGGAAACACCAAACGGACCGTTCAATTTGCAGCCTGACAGGCCGTCCGACACCTGACATGACTGAACTGTATGAGCTCACAGTGTAAATATTGACATTATTTTTCATTCACCTTAAAGTGCCCATATCATGAAAAAAATCACTTTTTCTGGGATTTGGGGTGTTATTTTGTGTCTCTGGTGCTTCCACACGCATACAAACTTTGAAAAAAAATCTATCCTTGCTGTTCTGAGTGAGATACAGTTTCTGAATGTGTCCTGCCTTCAGTCTCTGGGTGAGCTGTTCAAAATCTGCATGGATTTTTACGTCACTAGCCAAAACGAGCTGGCTAACCACAACCGTTAGCATGCTAGCGCTAGCATGCTACCTCGTTCTCAATGGCAAAGCACTGCTACAACACACACAAGTTCACCATAATCTACAAAAAAACTACTTACATTTGCGCCCGCGTTTAGAAGAAGTCTCCCGGCTAATCCTGCCTTGTAATTGACCAAAGTTGGAAAAACAACCTTTCTTTTACTATATATGGAGCTAACTGACATGATCTACAATCTGAGGTAATGCATTTGTGCGAGTGGAATCAAAGATAGTACAGAAGAAAAGATGCCTCACTCTCTAGCTAAAACAGAGACCTGAACACAAGGTGAAAAGAGGAGCTCCAGCAGTGAGAGAGAGCTGTGCAGTACAACAAAAATATGGTGTTTTTTGAAAATTAAACCATGTATACCTATTCTGGTACAACCTTGAAATACAATTATGAACCTGAAAATGAGCATAATACGGGATCTTTAATACAGTAATTTTTTTCTAGTGGCCATTAAAGGATCTGCAGGTTAAGATTTCTTCCACAGCTTTGGTATTCATTGCTGCCAGAACATGAAAATAAATTTCGTCAAACACATCACTGGTAACTTTTTCATCATGTTTATCCCTTAATGTATCTGATTATATTTCTCCATATCTGTATAACTGTACCTGTGTTGCTGTATATCTGTATATCTGAATATGTGTTGCTTTATATCTGTATATCTGTATCAGTGTCTCTATCTGTATATCTGTATATCTGTATCTGTGTTTCTGTAAATCTGTATATCTGTATATCTGTATATCTGTATCTGTGTTGCTGTACATCTGTATATCTGTATTGGTGTCTCTGTATATCTGTATATCTGTATCTGTGTTGCTGTACATCTGTATATCTGTATTGGTGTCTCTGTATTTCTGTATATCTGTATCAGTGTCTCTGTGTCCCAACTGGCAGCGGCAGATGGCCGCCCACCAAGAGTCAGGGTCTGTCCGAGGTTTCTGCCTGTTTATGGAAGTTTTTCCTCACCACTGTGGCACCAAATGCTTGCTCTGGGGAAATTATTGGGTCTTTGTAAATTATAGAGGGCGGTCTAGACCTCCTCTATCTGTAAAGTGTCCTGAGATAACTCCTGTTGTGATTTGACACTAAATTGAATTTAATTTATTTCAACACTTTACCTTGTCAGTGTTGTATGAGATTGTGTATGTACGTATATATATATACATGTGTTTGTTTGTTTCCTTGCCAGGTGCCAACATTCTAGCCAGGCGTCCACACCAGGAGACAGGAAGTCAGGAACAAATTGATGATGATGAAGTCATTATCCCGGTGTGGCACAGGTTGGGCACACGTCCAATCATTTCTGGCCTGCAGGGGCAATCAATGTATAGTCAATTCACATTCAGCTATAACACACACACGTACCGCCACCAGACATACCACCAGAGGTCTTTACACAGTTCCCAAATCTACGCCTGTAACCATATTTTGTAACTACATTTTGTACTTTTTATGTATAGGAATGTTTACATGTATATGAATATGTTGTAAGATTTCCCTTTTGTAAATTCAGTATATATGTATATATATGTATATATGTATACATATATATATATATATATATATATATATATATATATATATATATATATATATATATATATATATGAAGAGGAGTATCTAAATTTAAATATTTGCAAGAAAGAATATTGTTAGTTGTACTTTTCTTATTTTTATTTCATGTGGTTGTTTTGTCTGAAAGTGTCTCATCTGCATCACCTAATGGGGATCCTAATAAAATAAAATCAAACGTGTGGTGAGCCAGAGGACAAGGATCATCCTGGGGTAAAGCCTGTACATCTCCTCACACACAGGATGTCGGGCCCCCTCTCCGCCATCGACACTAGGATTTTTCAAGGTCACCGTCGCTGCGTCCATGACAATGACGTTTTTTGTAATGTAATGTTGGCGGTTTTAAACGTGTTAACGCTGTAACGATAGCTGTTTTTAAAGGTTTAGGCAATGAAACTACTTCAGTTTAGAAAAGGATTTTGGTTTTGGTTAAAATTGGTGCATTTGTTCAATTACTTTCCTTCAGGTTACACACCTGACACAGAATGTGATGTAGTTCTGTTTGTTTCGTAAAGTAACAAAAACAAAAAAAAAACTAGCTTGACCCACCACCCCAACATACCTCCTTATGCTGAGTTTGGCGCTCTTATACTACGTGCTTTGCTCCTGTCATAATTACTTCGACCACTAGAGGGCGGCACTGCCTGACAATTAAACCTAAATACGGGTCGAAATTGCTGCTTGTACAAATGACTTATGAAGTCGTTTTTCATGAGAAGACCATCTCTGTTTTGTTGTTGTTGTTGTTGTTATTATCAGTCAAAACTAGTCGATTTCCAAATGCGATGTAACAGGGAGGAGAGTAAAGATGGAAAGCTCCTTAAGCTTAGTTCCATGTAAATGCGCGGATGATTTTTGGTTTTGTCGTTTGTAAAAAACAATGTTGACCTTGTAGTTGAAAAAGGAGCCTCATATAAGAACAATATTTCCTCCTATGGAGTCTGTTCATCCGCATTCGGAAATCGACTAGTTTGGACTGATAATATGGCAGCAGCAGGAAAACAACAAGAGCTACGTGAGTTGTTCGTTGTTAGTAAATCCAGGGCTCTCAAGTGTCACGCATTGAGCGTGACAGTCACTCATTTCGGTCTTTTGTCACGCACTCCCAGTGCTCGAAGTGGGCCGGTATGCACCGGTACGCAGTACCGGCACTTCTACATTTTACTCTTAAGCGTACCTGCACTTTTTCTTGCGTACTGCTACTTCTCGCATGCAGCCGGTACGCCACCACTGACAGAGAAAGCGTCAGTGCCAGAGAGATGACCCTAACGTTACATAAACTACACTACCCAGAGGGCACTACGTGTTTACATTTTAGATCTTGACGAATCACGTAAAGGCAAGCAGTCCGCCCACCCAATCAGAAGTTCGCTTCTCCACAAACGCTAGTTTGAAAAAGCTGTCAGCGTGAGCCTGACCATAACAGATTTTTCACTGCTGAAAACCTAGAAACTACAAAATAAGTGTCTAGTTTGTAAGTCGTTATGTTAGCCGCCTGGCTTCAGAAAGGTACTAAAAGAACGCGTGTGCCAGAGCCAGACACGTCAACAGAGGTCCAAGTCCAACCAGAAACATCAGGAGGTAGCTAGTACGATTCATGAGCTTCAAGCTAGCGTTGATGTGAGCGCAACAGCTGGCGTTGAGGAGTCTGCCGCTACCATAGACAGTATATAAAAGGCCGCTACCAACCTTAACGTTACACCGACGTCAACAGTAACGTGAGTAACGAAACACACGGATGGCCTGACTGTTGGTCAAAGGACCAAATTATGGATTTTTGCTCCACGAACAGCTGGCTTGTTTTTAATGATAACAAACTGGGCTGCAAAACATGATGTAGCAGCATCCCGTCACTAGCTGCCCAGACAGAGAGGGGACTGAAGCTGTTCCCCCTGTCTCTGTCACACACGCACACACACACACACACTCACTGAGAGTGACTGACTGTTTTGCATCTGTTTGAGCACCAACTTATTGTTAAAATGTATAGTTTTGATGAATGAATGAATTTTTTTTCCTTAACATGGCTCCAACATATTAGCAAATATAAATCAGCTTATATGTGGAAAAAATAAACAATATTGATACGAGCCTATATGTAAATTAGTCGCGTAGGCCATCCATAGATAGTTAATAAGGATTCACTGTCCCACATGTATGTTTAAAATGAAAACATGATTTTTTGAATAGCTTACGCACTAAAGTTATGTAAACTTGTTTAAATAAATCCATACATTTATATAGTTAATAAATGACAATAAATTGTTGTACCAGCAATATCTCCAAGTTTTGGTTTTCACTATAGAAATCTCAAATGTCATAATGATCTGCCAATGCAAGAGAGTACCGGCACCTTTTTTTTCCCACTTCAAGCACTGCACACTCCCGCCACACATTGTATTTCTCACGCAGAAAAACTATTTATAATATATTTAATATGCCGCAGCGCTCAACATTTCTCTGCCCGCGCCGCTCTCACTATGGAACCGGCATGAATCAAGCGTCTCCCCTGGAGTTCTTAGTCGAGCCTGACACTTATCAGCCAATCAAAAAGAAGAAGGGGGCTACACCAGACGCGGCGTCAGCTGATTGTGCCGAGGCTTCGGCTCGAATGTTTTGAGTGTAGCCCTGAATGTATTTTGAAAAGTTGACTGACAAATATGAAACGTGGCTTAGTGTCCACTCTCACTGTAAAAAGCTGCAGCATCAGGTTTATCGATGCGCTCTGCTGTCGACATGCTGCGGCAGATGTGACGCGTTTGAGCTCCGTTAATTCTGTTTTCCACCTCCGGCGTAGAGCAGCGTTCAGCCACTTCACTAAACGTAGTCTCATTCAGAGACCCAGACGGGGATCTATGGTCTGTCAGGAGGTCTGAGGTCTACCGTATCAGCAGAGCAATCACGTAATGCACAGCAGACTATTGTGCAGGTGGATTATTTTCTGAAATATTGTGACTTTATTCTTGTAATAGCCTATTATCACTTTTTTTCACAAAATATCACGACTCCTCCAAATCTCAGAGAGCATGGGATGAGTTATATTTTGAATGTGCAAACGTTTTGGACATGAGCAAAAATCTTGCTCAAACACATCTGAAATATTAAAGTCCAGGGGTTTATTAATCCATTAAAATGAATAATGTATAATTGAGGTGAATAATTGTCATATGCACATTGAAGGAGGTTACTTCCCCAACAAAAGATGCAAAAGAGAAGGGAAGAGTAAATGATGCCTAAGCTACATGTGTGCTGACTCACATATAATTAGGAAAGTTGATCCAAAGGAGAATAAATAGTTGAAAGCAATACAGAATACCTGAGAGCCTTACTGCAATATATTCCATTATGTTTTTATATTTGAATTGTAATTTGTGTCCCTTTACATAAAGATATTTCCAGCATATTGATTCAGAAAAAGAATGTCACTCTTGCCTGTCTTCAAAACTTGAGAGCCCTGTAAATCTGTGTACACAAAGAATGTTGTCAATGCTTGTGTTAAGGTGTAGAGCCCCTGGTGATACTTGAAGCAAAGTTTCATGTTGTGTTGAGCCTTCTTAGTATTTCGAAAATAACTATTTTGAGGCTAGCATGAGAGTGCCCCTAGCTTTCCCATTGAAAAGGCCATTTGACCCAAAAACAACCATACGGTAAATCTTAAAAGTGCCGATTCTGTCCTAAATATGCTTTTAAACTAAAGTTTGACTCACATACATTCACAAAAATACCCTAGGATGCATTTTGACGATCAGTGACGCTTTAAGAAAGAGTTCCAAAATCACAATGTAAACATACTACATTACAAGTACTAGTCCTGCATTTAAAATGAAATATACTGTAAGTAAAGAAGTATTATCAGCAAAATGTAATAACAGTATCAAAAGTAACATTACTCATTCTGTAGATAAATGGCCCCTGTGACATATTTGTTATAATATATGAATGTATTCCTATATTCATTTATATATTCAATTTGTTATTATTGTCAATGTGTAAGCAGAATTCAACTGTTATTGCCGGTCGAGGTAAAGCTAGTTTAAAATACTTTATTTACATTTCAGTAGTTCAGTATTTAAGTCTGGTGAATCCCAAGCTAGGGGTCAAGCCCCTCCAAGGGGTCACAATCTAAATCTGAGGTGTTGTGAGATGATAATGGGAGAGGAAAAAGAAACACATTTTTATTCTTTTTTTTTTTACTTTTCTCTAATCTTTGCTATTTATTGAAATATTGGAGAGTTTTACCTCTTTTATTGTGAAAGGATCTGTCCTTATGAATGAAGACAGTGCTGTGTACAGTGTTTGCGTGAGTGTGCAATTTCCTCTCGGCCAGGTCACAGCAGGACTGAAGTTTGGTCTGCTGTGTGTGTCCTGCCTGATGTTTGTGTGGGTGTTTTAAGAGTGTTTTATGATGTGAATGTGTGTGGGAAGGCATTGGCAGCCCCACTCCCACACACTTCCCTCTAACACCCGCTACACCTCATATGCGTAGTCCACACGCATGCACGCATGCACACACACACACACACACACACACACACACACACACACACACACACACACACACACACACACACACACACACACACACACACACACATAATGCTTATAAAGACATACCAATTTTCACTCCTATTTTCTTGCAATTATTGTACATTTTCCTCACTTTAAAAAGCTACTTGTGCAGTGTCTGTTTGGAGCGCATGTTCAGAACCGGCCGATTGCTTGGTTCCCAGTATTATTTTTTATTGTGTAAATTGTCACAAACGTGACACAAAATGCAGTTATAAAACGTTTGGTTCCCAGTATTGCTGCTTGCAGTATTGTCGGGTGGGGTGCCTGTTCAAAGCGTTCTCGAGAACCACTCATCCCATGGTAAATGCACTGCATTTATATAACGCCTTTCTACCTTACTGGACAAAGCGCTTTACAATTCAGCCATTCACACACACACACCAATGTTCAGGGCCGGCTCTAGCCCTTTGGTTGCCCTAGGCGAGATTGAGTTTTGCGCCATAGTGCTGTGTCAGCGATAGAGTAGCAATGTATGTTCATTTTAGTTTCCAGCTTCCATGTAAGTTAGATGACACCAACATTTGGTCATAACTGGCCTGGCAACCCAAAGGACAGGGTTTTGGTTCCATAATAGAATATATTGCAGTAATTAGGCTCTCAGGCATTCTGTATTGCTTCCATCTATTTATTCTCCTGTAGATTGGCTTTTCTAATTATATCTGAGTCAGAACACATGTAGCCTAGCATCATTTACTCCTCCCTCTTTTGTTGAGGAAGTAAACTCCTTAAATGTGCATATGACAATTATTCACCTCAATGATACGTTATTCATTTTAATGGATTAATAAACAACCGGACTGTCATATTTCAGATGTGTTCGAGCAAGATTTCTGCTCATGTTCAAAACTTTGTGCACATTCACAATATATCTCCGTTCCTGCCAATGGTGGCGGAGCCGCCATGCCAGGCGCTGGCCCGTCTCTCTTATCGCTCCTGCTCTTCAGTCAGAAGTGAAGAGCGAGAGCTACAGGAAGTCGCTAGATGTTTTTTCTTAATTCGCTAAGGGAGTCTGAAAAGTTGCTAAATCTTGCGACAAAGTCGCTAAGTTGGCAGCACTGCCACGTCCCCGCTGCTGTAAAGAGGCTTGTACAACAGCGCGCTGCGTGTGTCTTTGGCGCATGCAGGATCGTTAGAAAGACACACACATGCATTCAGAGGTTCCTCAGGGTTCCTCGACTTATAGTTAGATGTCTAACCTCTTCCAGCATAATTTTCAGTTTTAATTTAAAGGGATACTTCACCGCTGGAAAGCTGAATATATCTTTAAATTGGGTCACTTATGTAGCAGAAATGTGAAAAAAAAATTTTAATTGGTGCCTTCTAGGCCGTGAAAAGCCAGAAAATGTGTTTTTGGCTCATATGGATGAAAGACACCAAATCCCAGAATGCACTTCGCTTCGCTGCTTTGAGTCCACTCCCAAGCCACGCCTACCGCTTGACAGACAGACTCAATGTGACTCAATGTGTTTTATTGTTATTTCAACCATATACACAAAACAACGTTTCATCGTGGCTCAAGTGGCGTTACACATTTAAAATATATATATAAACTACATTATATAATAACGACATACGAAACAGGCTACCTTTAGTGCACACAGACATTATAGGTTCCGTAAAGTTCAGCTAACGCATACTAGCATTAGGCTTGGTGGGCTGTAAACACCGAGTACAAACACAGCCGTGAATTAGCGTGGAATGTAGAATGGTCGCCATGTAACAGTCACAAACTCCAGCGGTTAGCAGTTAGTTGGATGTAAATCACCCCATTTCTGCACCAGTCCGTGTTAACACAGCTCACCTTCATACAGAGCATCTCTAGCTCGGATCGTCGGAAGGCTAGCAGGCCTGGTAGCTGGACAGTCCGGTTCACTGTTGTTCAGCCATGTTTCCACGAAACAAAAAAAACACAGTCTCTGAATTCGCGTTTGGAGCATCGTTGAAGTTGGATGTAGTCCAGTTTGTTGTTAAATCAACGGACACTTTCAATCAGGATTGATGGGACAGGTGGCCGGCTAGCGTTAGCTCGCTCTGGATGTGCCTTTCCCCCGGCTAGCATTAGCTTCCCACCTATCCGACGTGAATGCCCCCTACCCCGGCTCGGGGTAGGAGCGAGCCCGCGGTCTCCGTGCTGTTCTCCGTGGCAGGCGAAGCTCTTGTAGTGGGCCGATTATTTCGTCTGTAATAACGTTTCCTGCATATTCTCCGATCTGTAGCGATGTATCCCGGTGGTACACGTGCGGTAGTTTGAATGCACATAATTGTTGTAAAAGTTTGCTGCTGAGAAGATAGAGCAGAGCCCTGTTTAGCGAGGATTCAAGATGGCTGACATTTCGTTTTTTTTCAGCCGAGATCGCCTCGCTTCGGGTGATGGGCGGGTTTAAAACATGCGGAAGTAGGTCCTACTACTGGCTGTAGTCTTTTGCTCTGGCCAAAAAATCTTCCGATGACGCAAAAATCGTCATTTTACGTCATCGGAAGATTTTTTCCGGACCCCCCAATGCAGATATCTCCTGTCTCAGGGGGATAAGAGTGAGAGACGCACGGTCATTCAGAAATACTACCGGGTTTCTACTGATACAAAGCTGAATGCTAAATCGGTGAAGTATCCCTTTAAGTATCCTAGATGCCATTCGAAATGGTCCAATGAATGCCTTATTGCGAAGACACTGAGGGCCAGATGTACTAACGCTTTTGCGCCCACTTCAGGCGTATTTGTGTCGCAACGTGCGCGTAAAATCATGGCGAGGTATGTACAAACAGGCCGCAATGATGTAAAAGCGCAAACTGCATGTCGTGGGAGCTGAAAAGGGCAAATTGCGTTTTTTGTGTTATGCATATGTATTCATGGGAGGGTCGCGGGGAAAGTGTGAGTTTACCGTAAAGAGATGGGAGGGGAAGCGTAAAGAGCGCTTAATAACGTATTCCGCGGTATGTACAAAAACCGCCAGTGATAGCGCGCCTCTATTTTGCAGTGAAAATTCTCCGCCTCTTAAAAGCAGGTGTAAACCTGGAAGCGGGTTTCCTCACATATGCCTCCTGGTGAAATGACAGCAGTAATCCGAGCAAGACGAAGACATCGGCCAAGGAGACGAGCTGAAAGGAGTTTTGCCACAAGGATCACAGATTAAGCAGCCATGCAAGATTACAGTTACTGGAAGAATTTAAAGATGACATCGAATCTCCGACTCAGAGTTCACATTCCAGCAGTTGTTAAACTCCTCGCTACATTACAAATATTGGCATCAGGATAATTTCAAACAGTCATAGCATCAGCAGTGGGAATATCGCAGTCTGCACTCAGCCGTATCATAGCACAAGTACTTACAGTTTACGGTATAGTGGGCGGAGAAAGGCGCTAATTATGGATGACCTGCAGGTTTGGTAAATATGGCGTAAACTATGGTATCATTGCGTTCGCTATCTGCGGGTGAGCCATGGCGCTGATAACGCTACGTTCGCAAATGTACGTACATCTGGCCCTGAGTTGGATATTTGCAGAAGGGCTACGTGGCATTAGTATTTTCCTTCCAAAAAGGGAAAATTATGATGTACAGTATTAAAAATAAACTGGCGACAATGAGTAAAAACAAATAATCTGAAAAGTCCAAATGTCATTTGGAAGAAAATTGCAGGTTTAAAAGAAAGTGTTAAATATTTATGTTTATTAAATGTAAGAAAATCAAAAATGTATTTATTTATTTACTGCTGAATTTAGTTGAGGCGTCATTCCTGCTGTGCGTGTGTCTTCATGTGTCATGTATTGTTTTACCATGCCGTGTGTGTGTGTGTGTGTGTGTGTGTGTGTGTGTGTGTGTGTGTGTGTGTGTGTGTGTGTGTGTGTGTGTGTGTGTGTGTGTGTGTTGTTGCTCCTCTGGGATTAAAGACAGAAGAATAGCAGTAGCTCTGCAGTGGTGTGAAACTGAGAAAGTGTTGGCTCCCTGCTTCTTCTTCCTGTCCCTGTGTGGGGGGACACATCCACCCCCACATCCTCTCAAAAGGACTGATGAGAGTTTCTGAGTTCTGCCACTCAGTCAGTCAGCCTGTCTCTGTTTTTTTTTTTTTTCCAAACATAGGATCATCATTTTGAGAAATACTCAGATGTACTTAGATGAGAATATTGATCACACTCTGTTACTGTGAGGTTGGACACGTCAATAGTGAACTTTCAATCTGAAAACCCAAGTTCTATTCAACCGTAGTTTTACTTTAATGCATACACTTCTGCTACAGTTAAATGAATCATACAATGCAACAGGTTGACATCCAGCAGGTCCAAAGAGTAAATGAAATGAGTGTCTGTCACTTTCCATCAACACAGTCGTGATGTAACAGGCTTTGTCCTTCTTTCAGCATGCCTGCCCTCATTATTCTGTGTGTGTGTGTGTGTGTGTGTGTGTGTGCGCAAAGTTGGATATAGGTCAGACCAGGGTGTATGCATGGCTTTGTGTCTGTGTGTGTGATTTTGAGTGTTGAAAGGACCCTCTAATCTTTATCAATGTAACAAGTGAAAACACACACACACATATACATACACATATACACACAACCTCTACACCCTCCTGCTGCTCTCAGCATCTCCCCACTGGCAGCAGCACAATTCCCAGAAACTGCCCTCCATCCAGAACACACACACACACACTCACACACACTATAGATTCCTATCTATTGTGTGTATAAGTGAGCACAGCACGTTTTACACGTGTGTCGACTTGTTTACAATGTGTATGGACTAAGTGCAGCTGGACAATGGTGGGACGCAGTAGACATTGTTGATGACCACACACGCGCACCCCCCCCCCCCACACACACACACACACACACACACAGGGGATGTATGTTTGTTTTTGAGAACATGTGTGCCTTTTGTTTGTCTCTGTTTTCCTCTGCACACAGAACGCACAATCAGCTGTTTTCTGATTGCTTGTCTGTCTCTCTGTGCTGCTGATGAGCACTGACCTTATATAATATATGTATGTGTGTGCGGGATAAGCAAACGACAGGGCCCAGTGCATGATCATGTCCACACTAATGAATATATATTTTAGTGCTGTCAGTTTAACGCGTTATTATCAGCGTTAACGCAAACCCATTTTAATGCCGACAATTTTTTTATCGCACGATTAACGTTCTTTTGGATCTAGCTAGACCGGAAACAAAACAGACACGCCATGTCCTGCCCTACGAAGCAGCTCGATTGGTTGGGGTTAGGCATTTCACCTCGAGTGGTTAAGGTTAGGATAGCGGATTGGTCAGGGGATAGGACCTGAACAATTGGGGTTACGTTACCTTGGACGCCTGGCCAATAGTAGTGATTGAAGGGCGGGTCTTGGCACACACTTGTTTGGGGCTTGCGAGCCGCATAGCTACTGTAGCTTCTGTACTGTAAAGGACTGAAACACTTACCTGTACATATTCATGTTGAAGTTCTCGTTTGCTTCTTTTTTTACAGTACTGTGTATACTGAACTTTACTGTATTTACCATACACAGAACTGAAACATCTCAACACGTTATCATGGTATGTTTCACAAAACTACCACTTTTGTTGGAAAAGGAGCATTAGCCACCCTGGAATACAATACATGTGATACAGTAACGTGATATGGTACAGTACTGTAAATACAGTCTGAGTAGAGAGTTTAAGACATACCTGTTTTCCAGTCCAGTGAAACGGCTTATGTCGAAATAATGGTCCTTGCGTGGCCTCTTCGACCACGTCCTCCTCTCTCTCTCTCTCTGTCTTCCTCTTCCTCTGCCTCTAGCTCTCCCTGCCTCCATGCTTGTTAAGTTCTCAAAATGGCTTAACTGAGGCCTTTTTGTAGCTGGTTGATTGGTGTTCAGTTTTGTAAGTAAGTATTTTCAGGTGTGTGTCTACGTCTTTTCAATTGTGATGTATTTTGAATAGATGTGTTTTCCCAATGGTACCCTGAGATTTCATTTTTGAACTAAGTTTCTTATGTATGAAATAATGTGTAGTGTCTAGGAGCAAGTGTGTTGCAGAAAGGAGCAAGTGTGTTTTACAGAATTACAACTAAAATGCAAAACAGCGCTTTTGTTTAAGGTATGGTTATACTTTGTTTAAAGTGCCCATATTATGAAAAAATCACTTTTTCTGGGATTTGGGGTGTTATTTTGTGTCTCTGGTGCATCCACACGCATACAACCTTGGAAAAAAATCGATCCATGTTGTTCTGAGTGAGATATGGGTTTCTGAATGTGTCCTGCCTTCAGTCTCTGAGTGAGCTGTTCAAAATCTGCACAGCTTTTTACGCCACTAGCCGAAACGATGGGCTAAACACAACCGTGCATGCTAGCGCTAGCGTATACAATATACATACATATATACATTTGGAATACATTGGGAATTGATAGGGCAGGGAAAACCTTAATTTTCTTTGCTGAGGCTATATATTATTGGCTTGCAAAGTAGCTCTCCGTTGCTAACGCTAACGCTAGCTAATTGATGTCAAAAAGCAGTAGCTAACTAACGTTACTGCCAAGATATGGTTTCATTATAAATTCCTTCAAAATTAAATAAAGATACACTAACGTTACCATGCACAGTGCAAACACATGACAACACTTCACGAGTCTTCCAACACCTCTCTGGTCTCCAGTAAACCCATATCTTGGCAGTAACGTTAGTTAGCTAACGTTTCTGCTTTTCGAGATAGATTAGCGTTAGCAACGGATCGCTCCTTCGCAAGCTAATATATCAACAAAATAAAGGTTAATAAAACACGGTAACTGTGTAACCAAAGTATTAAAATACTAACATGTGGCTATAGTGTGACATGTAGCTAGGTATTGCTGTTCAGTCTCGCATTGTGGGACCTAATTTACAGTGCTGCGAGACCTCTTCAGATGACATGTCGGCTGCATAGACCGTATGTTATGCTCCGCTGCTGTGTGCTAAATTAGCTAGATTGCTTGTGAAGGATGAGTCAAACTAACATTAGTTAAACAAGGAGATATGAGTCAAACAAAACAACAGCATTATAATACACACAAATATTAAGACATTTCTGTGGTATAAGTCAATAATACAAAATACTGACCGAAATATGTTTTAATCCAGTAACAGTCGAAACAGCTCCACTGTACCAGGTGTTTCCTGAAAAAGACTGTTCCCCCGTAATTTCCTGCTACTTGCGATCTGATTGTGGTTTTGTGGTGTAAACAAAAAACGTAGCAATGTAAATGTAGCCTGAGTGGGCTCAGTAGATGGTGGCCTAATGCCGAGATGGGACCTGATTACCAAGTATCTTTTAAAATGGCACTTCATATTAAAAAGGTTGCCAACCCCTGCTTTAGAGAATTTTCATCATGTTCTCCCCATTGAAGGGTACCCTTGTTTTAAAGGGAACATGGGGGCACCAAGGGAATGCATTTGTCATGTCTCCATCAGATCAGACTTAAGTGGGTCATCCATTGGTCGTTTAGGCTAAAACTGGTCCAACATTTGAGACTTGTGAAGACCTCTACTTGTATGCTGTCTGAGAGGTGAAGCGAGTGACATTAAAAGTGCTCCAGAATTGCTTCCAACAGCAGTTCAGGAAACATGTAATAATTTGTCACCTTTTTATTTTATGAGTGTCTCTATCACAAAATCTCTCATCAATTCTGACACCAAGGCAAGGCAGCTTTATTTGTATAGCACTTTTCAGCAACAGGGCAATTCAAAGTGCTTTACATGAAGACAATTAAAATACAAGAATAAAAGTTACAGTGCAGTATAAGAAATTAAACATTGAAGAGCAGTTAAAAACAGTTAAAAATATAAAAGCAGAAAAATTAAACATTAAAGAGCAGTTAAAAACAGTTAAAAATATAAAATCAGATAAAATAAGCAACGGAAGTATAAGAAATGGACAATTATTTAACGAAAGGCAGCATCAAAAAGAAAGGTCTTCAGCTGTGATTTAAAAGACCTGAGAGTCGCAGCGGACCTGCAATTCTCTGGAAGTTGATTCCAAATATGTGGAACATAGAAACTAAATGCTGCTTCTCCCTGTTTAGTTCTGACCCTGGGGACAGACAGCAGACCTGTCCCAGACGACCTGAGAGGTCTGGGTGGTTCGTAGTTTACTAGCAGGTCAGAAATGTATTTTGGACCTAAACCGTTTAATGATTTATAAACTAGCAAAAGTATTTTGAAATCAACTCTCTGAGGCACAGGAAGCCAGTGTAAGGACTTCAGAAATGGAGTGATGTGATCCACTTTCTTGGTCTTAGTGAGAACTCTAGCAGCAGCGTTCTGAATCAGCTGCAGCTGTCAGATTGATTTTTTAGGGAGACCTGTAAAGACACCGTTACAGTAGTCAAGTCTACTGAAGATAAAAGCATGGACAAGTTTTTCCAAGTCCTGCTGAGACATAAGTCCCTTAACCCTTGATATATTCTCAAGGTGGTAATAGGCTGACCTTGTAATTGTCTTAATGTGGCTGTTGAAATTCAGGTCTGAGTCCATAATTACACCTAGATGTCTGGCTTTGTCTGTTGTTTTTAACATTGTCGTTTGAAGCTGAGCGCTGACTTTTAATCGTTCCTCTTTTGCTCCAAAAACAACCACCTCAGTTTTTTCTTCATTTAATTTAAGAAAGTTCTGGCACATCCAGTCGTTAATATGTTCAATGCATTTAGTCAGAGTTTGTATTGGACTATAGTCTCCTGGCGATAAGGTTATGTAAATTTGTGTGTCGTCCGCATAACTGTGGTAACTTATTTTGTTGTTTTCAATAATCTGAGCCAGTGGAAGCATGTAGATGTTAAACAGAAGAGGCCCCAGAACGGAGCCTTGGGGAACTCCGCACGTCATATTTGTATGCTCAGATGTATAATTACCTATAGATACAAAGTAGTCCCTATTATTTAAATAGGATTCAAACCAGTTTAGGACTGAGCCAGAAAGGCCAACCCAGTTTTCCAATCGGTCTAGTAATATGTCATGGTCGACCGTGTCAAATGCAGCACTGAGATCAAGTAATACTAAGACTGCAGTTTTGCCACTGTCTGTGTTTAAGTGGATGTCATTAAATACTTTAACAAGAGCTGTCTCAGTGCTGTGGTGTGGTCGAAAACCCGACTGGAAGGCATCAAAACCATTGTTTAGTGACAAGAAAAGGTTGAGTTGTTGAAAAAACGCTTTTTCAATGATTTTACTTAAGAATGGAAGGTTAGATATCGGCCTATAGTTGCTCAGTACTGCCGTGTCTGGGTTGTTCTTTTTTAAAAGTGGCTTGATGACTGCAGTTTTCAGGGCCTTTGGGAAGATACCTGAGAGTAGAGACATGTTTACAATCTGTAAAAGATCAGAAGACATACAATTTGAAACATTTTTGAAAAGGCCTGTTGGTAGAATATCAAGGCAACAGGAGGAGGTTTTCAGATGTTGTATAATGTCCTCCAGGTTTTTATGGTTGATCATATGAAATTGTGTGATATTGGAATTTGTTTTGCCTGGACAGTGTGAGAACACATATCCCGTACTTGATATGGAGGCACTGACAGTTAGTCTAATTTTCTGAATTTTGTCTTCGAAAAAGTAGGCAAAATCATTGCAGGCCTTGGTAGATAAAAGTTCAGATGCTACTGGTACTGGAGGGTTTGTTAACCTATCAACAGTAGCAAACAGAGCACGTGAATTATTATTGTTTCTGGCGATAATGTCAGAGAAGAAGGACCGCCTAGCATTCATCAGTTCAAAATTATAAATGCGAAGTCTGTCTTTATAGGTGTTATAGTGGACCTGGAGAGTAGTTTTTTGCCACCTGCGTTCAGCTTTTCGACACTCTGTTTTTTCTGTTCTTACCCGTATGACATTTCTCCATGGAGATCTTTTCTTACTAGAGACAGCTTTGACTTTAGTGGGAGCAATGGCATCAATAACATTTGTAATTTTAAAATTGAAATTATCTACAAGCTCATTGACTGAGACCCCAGAAAGGGAGGGTGTGGAGTAGAAAAGCTGAATGAATGTTTCAGTGGTGTTTTCAGTGATATACCGTTTTCTGATTACCTTAGTTTGGACACTTTTGGGCACCGAGATAGTGCCGTTAAAGAAAACACATGAATGATCAGAGAGAGCAACGTCAGTCACCACAACCTTGGAAATGTTCAAACCCTTGGAGATAATCAAGTCCAGAGTGTGCCCCTTATTGTGCGTGGGTTCCGTCACATGCTGAGTCAGTCCATAGTTCTCAAAAACACAACACAGTTCTTTGGTCCCCCTATCCTGCGGGTTGTCCACATAAATGTAAAAATCACCAGCAATAATTACACAGTCAAAGTTAATACAGATTATAGACAGCAGTTCAGTAAAGTCAACGAAGAAAGCTACACAGTATTTCGGTGGTCTGTAGATATTTAGAAATATAGCTCGAGGGGAGGACCTTAGCTGAAGAGTCACATATTCAAAAGAAGCAAACTTTCCATAAGATATTTGAGTACAATAGAATGACTCATTATACAAAATGGCTACTCCACCTCCTTTCTTATTCACTCTATGCTCACTCATAAAACTGAAGTTAGGGGGAGCTGACTCAATGAGAACAGCACCACTGTTATTATGGTCCAACCATGTTTCAGTTAAAAACATAAAATCAAGATTGTGCTTAATAATAAAATCATTGATTAAAAATGATTTTCCTGCCAACGACCTGACGTTTAGTAAGGCTAGTGTTAGTGTGTTAAAATAATTATCTGTCTCATTTTTTGGTATAGGCGTTGGCTGACGAGAAATGAATGCTAAATTTGCCAGGTTTGCTGATAAGTGCTTGTTCTTGCTTAGCGGATTCATCATTCTTTTTCTATTACCTATCACAACATAAATTGAGAAAGGATTTAATACACAGGGCCCAGGCTTGTCCTGAAAAAAGGCATGAGTGCCACTAGACGTGCAGCCTGGACCCGGCACATATCAGACAAAGCTTGCTGTATTTTGTACACAAGTATACTTATCAGTCTGGGGAGAAGGAGTTAGCTGATGTCCTTGGGTGGGAAGTGGTGCCTGCCGTTTTACTTTTGGCTGGGGGCCAATGATGGGAGAAGGAAGGGGGTAAATTTGATTCCAGCATCTACTTTTGGCCGGGGGCGAATGATGGGAGAAGGAAGGGGGATAAATTTGGTTCCATTAACTACCTGTTGCTTCATCTGGTCAGTGAACTCCAACATGAGGCAGGGGGAAGGAGGGGAAAAGGTGAGTGGAGAGAGCGATGGCATGGGCGGGGTGTATGGATCCTCAAAGGCGTCAGGGTTGATGAGGGGGTCTGAGGGGTGTTGGACGGGTGAAGAGGGGGACTGAGATTTCTCATCTCTGCTCTGTGGTCTTCCATGGTCAAATCTTTGGTCAGGCGGAGGCTGTGGTGGATTACTGCCCTGCTTTGTTATATCTTCATCTTGTTTAGAGGATGTCACACGTATGCAAAATAGCAAATTATGTCACGTAGTATTTTGGGCAGGGCTTTAGCTACTTTCCATCGACAGGGCCTTGCTTCTTCTTCCTCCCCGCCCTCCTCGCTTGCCGCGGCTGACAGCAATCATGGGAGCGCCGATCCACCAAATAATCCTACTCTCCAACGCCAGATGGATCGCACACAAAATGGATATATATCATATATATCCATATATATACTACAAATACACACGGGACTACTGCATGATGATTATTACCGAAGCCTGACTGAACACACTCAGTCATCCCAGAGGACAGCTAGCTAGCTAGCAGCTAACAGGGTAGGTGAATGTTGAAAATGCATCTTGTTGTCATGTAAGGGCCCTGTTCATGTTACACAGACATTTTAATTGCATTTTGTGTCTGTTAAGATACACAAAGGCACTATTTAGCTTATGCCCCCATAACTGCCGTTTAGCTAAGTGGGAGTGGTGAGCATTAGCTGCAGTAGCTCCATATTGCTAGCAGCTATTGCGCTAGTTGTTTTTGCTATAGACAGGTCTCGCATAGTTATATTTAGCAAGATTAACGTAACAATTGGCCGGAGTTCTCCTTTAACAGACTGTTCTGTTCACACCTCTCTCTCTCTTTAAAGGTCTGTGTATTTGTTCTTTTTTTTTAAATCCAAAATGTGAATGTAATTTCAACAGCAGCACAACCTTACAGCATAATAGTTGTCTTATCTGATGCCATTACTAGGCTGATTTAAGAATAGAATTTAGGCTGCTATATTTAACAGTGAGTTCATTTCATTCAGGTGTGAGGATGGTGGATCAAAAAAGACAGGGGAAGGCAACAGGTAGGTTGGGCATTAGGCATAAGTGTAGGGAAAGCCACTTGATACCAACAGATTCATTTCTTAATATTATTAATATGGAAAAACTAATATGGAAAATGTATTACGTAATGTTTGTTTGACAATATGTCTTAGTGGAGAAGAACACTGCAAGGAGTGAATGAGACAGATATGAGGTTGGCGATGGCATCAAGTAGAGATGAGACCAGTGGTGACATCAGGTAGGAGTTCTAGTAGTTAGAATACACAAAACTAAATGTCCAGTACGGTTTGAAGTTCTGTTGACCAACCTATTCACTGTGTCCTTTTTGGGGAAAAAATAGTGCAGACAGAGATGGCAACCGGTCAACCGTTAATGTCGGGGGGCAAAATTGTTGCTGCATACCCCGTTGACACTGGGTAGTTGAGCCCCTGCACACACAGATACACATCCAGTAAACATACATGACCATAAACACACACTCTTTTTATAACCCTCCACACACACATTTCCCCATACAGATCACCTAGCTGTGCATGGTCTTACATTCACACACAGAGAATTGAGCATGTACTTAAATGACACACACACACACACACACACACACACACACACACACACACACACACACACACACACACACACACACACACACACACACACACACTCTATCTCTCTCTCTCTCTCTTTCTGCAGTCAGTGATCCCCTCCCTCCGTCTAACATTTTCTGAATAGTTGCAGCAACCACAGAATACTTTCCCAACTTCTGTGGCCGACTAAACTGGAGGCTCTGAGTTTATTCATTGTCACTCTTCCTCTTTCTCCCTCTCATCCCTTCCTCTTTCTCTCCATCTGTCACTTACATACTGTATTTATATATACAACCCCAAATCAGAAAAAGTTGGGACAGTATGAAAAACACAAATAAAAAAAGAAAGTAGTGATTTCTAAATGTACTTTGACTTGTATTTCATTGCAGACAATGTGAACACAAAATATTTCATGTTTTGTCTGGTCAACTTAATTTCATTTGTAAATATACATCCTTTCCTGTCATTCAAACCTGCAACACATTCCAAAAAAGGTTGGGACAGGAGCAATTAAGGGCTAGTAATCAGGTAAATTGGTTAAATAATTATGTGATTTGAAACAGGTGATGTCAACAGGTGATTGTAATTATAATTTGGTGCAAAAGCAGCATCCAAGAAAGGTCTAGTCCTTTAGGAGCAAACAACAAATACGTGAGAAAATTGTTGAAATGTTTAAAAACAATGTTCCTCAAAAAAAGATAGGAAGACATTTGCTTATTTCACCTTCAACAGTGCATAACATAATTAAAAGATTCAAGGAATGAGGAGGAATTTCAGTGCGTAAAGGACAAGGGCTCAAGCCTAAGCTGAACAACCGTGATCTCCGATCCCTCAGGCGGCACTGCATCAAGAATCGTCATTCATCTATAAGCGATATCACCACATGGGCTCAGGACTACTTTGGCAAACTTTTGTCAAGTACCACAATACGTAGTTACAGCCACAAATGCCAGTTAAAACTGTACTGTGCCAAAAGGAAGCCCTATGTTAACAGTGTCCAGAAGCGCTGTCGACTTCTCTGGGCTCGGAGGCATCTGGGATGGACCATCACACAGTGGAAACGTGTACTGTGGTCAGATGAATCAGTATTTCAGGTATTTTTTGGAAGAAATGGACGCCGTGTGCTCCGGACCAAAGAAGAAAAGGATCATCCAGACTGTTACCAGCAACAAGTCCAAAAGCCAGGGTCTGTCATGGTATGGGGTTGTGTCAGTGCCCTTGGCAAAGGTAACTTGCACTTCTGTGATGGCACCATTAATGCTGAAAAGTACATAGAGATTTTGGAGCACAATATGCTGCCTTCAAGAAGACATCTTTTCCAGGGACGTCCATGCATATTTCAACAAGATAATGCAAAACCACATTCTGCACACATTACAAAGTCCTTACTGCGGAAGAAGAGGATACGGGTACTTGACTGGCCTGCCTGCAGTCCCGACCTGTCTCCAATAGAGAATGTGTGGCGCATTTTGAAGCGCAAAATGTGACAACGAAGGCCCCGTACTGTTGCCCACCTTAAGACTTGTTTGCAGCAAGAATGGGACAAAATTACACCTGAAACTGTTCATCACTTGGTGTCTTCAGTCCCTAAACGTCTTTTAAGTGTTGTGAAAAGGAATGGCAAGATTACAAAGTGGTAAATGCTTTACTGTTCCAACTTTTTTTGAAATGTGTTGCAAGAACCAAAATAGGAATTTAGTTTTTTTTTAAACAAAAACAATAAAAAGAATGGGGCATGAACCCCGGTCTCTGGGGTGAAAGTCCTGTGCTGTTTGACCCATCCACCCCCTCAACCAGCATCCCTATGCGGCATTTCGGTCTTTCATACTACTCGCTACCGTTGTCTCTCTTAATACTACATTATCTTAAAACGCTGCGGTCGAGCTACTGTTCCGCCCGGTGAGTTCCATTCAGACACTAAAGGGTGATTATTGTGTTGATATCTGAAACTGAGACATACTGACCAAGCGTCAGTATTTTACGAGTTGGGAGTGAGAACGGGTTGGCCATGCATATAAGCCAGAGCAGCAGCCAGTCCTTTGGAAGATCTCCCCACCACTTTGTTAGTTAGTACACCTGTGTTGCTCCCGTTTTTTGTCCCAGTCTAAGAGCCGGGCTGTGACAATATTCAGTCAAAAAGGATACTTACACACAGAGACACCTTGACAATTGATGGACTGAGACGTAACAGTCCAATGAGATCGCTAATCCAAACACTTTGTTGACTGTTTTCACAAAATATATATTGTCATCAATGTAGTTGAAAGATATATTGCTCTTGAATGTTGTTCAGTTGGTGCATTCATTCATTCATTTCTGTTGGTGGGAAGCACTGACATCTGAGGTCCAAAAGTCGGCTGTTAAAGGTGCAGTAGGTAAGCCTTATAAAACTAACTTTCTGTCATATTTGCTGAATCTGACCCTATGTTCGAAGCAGGTATTTTAAAAAAAATAATCCAGCTCCTCTGGCACCACCTCCAGCCTGTAGTGGGATTTGCAAAAATCCACCGCTCCCTGTTCAGATGCACCAATCAGGGCCAGGGCGGGTGTCTTACTGCATGTCCTGTGAGTCCTGGATCTTTGCAATCCTACCTACAGCACCTTTAAACAAATTTGCAATGCAAAATCCTTCATAATGTGTTATGATTATACTTGTATTCATAAGTGCTTATAACTAGAGGTACTTATAGAGCGTTATGAGCAAATTATAACACATTATAACTGTGTTTATAACGCATTATAGAGACAGACCTCATAGAAAGTGTTACCTTTGCATTTCAAACTATTGTGGGGGAAGGCAACGATTGACATTTCCTACATACCTTATATGATGGAGCTTCCTGTCAGAATCAGAAAACAACCATCAGAAAAGACTGTAACTGAAAAAAACATGCTGACTGTGAGGGATTAGCTGTCTGCAGAAAGCTGAGTCTCTACAAATTGATTTTTATAGAAATGAACTGAAACCGCAGGCTGCCTGGAATGAAGGAAATAAAAATAAAAACTTACTGTACACTTTGGAAAATGGCAGGCAGTAATTCAAAGCACACATAATTTGTATTAAATTAGGTCAAGCATGCAAAGACACCTCTATAATGCTTTGAGGTCCTTTAAGGCGACCTACCACACTGTGGAAACTATGGGATACACTTCACTGACTGACTTAATCCACCAAACATAACTGAACAATTAAATGAAAAACAAAATGTGTCTACCAAGAGAAGTGGGATTCACTGCATTCCTGCCATCACTGCTGGAGGTTCTGCTGAATTCCAGTTTTAAAACCACACTGCTGAGGATTCAGTAATGTAGCAGCGGCTCTGCCTCTCGCTCCCTCCCATCCAGAATACTAGCCCACTTCACGTCTAAATCATATCCAAGCGACAGGCAACTCAAAACAACTGAGCTGCAACCCAGAACCCTGGACAGTTCAGCAGACAAAGGACTTTCTGAAGCAGATTCATAAAACCCTGGAACGTGCACGCTTGTTTTGCTCGAGTAACATTTTCAACCCACTCAACACATTAAAATGTCATTTAAAGACCCACTTACTTTGAGCTTTAAGCTGCTTTTTACAGCTTGACCAGTGGTGGAAGAAGTATTCAGATCCTTTACTTCAGTAAAAGTACAAATACCACACAGTAAAAAATATGCTGTTACAAGTAAAAGTCCTGCATTGAAAATGTTGCCTGAGTAAAAGTATGTGTGTATCATCAGGAAACTGTACTTAAAGTATTAAAAGTAAAATCCTCCCATTTTCTAAACTGTAAAGGATCCCAACAGGTGTGTGTTTAATGGTCTAATAATCTCAGCTGGACTTGTAGGCCGTTATATTGTTGGTTAGTTTCATTTATAATAAAACATCAGATTTTATAAACTACATGTGTGTTTATGGGCAAAGATCTTAATGTGTAAAGTAAGTAACTAAAGTTGTCAGATGAATGTAGTGAAGTAAAAAGTACAATATTTCTCTCTGAAATATAGTGGAGTAGAAGTACAACCCCAAATCAGAAAAAGTTGGGACAGTATGGAAAATGTACTTTGACTTGTATTTCATTGCAGACCATACAACAGCACATAATTGAATGTGTTCCTCATGATTTTTATTGTTTTTGTTTCAAAAAAACAAAATTCCTATTTTGGTTGTTGCAACACATTTCAAAAAAAGTTGGAACAGTAAAGCATTTACCACTTTGTAATGTTGCCATTCCTTTACACAACACTTAAAAGACGTTTAGGGACTGAAGACACCAAGTGATGAAGTGTTTCAGGTGTTATTTTGTCCCATTCTTGCTGCAAACAAGTCTTAAGGTGGGCAACAGTACGGGGTCTTCGTTGTCGCATTTTGCGCTTCAAAATGCGCCACACATTCTCTATTGGAGACAGGTCGGGACTGTAGGCAGGCCAGTCAAGTACCCGTATCCTCTTCCTCCGCAGCCAGGACTTTGTAATGTGTGCAGAATGTGGTTTTACATTATCTTGTTGAAATATGCATGGACGTCCCTGGAAAAGATGTCTTCTTGAAGGCAGCATATTGTGCTCCAAAATCTCTATGTACTTTTCAGCATTAATGGTGCCATCACAGAAGTGACGCACTGAAATTCCTCCACATTCCTTGAATCTTTTAATTATATTATGCACTGTTGAAGGTGAAATAAGCAGATGTCTTCCTATCTTTCTTTGAGGAACATTGTTTTTAAACATTTCAATAATTTGCTCACATATTTATTGGCAAACTGGCGATCCTCGGCCCATCTTTGCTCTAAAGGACTAGACCTTTCTTGGATGCTGCTTTTGTACCAAATCATAATTACAATCACCTGTTGACATCACCTGTTTCAAATCACATCATTATTTAACCATTTTACCTGATTACTAGCCCTAAATTGCTCCTGTCCTAACTTTTTTTGGAATGTGTTGCAGGTCTGAATGACAGGAAAGGATGTATATTTACAAATGAAATTGAGTTGACCAGACAAAACATGAAATATTTTGTGTTCACATTGTCTGCAATGAAATACAAGTCAAAGTACATTTAGAAATCACTACTTTCGTTTTTTTATTTGTGTTTTTCATACTGTCCCAACTTTTTCTGATTTGGGGTTGTAGAAAGTGCCATGAAAAGAATAGACTCAAGTACTTACTTTACACCACTGTGCTTGACTTAGCTTTGATTTCCTCATACTGCTTTTTGATCTATTGTTGATTTAATTCCCCCTCCTGACTTCCGTCTTCTCTACTTGACTTTGGTGCCTTTATGTTATAGCTGTTTGGTATTACATTTTGTGTTGTTTTTTATGTACTTTTTTATCTATGCAATGTTGTCTATTGAGGCAGATTCCAAACCATCTTCCTTGGTTGTAAAGCACTTTGTGATAATTATGTTCTTTTAAATGTGCTATATAAATAAAGTTGACTTGATTTGACACGTCTTCGCATCATTTAACACCATCCCGAGCAAATTCACTTTTTGCATCGCGTCAAATTTCATCCTTTCATTTACTTTGTATGGAATCGCACCACTTCTTCTTTGCGTTCTGTGTGAACCACAGTTTGACCAGGGGTTGATGCAAAGACTGTTTAAGTGAAGTGAAGCCAAAACATCTTAATGGCCGCCTGGTTGGCTGGCTGCAGTCTATGTCATAAATCCCGCCCCATCCATGTTAGCGGATGTTTCTTATTAGTTATTTGAGGCTATAGAAAAGGGGTGGAACGTCACAATTGACAGCTGTGATTGACTCGCGATTGGTCAGGCGGGTGTATGGGCAGGACGTCGATACCGTGGTTCCCAAATTACAAGATGGCGCCGCCATCTTGTAATATCCAGGAGATTTTGGCTTCACTTTTGTGCAGGGGGAGGAAGTGGAGATGCGTCGTCCATCTTTATAAACAGTCTGTGAGTTAGACGTATGTTGAATTATGTTGTCAGACACTTATAAAGAATATTAATCTGAGCCTGTCAGTGGCAACAACAGCACTTTTAGTGGACGAAACTGACGATGCACATTTGCCCAAAAGGGTTACATTGCAGCCCCTTCTGTGGCTGCCGGTTACAGCATTCACGCTCTATACTCTATACCAGACAGCAGTGTCAAAATCCTGCCAGCAATAGCACCTATAATTATAATTGCCCTCAGCCTGTTGGCTTCATCAGCCATGTTTTAATCACAGGCCATCTGTCCTGATTTAAATTAGGATGTTTTTGTGCCTCAGAAATAACTAGAATGAACATCATCATTATCCCATATCACCTCTAAATCACTTTCTCTTCCCTGAACCACACTGGAAACAGCCGCAGCCTCTGGAAAGTGGTAAAAAGTACTAATGTTTTAAATTAGTGGCTTTTCTGAAGGAATGAGTTTGTGTTGTTTTAACAAATGGCTGGGCCAACAGTTGTGGGTGGGACAGAGGGGTCGAGGACGTACAGAACTACTAAGCATACAGGAGACAAGTATACTTTAGTGTTTTGGATTAACAGGAAATTCAAGGCGAGCGCTGGTGGTCGTCAATCAATTGTGATTTAACAAAAGCTATCACCAGTTTCAAATTTAAAAAAGCTGAACAAAGAAACAAAGATGCAAAGATGTAGCACTTTGTGAGATCCTCTTGGTGTTTCATCACTGTCAACAATGTGTTTATATTTTTTCCAGCTGTGAGCCGCTCTTCCATTTCTGTTCAGCTTTGCATCGTGGGACAATAACTCAAAACTCAAACAAACGGAGTTTGCATATTGATCGTTGAGTGTTCTTAATTTCTGTAAAGATGGTTAGAATTAGAACAGAATAAAACTAGGGCACAGCTCAAGTTTTCTAAAAAAATAAACAGCTCAAATGAACAACCTCGTTATCCCACTTCACATCTAAATCACTTTCTTTTTCAAAACAACGGCAGCTGAGAACACTGGCCTGGAAAATGGAAAGTATTTAGGTTTTAAATGAGTATTTGTGATGTTTTCACACACAGTTTAGGGCTGCATGCATCTATAAAGTTGTATTTGGGTAAAGAGTGTCGCTGTTCATGCTGACCTGTTTTAAATAAGGATGATGTAAAAGCAAAATGATGAATGCATATTAAAAATACTATACTAATCCTTCTGATTATCCCACTTTATTGCTAAATGATGGTCTGTCCACTTGGACACTCAACTGGATCAGGACTGTGGTAAAAGCTGTGAAGTTTGTTTCAGCACAAAGAGCTCAATGACAAATCCATAACTACTAACTATTAGTGCTGTCAAACGATTAAAATATTTAATCGCAATTAATCGCATTAATGTCATAGTTAACTCACGATTAATCGCAATTAATCGCACATTTTTATCTATTCTAAATGTCCCTTGATTTCTTTTTGTCCCATTATATTTTCTCATTTTAAAGCTCTTATCAACATGGAAAAGTGGATCGGCTTGCTTTGTGCAAATGTTTTTTTTTTTATTGAAAATAACATTGGCATATACGTAGTGTTCAATTTCACACTAACATTCACACTTGGAGCTAATCTGTCACACAATGTAACACTGTTACCTCCATTTTCCATTGCAGATAGTACTGCCTCATGCCTGAGGCGAGCGTGGCTCGTCGTCATAGTGGCTATGGTTTCCCCCGACTCATTTCTTGGTTCTCCTTCTCCAGAAACAACATGAAATCAAGGAGAGGGTTAACTTTTCCTGATCCAGGTTTCCCACCGTGGTCAGAAAGAACAGGGGAGACACTTTGTTTCTTTCACTATGACTCTAGAGTCGCTACTCGCTCCGAAGCTAATCGCCGTGATGAGCCTACAGTACTAGCTACCAGCTACGCGGCTCGCAATCCCAAACAAGTGTTTGCGGCCAGCCACGCCAAGACCCGCCCTTCAATCACTACTATTGGCTAGGCGTCCAAGGTAACGTAACCCCATTTGTTCAGGTCCTATCCCCTGATCAATCCGCTATCCTAACCTTAACCACTCAAGGTGAAATGCCTAACCCCAACCAATCGAGCTGCTTCGTAGGGCGGGACTTGGCGTGGCCATAGTGGGATTCGTAATTTTTCGTAAAATGGGTTTGCGTTAATGCCGTTAATAACGCGGTAAACTGGTAGCACTACTAACTATATAAATATATACCTACAAAATGGAAGGTGAGATTGTTTCTTTTAACTGCTGTTTCCAAAGTAAAGAATTAACTTTTACCCCCAACTTTTACTGTAGGTCAGCTCAGAATCATACAAACCCCCAAACACTCCACAGGTAAACAGGTGAATTGGCCATGATTGGGTATAAAAGGAGCATCCCCAAAAGGCTCAGTTGTTCACGAGCAAGGATGGGGCGAGGGTCACCACTTTGTGAACAACTGCGTGAGCAAATAGTCCAACAGTTTAAGATGAATGTTTCTCAACGTAAAATTGCAAGGAATTTAGGGATTTCATCATCTACAGTCCATAATTTCATCAAAAGATTCAGAGAATCTGGAGAAATCTCTGCACGTAAGCAGCAAGGCGGAAAACCAACATTGAATGCCCGTGACCTACGATCGAGGCATTACTGCATTAAAAACGACATCATTATGTAAAGGATATTACCACGTGGGCTCAGGAACACTTCGGAAAACCATTGTCAGTTAACACAGTTTGTCGCTACATCTACAAGTGCAAGTCAAAACTCTACCATGCAAAGCGAAAGCCATATATCAACAACACCCAGAAACGCTGCCGGCTTCTCTGGGCCCGAGCTCATCTGAGATGGACTGACACAAAGTTGGATAGTGTGCTGTGGTCTGACTAGTCCACATTTCAAATTGTTTTTGGAAATCATGGACGTCATGTCCTCCAGGCCAAAGAGGAAAAGGACTGTCCAGATTGTTATAAGCGCAAAGTTCAAAAGCCAGCTTCTGTGATGGTATAGGGGGGTGTTAGTGCCATGTCATGGGTAACTTGCACGTCTGTGAAAGCACCATTAATGCTAAAAGGTACATACAGGTTTTGGAGCAGCATAAGCTGCCATCCAAGCAAGATCTTTTTCATGGACGTCCCTGCTTATTTCAGCAAGACAATGCCAAGCCACATTCTGCACGTGTTACAACAGCGTGGCTTCGTAGTAAAAGAGTGTGGGTACTAGACTTATGAAGCACAAAATATGACAACTTAGACCATGGACTATTGAGCAATACATACATCAAGCAAGAATGTGAAAGAATTCCACTTACAAAGCTTCAAATATTAGTGTCCTCAGTTCCCAAACGCTTATTAGGTGATGTACACAGTGGTAAACATGTCCCTGTCCAAGCTTTTTTGGAATGTGTTGCAGGCATCAAATTCTGATTAGTGAATATTTGCAAAAAACAATAATTTATCAGTTTGAACATTAAATGTCTTGTCTTTGTAGTGTATTCAATTGAATATAGGCTGAAAAGGATTTGCGAATCATTGTATTCTGTTTTTATCTGTTTTACACAATGTCCCAACTTCATTGGAATTGGGGTTTGTAGAAAGTTTGTGTCTACAGTTCTATGGCAGCTGAGTACTAGGGATGAGCGAGTACAGCATTATCTGTATCTGTTAACCATATGAATTATCTGTATCTGTACTCGGACTGGGCGGGGGGTTTTAACCCGGACGTGAGTCGGTTTGTCTTGAAATGGGCGGGTCTTTAACCGGTATGTTATTTTAAGCACGCAATTGATATGGGTTGATCAGAAATTGTTATATTTATTGCTGATTAGAAAACTATTTACATGACAGCATCAGCATTGAGCTTCAGATCAATGGTTTTGATCACGATAACAAACAAACTATATACAGAACAAGATTTGCAACAATGAATACAACACATGCGGTTGCAATTTTGAAGTAAAATGTAATGAACAAGAGTTTTCATACTCAACATAACTTTCTTTTTTTAACTTTAAATTTTTTATGATCAGTGTGATTTTTTTTTTTTGGTTCTTTTTTTATTTTTTTATTTCCACACCAGGTATGTGTGTGTGTGTGTGTGTGTGTGTGTGTGTGTGTGTGTGTGTGTGTGTGAGTGTGAGTAAGAGAGAGACAGAGAGAGAGAGAGAAAGAGAGAGAGGGGGGGGACTGTGTTCTACGGATCAAATAGTCCAACGCTGTTTTTCAGATCTGCATTGACTTATAAAATACAGCAAGAAAGTGTCAGACACTCAGTGCGTGAAGTAAAAAAAAACTGGTTAGAGCCAGCTGACGGTTTAAAAAAGAAAAAAAATCTCCGACAGGCAGAGACGCAACACGAGTCGCATTCTACCAAGCACCACGTTTACCAGAACTCTACTGGTTAATAATTAAGAACTACAAACCGAAGTAAAAAACAAACCTGAAGCTGAAGAGACCCTAAACGTTAACGGAAAAGACCCACGAACCTGAGTGACTGAGGGAGAGACAGAGAGAGAGACAGCTTTTCTCTGTGTTCTGTGTGAGAGTGAGCAGAGCGTGTGTAGGGGAGGGGCGCTGTGACTTCTAGCCTATCACAGAACGCAGACACAGTCAGCTACCCAATGAGGATTTTTATTCAATCCGAGCACAGATATTGACTCGTATTACTCGTATAATACTCATACTCAAGCCCAGTGCATTTCATACAGACGCTATATAGCTCAGTATCAGGCGCTGAGGGCAACTGCCCAAGCTGCTGTATTTGACAGGTTGACATCGGAATGGGTTTATATCTACACATAAGGGAAGACTGTTGATACCACAAGTAAACTATGGTTGGGGTATTTTTAGGGTTAGCATGTCTCTGACGTGATGCAAACTCTGATCTCCAGCATGTCAAGTGACTTATGTCAAACCCTCAGTTACCTGTAATTGGTGCGGTCGAACATAAATGAAACAAATCAAAAAAGAAAAACTTTTCCACTGTTTAGACAACAAAAACAAACCATAGGTGAGATTACTGCCTAAATCCTTTTCTCAGTTCTTTCAAAACAGCTGCAGCCCACAGCGCCAGTTAACATAATACACAGTGACTAAAAACACAGTGTTTAACTGGATTTTAAATGAGTGCCTGCATGGGGTGGAGGAGGTGTTGTTTTAGTGCTGAGCAGACAAAAGGCGTCCCATGGAGCAGTGACTGTCTTTTTTCTAACCGTTATAGATACTTGTCTCTGCTTTAATTAATGATAATGGTAAACCACAAACTACTAGAACAAACATTATAATTATGTCACTTCGGAGCTAAATCATTTTCTGTTCACTCAAAACAACTGCAGCCCAGAGCACTGGCTTACTAAGTGGATCGCGGTGGAGTGGATGGTATTTAAGTTTTAAATTAGTGGCTTTGCTCGAGGACTGAGGTTGTGTTTGTGTTTGAGCACTCTGGAGGACTCTAGCTCCAGCGTCTGTAAACCTGTTGTCGCTCCACAGTTGGTGGTTAAATTGTTTAAATAACACTTTAGAGCTTTCAATATTCAAAGTAATTTTCAAGACTTCAGTTCAAAGGTTCATAGTCCAACAATTTGCTGCAATAAAAATACCTACTACAGAATATGAACTGGAGAGTGTCCAGTGTGGGGACCTTTCACATCTCTGCTTTTGCTGATGACTTTACTCAACACATTCTCATTAACGGGTCGGTATGATATAGTACGAACATGTATGCACACCAATTGGTTTGATATCCTACAAAACTGTAGCCGTCTACAGATGCTGGCTACAGAGCTATGTGATGCCAAACAGCAGCTGCCAATAGGTGAATGTGAGCCTGGTACAGGGGACCACCAGATGACGGTGCTTTCAGGGACCGTGGCAGTTGAGTTTAGCCGAGAAAAAGTTGAGCATCGTGCGGCGACGGCAGTTAAGTTTAGGCACCAAAATGACTAGTTAAAGATCATTGTTTGGATTAAAACATTCCCGGGGAACGAACACTCGTTTCCTGGGTGAACGTCTGGTGTTTTCGCTGGGAGAAGAACTCCACTCCTCAGTGGATGGTTGTTTAATGACCCTCCACCTCGACCGCCAGGTGGAGCCGGACCATTTTTTTTAATGTGGGCCAGTCAGATTTGGTCGACTGACCCAATCAGAGGTTACTCAAATTGGGACGTTCAGTCAAAATCAAGCACGTCAGGGTTCAGGCTGTACCGGGCCTCCCGGTGATCATGCCGCTCTGGGGGACCGGCTGCACAGCGAGAAGCTGCTGCCGCCGGAGCTCCAACTGCTGTCTGTCCACGAAGTTGTCTGACGGCATCAGTATTAAATTGACACAGTTCATTACCGGTTAAAAATGTCTCGTCTCGTTAAACAGTAGTCTAATTCGGTGTTTTGTTACAGTTGGTTTTAACACCTGATGTGAAGTGTAGGCCTACAGGAGAACACATGACAACCCTGAAAAGCAGCGTCGTTCTGCTCCGTCTTTCTGCTGTGACCCATTCACGTAGTGAATCTGCGGTTCACATGTATGCATGAACTGTGGTGGTCCATTACACTGTTGGCTATATTCAACATCACTGATCATTTTTGATCAATAGAATGTAGAAAACATTACACTTCATAACGTTCTGTATCCATAACATTATTGTGTTATTGTACAATTTAGCAGTAAAAAACTAGCCTCTGTAAGTCATACCTACATTTTTCAACTTGGGAGCAAAACGTGCTCCTTGGGAAAAAAAGTTACCATGAAGCCTGTTCATGCTGTGTGTGTTGTTGTATCTTGCCCTTGTCCCAGATTTGAAAGCCCCCTTACTGGACTACTGAATATAATAATATTCCATTATGTTTTGTATTTTGAATTGTTACCTGCCACCAGAATTTTGTGATTTCCTTGCCATAAATATAGACATTTTTACCATAAAGTGGTGCCTAAAAATGTATCAGAATGCAGGAATTGAAGTCTTTTACCCTCAAAATTTCGTGGGGGAGGACCCCCAGACCCCCTCTTCCTTATGTGTTCCCCCAGAAGCCAATTCTGGGGCAAGGAAAAATCCGGAAGTATAATCACAGACAGACATAAATCTATATATTTAAATTGCAGAGTTAGAGTTAAAACAGAAAAGATGGAGAACAAGACAGATGAATATGTGCAATGTCAAAAGAGAGAAACACGGACAATAGAACAGGCAGTGACAACAAAGAACAACATACTGTAGAGAATGACAGTAACAGCATATAAACGGGTTAAATAGGCAGTATGTGTAAATTTGTTATAAAATATGTTACATAAGATACTGCTTATATTATTTCACCATCTCTACACAAATGTAATTAGTGAATGCACGGTGGGGCTGCATGGTTGTGTAATGTGTGCTGGTGTGACTACAGTTCCAGGGCTGAATTTTTGTCCCAGTCCGCCCCTGTCGACCGCTCTACGTGGACCATGGTGCTCTTATACGGAAGTCATTGTGGTGCATACAGCAAAAAATACGTGGCATACATACAAATTACAGTGCATTACTTTTCCTAGCTATATGTACGAATGGTTCATGAGATCAGCCTGCTTCACTGCACTGTGATCTCATTAGGTGTTTGGCATCTAAATGAGGCCATCTAGCGAGAAAACGTGGATTGCCCCCTTTGGGTTGAGAACTAGTTGCCATATAGGATTTTGAAGTATCTCTGGGTCTTGTTTGTGAGCCTGAAACCACTCACTGAACACCAGCTCAGTGTCCTTATCTGAACCTATAGAATATGTAAAGAAAGTGATGGGTTGTCTTCTTGGAGAAAGAGTAATGCTGCTCAGTGTCTCTCCTCCCTTCCTAACACACTATCTCACAGACTCCAATAATAACTCTGCCTTGAATACTATACCCACTAATCTAAATTCTAAACACTGTGTTGCCCTCCACTCGTCTGGCTGTGTTGTTCTCAGTGCGGTTAACTGGAGGCTGATTTAGCTTAGCAGCTGCCAGCCTTTACTCTAAGGACACAAAGTCTCTAAAAGAAATCTTCATTTCAGCAGAGGACAGATGTTGGAGAGGAAGAAAAGGGTAGCTTAATATAGTAGGTAGGTAGAAAGTTTCAATTAAGCAGGCCAGGTACAATATGTTGGGATGGCACGTAGAAATACATCGTTTACATGGAGTGGCTGAGTTAGTTCTAAGTGTAAGTGGCTCACCAGATGTAGAGTGTATTATACCTGCCATCCAGCACACGACAGGCATTAATCTCCTTCCACTACCTCCGCTATCTATTTTGTGGGGGCACCGTTGTTGCATCCGGGGCTTAGCACCGCCCAAGAATAGAAAAATAACAACAGCATATGTCATGACAATCTGTAGGCTATATCTTGTGCTTGACACAATGATGGACAACCAGACTTTCATTCAATGTCATTCCTTAAAGGGATACTTCACCAATTTAGCATTCAGCTTAGTATCAGTAGAAACCCGGTAGTATTTCTGAATGACCGTGCGTCCCTCCCTCATATCCCCCTGAGACGGGAGATCTCTGTATTGGGGGTATGGAAAACATTTTTGGCCAGAGGCAAAGGACTACAGCCAGTAGTAGGAGCTACTTTTCAACCCGCCCATCACCCGAAGCGAGGCGATCTCATCCGGAAAAAAACGAAATGTCAGCCATCTTGAATCTTCGCTAACCAGGCTCTCTCTTTCAGCAGCAAACTTTTACAACAATTATGTGCATTCAAACTACCGCACGTGTACCACCGGGATACATCGCTACAGACAGGCCCGGATTGGCTAATCGGGAGCACCGGGAGAACTCCCGGTGGGCCGGGTTGAAATCATTGTTGAATATCATAGATGCTGTCCCTAGGCTGCCTGCACTCGCAGCCCACTCTTTGTATTTACAGTATTTCTTTTTTCTTGCAGCCCACTGTTCTCTACATTCATGCAGCCCACTCGCAGAGTGCAGCCTGGTTAATGATGACGTATTTATGTTTTGAGTCCTCCGATGGCAACACCTTGCTTAAAAAACTAAAAAAAACGTCCGTGTACACTTCAGTCACTGGTACTTGTTGGAGGATGCCACAGAGAGCAAAAATAAGCTGTTTTAAATGGGTAATAGAAAGCGCAAAACAGCGCTGAAAAAGTGACAATTTAAAAAGGAGAGCTCTAGAAAGTGAGGCGTTCAATTAACCTTTTCTTTTTTTAGTGAAACGCCAAATGAAGACGAGACGGGTAAGCCAAGCTAGTTAGGAGAAGTGCAGGATGCTAGCGGTCTTGCAAAACAATACAACGTTGCCTGCAAACCAGCGTTTATGTTTATGAATCAAACTTTTTCTTGTAGCTCCGCTACTAGTCCAGTTTGGTGCTAATAGTGACAATGAAGAGCCAGTAACGTTACCAACCACCAGCTATATGAGCCCATGACTCCAGTTTGGGGCAGGTAGCGTTGATCATTGACTGAATATTATAAGAATTAATAAGAGTGTGGTGTAGACCTGCTCTATATGAAAAATGCCCTGGGATAATTAATGATGCCAGATGATTCGGCACTACCATAATGAAACTGACTTGACTTGATCAGAAAGCTTTGTAAAAAGGAGAGATTTGTGCTGAGAATTATGACAATTTATAAAATGTGATTTAGTGTCAGAAGCAGAGCCAGTAGTGTGTGAGGATAGCTGCTGTCAGTCTAAGGCACATCTATTGTAAGTTGGTGTATCAGTGTGTGAACAAGCAAACATTATCAGATTAGTTACAGTATAATCACTTTGTATGCCCAAATATTACTTGTGACCCATTATGCCTTTATCCTCGAAATTATGATAGTAAATATACAAAGCCCACGACTAAAAGGGAAGAGAAAGTTATATGAAATATTATTCAAAGGAAAAAATAGATTATGGTGTCATTAGAAAGTGCAATACAATGTATCTTGTTCTTTATTTAATTTCAAGTTTTGGATATCTGTAATTACTTATTTGCACAGAAAAAGATTCTGATATTGTTGAACATCATTGAGTTGTTGTTAAGATGTTAACTTTTCTAATACATCTACATTGTGAAGCAACACTTGGAAATGGTGATATTTTACAAAAATACACTGAATTACTGGAATTTCAAGGCTGTAGAGAACAGAGTGCTATTGCAGACTTATACTAAGGTTGACATTTTTACATTTTTCATGAAGTAAAGTGGGCCGGTCTGAGGCATGAAACTCCAGGGCTGAAAATGAGTCCCTGGGTACAGACCGGAGAATATGCAGGAAACGTTATTACAGACAGAATAATCGGCACACTACGTGAGCGTCACCTGCAAGTTCAGGGACTGCTGTGTTTTGTGTTTTTTGTGGAAACATGGCTGAACAGCAGTGTACCAGACTGTCCAGCTACGAGGCCTGCTAGCCATCCGAGCTAGAGATACTCTGTCGTCGGGCAAGAGACTCGTGAAGGTGGGCTGTGTTAACACGGACTGGTGCAGAAATGTGGTGATTTGTATCCAACTAACTGCTAACTGCTGGAGTTTGTGACTGTTACATGGCGACCATTCGACATTCCACGCTAATTGACGGCTGTGTTTATACTCTGTGTTTACAGCCCACCAAGCCTAATGCTAGTATGCTTAGCTGAACTTTACGGAGCCTATAATGTGTGTGTGCAATAAATGTAGCCTGTTTCGTATGTTGTTATTATATAATGTAGTTTTTATATATTTTAAATGTGTAACACCACTTGAGCCACGATGAAACGCTGTTTCGTGTATATGGTTGAAATAACAATAAAACACATTGAGTTGAGTTGAATGCCTCGCTGTCTGTCTGTCAAGCGGTAGGCGTGGCTTGGGAGTGGACTCAAAGCAGCGAAGCGAAGTGCATTCTGGGATTTGGCGTCTTTCATCCATATGAGCCAAAAACACATTTTCTGGCTTTTCTCGGCCTAGAAGGCACCAATTAAAAAAAAAATTCACATTTCTGCTACAGAAGTGACCCAATTTAAAGATATATTCAGCTTTCCAGCGGTGAAATATGCCTTTAATATAACAGAGGACCTTTTTGTTAACTTCAGTCCCCCCCAAATTGATAATTTTGTAGACAGTGCTACAGCCTGCCTACGGACGACTTTAGACTCTGTTGCTCCCCTCAAAAAGAAGATGATGAAGCAAAGGAAACTAGCACCTTGGTATAACTCCCAAACTCGCAAACTAAAACAAATCTCGCGAAAACTTGAAAGTAAATGGCGTTCCACCAAACTGGAAGAATCTCGTTTAGATTGGCAAGACAGTCTGAAAACCTATAGGAAGGCCCTCAGAAATGCCAGATCAGACTATTACTCATCACTAATAGAAGAAAATAAGAACAACCCAAGGTTTCTTTTCAGCACTGTAGCCAGGCTGACAGACAGTCACAGTTCTGAGCCATCTATTCCTATAGCTCTGAGTAGTGATGACTTTATGACCTTCTTTGATGATAAAATTATAACAATTAGAGATAAAATGAATCACCTCTTGCCCTCAACTTCTAACAGTTCACCTTCAAACGCAGGACTGCTAGAAGGAACGACAAGACCTGACAGACTTAGACTGCTTTTATCCTATAAACCTTCAACAATTAATGTTAAAGGTCTCTTCAGCTAAGCCATCTACCTGGCTCTTAGACCCCATCCCAACAAGGCTACTTAAAGAAGTGCTACCAATGGTTAACATTTCATTATTAGATATGATTAATATGTCTCTATTAACAGGTTATGTACCGCAATCATTTAAAGTAGCTGTGATAAAACCTTTTCTGAAACTCTCGATCCTGAGGTCTTAGCCAACTATAGACCTATATCTAATCTTCCCTTCCTCTCCAAGATCCTTGAGAAGGTAGTCACTAATCAGTTGTGTCATTTTCTACATAGCAATAGTTTATTTGAGGATTTCGAATGCATCAGATGACCTACAATTTTCTGATGTTAACCCTCAGATTCCTAAGGATTTTTGACAACCTCTGGGCCGTCTGGTTTTATTTTCTAAAAAAGCTTGTAAAACATCAACCCTGTTGTCCACAGTCAATCTATGGACATCATTTTTTCACAGATATGTATTGATATGACACACAGATCAATAAAACCTAAGCCAATCTCCTGCCTAAAACACTTCTCATATGTATTGGGAGTCAAACTGTGAAGAAATTAACATTATAACTTAAACAAGTCCAGACGCTTTTGCCCTCATGACATGCACTTATGCCAATAATCAAAATAATAATGTCATGTTTATTTATATAACACTCACAGTTCTGCTATATATATATATATATATATATATATATATATATAGAGAGAGAGAGAGAGAGAGAGAGAGAGAAAGTCACCCAGTGCAAAAATAAACATAATTAAGATTATAAGTCATATAAACAACAAACTATTTATATTTCCTCAAAAAAGGCCCAAATGTATCCAAAGATTCAAAACAATGAGGCTCCCTTCTCTGTAGAACAGTTTACAAATCGAATAGACAATCTTTGTAGCAATAGAACACCTTTTGTTCACTTCGTTGCATCGTTGCTGGCTTGGTGTGAGCCCTCCCTCCCTATCATAGAAGATCTCTGCTCTCGAAAGACTGGTTTTCATTGGTTGCAAGACAATAGCAAACGCCAAATGCGTTATGGGAAACCGGATGTGGATTTCAGCACGGAAGTTAACGCCAATCAGTGGAGATGAACGGCGAAAAAATAAAAAATTATGATGTAAGAGTTTGGATTTATTGCTCAACCACCCCAAAAAAAGGCACAAGTTCCAGGCTGGATACAAAACCTCCCGTGAAGGTTAGAAAAACAGCAAACAGACGATCGTGAGCGTTAGCTTGTTAGCTGTTAACTGCAAAAAACGGTAAGACGATCAATCTTATGGCTATTAAATTATTAAAATATGATTAAAAGGTGCCGTTTCCTGATTGTCGACGATTCTCTCGGTCTCTGAGGACTCACACAAAACTGAAATTATTGTTCTGGGATCTAAACAACTTCGAAACTTATTATCTAAACATTTAGCTACTTTGGCTGGTATTGCACCGGCCCACCTGTTTTTCTGTCCCAGAAATGCTTGTTACTAGCCTAGCTCTGGGGAGCTTGCTCCCCGGAATCCTTATGTTTCTTTTCACCCAGGATGAAATCCTGGGATTAGGGTGGCACCAAAATCATGGTTCCAGCTGTCGCCGTGGTTCTGCTGCATCTCCCTGCTATGCCGTGCTGCTCCCTGCTACGCTCTGCGGTGCTCTGCAGTGCCCTGCTGCACATGCTACGTCCAGCTATGCTCTGCTTTGCCATGCTACATCCTGTAACACCCTGCAGTGCTCCGCTATGCCATGAATTATTACAACCACTATTTCTAGTCACTGTTTCATTATCTATACTGTGATTGTTATTGCCACTGTTCATCACACCCCCAACCGGCTCCGTCAGACACCGCCTACCAAGAGCCTGGGTCTGTCCGAGGTTTCTTCCTAAAAGGACGTTTTTCCTTGCCACTGTCACACTGAATGCTTGCTCTTGGGGAATTACTGGAATTGTTGGGTCTTTGTAAATTATAGAGTGTGGTCTAGACCTACTCTATCTGTAAAGTGCCCTGAGATAACTCTTGTTATGATTTGATACTATAAATAAAATTGAATTGAATTGACCAAATGGCCAAACCTAAACAGGCTAGCGTGCTGCCACAATCAAAAACACTATTTCCGTAAAGCCCCAAACCCTACAAAAGTACACTTTTAAAAGATTTAGTGACAACCGCATGCTAATGTCTTCAATATGGAGATTGTGTATGCAACACACAAGCTTTATTTTTGTGATCTCATCACAATGTCCTTATTGTCTAAATATCACAAGAAATTATGAAATCTAAAATCTATGATTAATCTTAGTTAGTGGGCGCAGACTAATTATTTTGTCAACTCAACATGACATCAGAGCAGACTCTCATAAACTTAATTTTTGTGATGACAGAAAAAAAACTCAGAAATAATGGAATGCATGTCTTCAGTGTTTTTTCTTTGCATGTGTGGGACTGACGGATCAGGCATTAAATTCTAGAGTGAGAGCTCATTTTAAGTTGGATAAACTATGCGGCACACAGTCCAGTCACAGATTTGAACCCAGGTCAGATTTTTCTTTCTGTAAACTGTACGTGCATTTGTCTGATTGTATTTCTTCTTTTGTATTGGTTTGGTTTGGTATCAAGATCAAATTCCATGCAGCTTACCATCCCATTCCTTATCACCCTCGGGCCACCATCGGCCCCATCCCAATCCTTATCGTCCCCCCCCCGCCACCCCCTGAACCAGGGCCAGTGTTTGAGTGTGTCTGAGGCTGATAGCATTGACTTCAGGAATCATTCCATCTCATTCAGCAGTTCCCACAGGCTCACCACAAAAGAAAAAAAAAACACACTTTACACACACCACAAAAGAAAAAATAGACTTCACTTGCACACCACATTAAAAAAAGACTTTATCTCCCACCCAACTCCTCTGGCTGTGCCAAACAATCCAAAGTCCCACTTGTTTCACCCCCTCCCTCCTTTAGTTTTGTTCTCGTGTACATTGTAGTCTTGCTCTCCCTCTTCTCTTGTTCAGAAATACATGTTTGATGGACAGAAGATATTCGGTTGCTGCCGGAAATGAACACGAGTCAGAAAAATGTGGGGAGTTTACAGAAAGTCGTTGTTAGCATGGGTGAAAAGGAGAAAATGGGAAAAATAAGATAAGTGGAAATGTACAGACTAAACAGTCCCCCGGGTCTGTTTGTGAAACAAAGAGCGAATACGTGAAATATTGCACAGACTCACTGCTTGTTTGTCCGTGTGAAAGCAATACTGAAAACGCTTGACCCATGAGTTGAACGTTTCTTAACATGCCAACTTTATATTAAGAGTCTTATCAAGTGAAACATACAGTATGTTTAAACATTTAAGGGTATTTCATCAAATATTTTAGCATTGACTTCTGTGACTGTGTCCAAATATATTTGGTCTCAAAAGTCAAGGACTATACAAAATAGTATACTGCAAAATATACAAAATTGCCACCAATTTCTAAAAACAATTTGAAAATAACTGTAATAATTTTCATAATAATTAACTGATCCTTATTGACTCTTTCCTGTCCCTTAACGCTCCAATCAGAGCTGAGCAAGATCTCACGTAGCCTCGCACAACTTACCTTGAGTAATACAGACCTAAATGTTACAAATGCTACAAATAGGATGAGGGACTAACTGTAGCCTCATCATGTGAACAGCATATTTATTTCATTTGGAAAAAAAACAGATTGTGTTTTTAATGCTCTGGGTACCCCTTTGGTGTCAATTCTCAACATGCAGGGTAGGGTTAAGTTTAGACAACCAAACTACCTGGTCAGGTTTAGGAAAACTTTGTGGTTTGGGTTCAAATAAGTATATTTGTAAAGTAACTTATGTAAGTGATGTGAGTAAGTTAACTTACATGCGTAAGTAAAATAACGTTGACTGTTGGTTTCACACAGGACTTGAACAGCGGTCTCCTGGGTGTAAGTCCTGTATTTGTTTGACCCATCCCTTCCTACGCAGACTTGTCAGCCTTCATACTACGTCACCTCACAGCAGTGCCGTTAAAGCCCGGTACGTTTCATGTGGATGCTAAAGGGTGTGTTGTGCATCAGTATCAGACACTAGGGCAACTCACCAAGCTTCTATGTTTGATGAGTTAAGAGTGAGAACAGGTTGAGATTGTATAGTAGACCTTAATGTCAGTACCAGCACTAAGACAGAAAGGTTAAACGGTCCTCATAATAAACACATTCAATTATATAAACACTTTTTTGAAACTAATATTTGGGTATAGTTCAAACAGAAACATGTGTCCTGACAATAGAAACATCATCATTGTTGTTCAAATGTGTAAAACAACCTTTGTTTACACCTGACTCTAGCGGTCATGTGAATTATGACGTCTATCAGGAGCAAACGTCTTAATAGTGTGATGTTTTTTGCATCACAAATCTTGGTTGGTTGGGTTGGCTGGCTGGCTGGTTGGTTGGTTGGGCTGGCTAGCTGGTTGGTTGGTTGGGTTGGCTGGCTGGCTGGCTGGCTGGCTGGCTGGCTGGCTGGTTGGTTGGTTGGGTTGGCTGGCTGGTTGGTTGGTTGGTTGGGTTGGCTGACTGGCTGGCTGGTTGGTTGGTTGGGTGGGTGGGTTGGGTTGGCTGGCTAGTTGGCTGGCTGGCTGGCTGGCTGCCTAGTTGGTTGGTTGGTTGGAGTGGGTTGGTTGGGTGGATTGGGTTGGGTCGGGTTGAGTCGGGTTGGTGAATGGATGGATGGATGAACATGAACTGCTGTCTGATTCCTGTTCCTATCAACTCCCAACATAGGGTTCTCTTAACCATAACTGCAATATTCTTCTAGTAGTAGTATTTTGTGCCTAAACCTAACCATACCTCAAGAAAGACAGCAGATTAGAAAAGCAGGTATATGAATAATTGTTGAAATGGTTTTATGTAACAAATTTCAAAGAAACTGACAAGGGATGTGTGATAAGGAAACATGTTATGTGTTGTTTTGATTATTTTGTCTTTGTTTTTAAAATGTGTCTTAAAGGCTGAATGTGGGACTAAAGGGCCATCCACAACAAGAACGATAACTATAACGATGGCAGCATCCACACTGCTAAACAATAATGCTCTGCAAACAGTGGCGTCAAGCACGCACTGCACGCTCCAGCTGATAGTAATATATAATACAGCAGACGTAATGTGAGATTACAGAAATGTCTGTAGTAATATCCTACATATTCGTGGATTCAGGTAAATTTTATGAGCTAACTGACCACCTGCTTGAATCAAATCTGCTTGAATCAAATCTTGTCTCTCTCCACTGTGCCATGTGGTAAACTCTACTGGCTGTCACTGTTTCTATCGTTCATCAAATTGCCCTGAAAGTGAAATCATTCGCCACTGCCATTGTCGTTGTAGTTGTGGTTGTGGACTCCAACATCCACTTGAGTTAGAACGACTTTTGAAACTATATATTTATAGTTATCATTATAGTTATCATTCTTGGTATGACAGCCCCTAACTCATGTTTTAAGTTAATAATAATCATAAACTTTATTACATTCCACTTAATCAAACTCAAGACTTTACAAAGTGCTAAAGTGCTTTTCTCAAACTCAAAGCAGCAGTTAATGAAGTAACAACTCCCACGCTCAAAAAGAAAACTGACTTAGATTCAAACTGGCAGCCTTTGGGTTTTCTTCATGTGCTTTACAGCTGCAGCTGCTCAACACACACAACACACAACACAAAACACACAACTGATGTGGTTGCAAGTAGAGTGATAAATGAACGACGAGCATGCCGGGACATGCATCGATCAGAGAAACTCATTCTTTGACATAAGAGTTGCCAGTTTAATTCAGTTTAAATACTGTTGTTGATTTGGGAAATGAAATGTACACAGTTGCCTCCATTGATTGATCCAAGTTAAGACAAAGCAGCTCTGCTGGCAAGTCAGTGGCCCAGTCCGGAGGAATGTTTGTGAGGGAAGCCAAAAACACGCGGCTCAAAACAATGCAGAGTTAGGTTTCAAGTCGTCATTTTAACAAGTCTGTGTGAAAATAGTTGAGTATGTGGTGGGTTTGCAGACTGAGCAGTCTGTGAGACATGACTTCTCTGAAGGCGCTGATACTTAAAGGGGAACACCACATAAAGTAAGAATTCCAATGTGTTATTTTCATGGCCGAGGAAAGTTCAATCAATATTTGTGAACGTGAGCTACTACCTCTAAGCCAGAGACCAGAGAAGTCTCAAACTTGTGATGTCATCATGTATGAAGTCCAGAGCTGCTCCATAGACAATGAATGGAAGACTGATTTCGCTTTCACTGTACAATCCCTACCAACTTACAGACACATCTTTGCCTCTGTTAAAAATAAAATATTGGTTTAAATACTTTGTAACAGATGTGGTCGTATGCAGTTGCTACTTGTCAGCACTGTTGAGCCTGCGCTGTGACAAGATGATTTGAAAGAAACTTTGTTTGTCACAATCCACTTCAAGAGAAGACTTAAAGAGACCACATGTGATTTTTCATTTTAAACATTCGCTGTAAGTCAGACAGAGACTACTGTAATCTGTAAATATTTGGTGATAAAGGTACAATATGTAACATTTCTGCATTAAAATGTCTAAAAACGACCATACCTATGTTATATATTTTTTTGAGTTGTGTAGTTACACTCTCCCAAATGTTTCCACCAAACTTCAAACCCAGAGAAATCTGTTATTTTATTTTCAGACACGGCACGTTTCCTTTCCTTCCTAGTCGCCTGTCAGTGGCGTCATATAATCTTTCACCCTCTAGTTACTCACAACTTCCTTCAAAACACGGCACCCAGGTGATACGTTTGAGCGTAATTGTAACTCATACAATGTCACAGAAAAAAATACTCCTAACCATAATACTGCTTTTTCTGCCACACAGCATCATTTTGTGATTGATAACATGCCACTTTGCAACACAGTAATACAGCAGAGATCTTATTTATTGATACATATCAATATCGATCCAGTTTAACGTTACTACAATGTGTTGGTTGACAAGTAGCTAACTTAATGCTAGCTAGCTAATGCTTGGTGGATAACATTATAGGGTTACCACATCGTTCAACATGCTCATAAAGTTATTGGTAGCATGATTGTTTTCACCACGGATAAAAGCAGCGCTGGGCTAACCCACGAATGAGTTTACCAGTAATGGTAACGTTAGCTGTAGCTATATATCAACGACTAATCTAATGCTAATTTAACCAGGTAGCACCCGGTCTGTCTGCCTGGGACAGCTGCAACACAGCCGGGATATGTAGCTTTGCCCACAGCCAGCAAACAGACAGCCACCATTACAGCAATCCATACAGTATAAGTACTATACAGCACTTAACTCCGGTGCCGGGTGCTTACGACACTAACGGCAGTTTAATGAAGCGTCGGGAAACAGACCATATCAGACCCAGACCCAGATCCGAGTCACAACAGCGGCCATCCATAGCTACCGGTGTTCGTGCCGAAAATCTCCTCCCTGCCGAATTTCTCACCCCTTCGCGTTTAGCTGTCTTTACAGATAGCTAAATTAACCCAACAAGCACCAAAACGAATAGTTAAGATTAAAGAAAAGTGAAGGGGGAGATCGTTCCAGGCAGCTTGGAGATGTCCTGCTGCTGAACATCGACCATCGGCCGTCCTCGGCTCGCCGTCCCGGGAGATTCCCCCGGCAATCCCCACCCACACCAGTCTCTCAGCCTCGTTGAGTTGCTAGCTAGCGTTACAACAAACCCCGTGAAACTATCCAAAAGGTGACAGTGACATGTGAAATATATTGTGATAGTCACTGTGATTTTAGCTGCTGGCTAGCGTTAGCTTGCTGGCTCACTAGCTAGCTAACTGGTCAGCTTCCAATACAGATAGAATCAAGAAAACGTAATTATGTTGGGGAAAATGCCGCTATGTTATTAGAATGACATGGATAAAGTGTAATAAAGTGAATACATTTGAATGGGTGGCTAAACTTGTCCGTGAACAGATGCATTCTAATCAGCGAAGTTGTTTACAACTCCCATAATTCCACGCAACTTACCAACGTCATCAAAAGTCCATGTTTACAATCCATTATTTTGGTTGAGAGACCCCTAGCGGCAGAAAGTTACATATTGTACGTTTAAGGTTATGGTGCACTCTTAAAGTGTCAGCATGCTTCAGCCAAAGTGCCTGTCGGATCGTTGAACAGTGTCTGAAATAATTTCCCCTTGACACATTTGCGGGGTGCTGCATCATTTTACACACAATTTATGTCATTTTAAGAATTTGCCAAGCAAGCCCTCATCATGGTTCAAGTTGGCCAGCTGTGGAGGGAGTTTGAAAGTATTGGAGACTTCAACTTGTCTCTCAAACTGTCTTTATTCATTCTTCACACAACTACTTCGGTCACTTTAACCCCAAAGCTATGGGCTAAGCACAACATTCTGTAGAAAGGCATTCTCAATGGGCCCCACCCTGCATCCACTGCTAGTCATTGTTGCATGTTTTTGGGCCCACCTCACGAGGGCCCTGAGTATTCAGTCCTATTTCCACCCTAGTCTGACACCCCTGCCTAGCGCCACAAATGTCTTCGAGCAGAAATGTATTTAAGTGTGCATCATTATCCCCACTTGTATGATTCAGTACATCTCCCTGCTCTTTATGACGGCAGGCTTTTGCACTGCCTTCAACTCTGACCTTTGAGGAAAATGTTTCAACACTTTAGCTTTTAGATGGGGTTGATCCACACTGTGTACAAACTAGTTAGTTTGAGCCATTTTTGATCAAAGACTAATTAAATCCACCAGTTGACATTCTGTATCCTCAGGTGCTCCTCTAAACAAAATATGAGAAATTGCCCACAAATGTGAATATCTCTGAATGGTTGTTTGTCTGTAGGCATAAGCCGCGTATAGATAATGGATGAATGATCAAACCCTGTTCTCGTTTGCAGGTCAGGAAGACTCTAATTCCACATATTCTTTGAATGGATTGCCAAGCTAACTACTGGGATGCATCACTGTGATAACTTTGGCCTCTACAGTGGTCATGAAGGAAAGAAGAGTGTTAATTATTTCTTCACACAGTCAGATTTTCCCAGACAGCGCAGCGATCTGAATCTTTAACCTTTAACCTGTTATTAGGTGGAGTGGTGCAGTTCGACAGGGGTTGACTGAACTGGAGCTCATGTGGTTGCTAAAGCAGGACTACCCTTCGTAAAGCTATTCTAATGTATGAGTAAACAGCTCAGCAGAGCGTTGTAATTTAAAGCTGTTGGTGAGCTAACACTTCCTGTCTGTCCATCTCCAAATTATAATCATATGTAATGTAAATGTCTCAGAGTGCCAGCAGGCACCATGACTGACACAAGTATGTGAATCCATATTTACTTTTATTTCCCAACCATACACATTTACAGCATTTACTGTACATAACCCCATAGTTTGAGTGCTTTATGTTTTTCCTGTTGCCACCATATTTTTGGCGCCACATACACTTATAATCAGGAGGAATGGTATGCTATGACATTGGTAGTGACATAGGCAATAATCCCTTACGTTTTTGTTCCCATAGAGAATATTGGGAAATTGTTGTCAGGAAGCTAAAACAGTCCTATAACTTTGTCATACTTGTAGATGGAAACGTTAAAACTTTCCACAGGTCACCTCCCTTAGAACTGTATTGGTTGAACCTTGTAAAAACTATAGGCTCTCTTTGTCTTGTTTCACTCTCCATCTTTTACAGGCGAATAGATATCTACATATGAATGCAGAATCTGGTTTCCGTTTGTAGTCCATTTGTTGTCCATTTGTAGTCCGTTTGTAGTCCCTTTGTGGTCCAAGTAGTATTGACCAATGACGTTTGAGTGTGCTTTGGTAGCACGCAGGTAAACAGTCCATGTGGAGAGCAGTTGAATCGTTTGATGACACTTTTTATTAGTTTTTTATTTTATTCTGCATTCATATGCAAATATCTGTTTATAGAGATGTTGTCTTTCAACTCCAACTCCATTCTCATTTCTTAAACTACTAATGGGACCTGACACACGAGAAAGGAGGTCTTGGCCCAGATACGTGTTATACGGATACACCAGAAGATGCCAAAAGGTCAGACCGATGGCCGATGGGTTCCAGGCCAAAGTCACTACACGACTTCATCATTCAGCATGTGAGTGGTGGTTTACATTTACAAAGGCACACACAGCAAATACGTGTGTTACGGATACGGATTGGAACATGCTAGGGTCTAATGATGGTGTAAAGGCATTCCATGCCTTAGTGATGTTGTATCAATGCCTGGCTTAAAATAAAATATCTCTTTCATGGTGTCTGCTTCACTTGCATTAGTTCTAGTTTAGTCCTTGTTTTTACTGCAACCATGTGTTGTAGAAAAGAATCAACGGCACTACTTTTGATACAGAAGAAATAATCTACATTTGATTTGATCTAAGATTGTATGATTTACTATACAAACTGTTATTGCTAGAAAGAGTAAGATGCCGTGATTTTAGCAGTGTTTGATGTGTTCTGGTTGGTTGACTTTTGACTCTCTTCACTTCTCTCTTCTTTTTCACACTTCTACTTCTATTTGGAATTATGCAGCTTTGTCTCTTTTTAAATGTGAAAAAATGTAAACGACATGTGAAACCCTGTGAGCTCCAAAAAGGCCCAGGGCCAAAATGTAAACCCAGGACCTTTCTGTCTTTAAGGTCACAACACTAACCGCTGAGTCACTTATGTACCTGTCATATAAGATGGCTCATACAATCCTGATCATGACATCACATGGCCCACTGGTCACTTTCCCATAAAGCACCTCTGCTATATCTCCCGGCCACTTGCTGCTAGCTTCCTGTACGTCTGCGCGAGCACGTCTAATCCTGAGAAACAGCATTGGGGGAGTTTCCTGACTTTCCTCAGACATGAGTATTAAATGGAAGCAGATTATGCTGCTGTGGAACATAGAGAGGCCAGAGAAGATGAGTGGGGAGGAATGAAGTGTAAAAAAGAGATTTAAGATCTAAAAAACAACAAAAGTGATACATAAAAAGGAAAGATTTGCATGAGAGTCTGTAAAAGAAAGACAGAAAATGACAGAGAAAAAAAAGAGAAGACAACAGGACATCAAAGATGGGAGACGAAAACAAGTGTTTGCCTAGAGAACAGAGGCGTTGTGTTCGGTGGGAAAGGTCATATATTGTCCTGCGGTGCTGCAGTGCATTAATTACAGGATAAGAAATGATAAGCTCTGCTGCGGGTCAAAAAATAGACCGACAAAGAGACAGACAGAGACCGACAGATAGCTGACGGTGCAACCGGATGCTGACTGTCTCTGGGTTACTCACAGTTTGCACAAGAAAGCATCATTACATGAGGCGGCAATTCTTCCTCCTTTTCCTTCACCTCCGACAACATCTGTGAAGTTACAGTTAGGAGGGGTTGATTCAAATGCCCCTAACAAAAACCAAATGTGCCATTACATCACTTGTGCCGAGGAGCATTCAGTTACTGAACAGTTTAGACACAGGCACATAGACATTTTATAATGTGCACTATTGATTATTTATTTAATTATTTATTGATTTATCTTAGCTATTGGACTGATGATTGCATGTCACCACCATTGCTGCGTTGTTTATGTTCTGTTTTCTGTATCCTCTACGTCTTCAGTGTTGTTGGATGTTTGGTGTGGTTTTTACTGTTATTGTTATTTACTGTTGTCTGTGCTTAATGTTCAATGTGGCTTCCTTGATTGCAAAATAAATTCCCCTCGGGGCAATAAAGTTTTAATTCATACATTCATTCTGTTAAAACGTCAATAGTTTAAAAGTTGGAATAAGATCAAACATTGATCATCCAAAAGTTCTCCACTAACCTCCTCCTTAGGTGCTATATATTTGGCACTGTTGATTCAAATGTTCATGTACATCTTATTGGTACTCTTTCTTTTGAACCATGTTCCATTATCGTGTAGCTTTTTCTGAATGTGATCATTCATTCAGTGACCCTCTCCTGCTCTGTATGAAAGCATCTGTGTGCGGTACATTTCTTTACTCATTTAATACATTTTTTTCCCATAATATGTCACCCGTCTGCATTTTGAAGAACAGTATCCCCGCTGTATGTCACCATAAGCATTCATGCTTAAATTACCATTTCATAACCAGGAGGTAAATATTCTTTTTTTTTTTTTTTACCTTTATTTATTCAGGGAAGGTTCAGTGAGAGGAAGCCTCTCTTTTGCAGAAACGCCCTGATCACATTCACCCAGTTCAACATTCAGACCTGGAAGCTGCCCAGTACAACCAGTCTGATCTGCTGGCCACTGAGCAGCTCCACTGGAGCGGTTGGGGTTGAGGGCCTTGCTCAAGGGCACCTCAGTGGTGGTGATGAGGGAGGGACAAGCGCTGCTCTTTCACTTTCCCCACCCAGATTGTTTCATAATATTCTTTTAAAATGTAAATCTGACTGAGAGACACAACATTTTGAACGTAAAGTGAAATTCTTACAAATATATGAATAAACCCAATATACTAACAGTTACACTTAACTTGAAGGTATCTACATAAGAGTGGCATGACACTGTAATGAACGTTTCATAAACATTATAAAAAAAGTCATAAACATTTATGACATAACACCTCTTTTAGTAAGTGTCATTCGGTTTTGGTTAGGGTTAGGGTTCATGTGTCATGACTGTGTCATGTACACATGACACTGTCATGTCACTCTTATGTAGATACCTTCAAGTAAAGTGTTACCCAATAAACATTCAAGTAAAATCAGTTTTTGTTCTAGCTTTCATCAGACTTAAAAACAAGCTGTGAAGTTTTCACACTGTCTCCAAAGGGGGCCTTCAGCCTTTACAGCGGTTTTGGAAAAAAAAGTATTCATAAAGTCTTCTCGTTTTCACACTTTTGCTCATAAAATTATTCAACCAGAGATTGGATTGACTTTCATACACTTCAGAACCCTGATACTGACTCAGCATGTAAAGGTTTGTATAAGCCTCCAGTTCAAGGCGAAATTTAGGGGGAAAAAACACTTCTTCTCAATTACGCCAATGTATTTTTGGATCATAAAACATCACACATAAACACATAAATGACCATGCAGACATCTAACACAAAACAAAATTGAGGAAAAACTGACTTATTTTCTCATTGAATTGTACAGAGGCTTTTGAATGAGTTTCATGGGATCGTGAAACTCTTCTTGGAGCCCACTCAGCATGCCAAAGACTTGAAGAGAAAAAAACATAATTACCAAAAAAGAACATAAGGCAGTGTCAGCTGTGACACCATTGCAAATTGAAAAAATAAATAAATAAATAATAAAAACAAAAAAAAACTAAAGCTCTCAAAAGATAAACTTTAATGTAGCTTTTGGCATGTTGTAGGTCCACCACCATCAACACACATCCAAAAAACCTCATAAAAACACCTAATTGCGTTGTGACACAGATAGTTGTCTGAATCCGTTGAGCTTAAAAAGATATAATTTTTTTCCTGCTACTGGGGGCTCATCAAGGCTTGTTCAGTCCCATTTCTATAGGTCAAAGGCCATACAAATGATGTGCAACTAGTTGTGTGATGCGTGTGTTCGTTGTTTCTTTTGTGTAGTTTGTTTATTATGCATGTGTGTGTGTGTGTGTGTGTGTGTGTGTGTGTGTGTGTGTGTGTGTGTGTGTGTGTGTGTGTGTTTGTGTGTGTGTGTGTGTGTGTGTGTGTGTGTGTGTGTGTGTGTGTGTGTGTGTGTGTGTGTGTGTGTGTGTGTGTGTGTGTGATAGAGGTGGGGGATTCCCAAAACGACCTGTGTTGATGGTGTGTGTGTGTGTCTCCAATCCATCATCACACACTTCCCTCCTTCAGCACGTTCGAAAATAGAACGGTGTGTGAACATGACCTCTCCCACATATAAACACACACACACACACACACACACACTAGTAAACACGCCCATTACGATGCCATTGTGTCTTAGCTTCTTGTCCAGAATGTGTGTGTGTGTGTATGTGTGTATTGTTTGTATGTGTGTGTGTGTGCGTGCGTGCGTGTGCGTGCGTGTATTATCAGGAGTTGCAAGGAAACATGTCCCTCGTGCCATGTTCTCCCTCCTCTTTCTCTCTCTGTCTCTCTTTTCTTTCTCGCCACAAAGTCTGGAGTTGCTGCCAAATTTCCTTTGTGGCAAAGGTGTGGTGCCACGACACTGTCTCTCTCTCTCTCTTGCACGCACGCATGGATGCACACATGCACACACACACACACAATACACACACACACACAGACACAGACACACACACACACACCTCTACACTGGTAATAATGAATTTCATGGTAACCTGACATAACAGATAAGGTGAAGGTGGAGGTTTTTTGACTACATTATCATATTGTATGAATTCAGTCCCACTTGTGCTGTACTAAGTAATGGTTAACTAGATGTGGTTCTCATGTGATGCCAGTTATTATATACTATTTTAACGATGTAAGCGGACGGCGTGAAGCGCCTGGCACAGGTGTGTTTAGGGCGTGTCCAAATCCACTTTTGCTGGTGTAACGGTGGTAAAAAAGGGTCTGAGCGCCGGGTGCATGGTTCAAAAGGGTTGTACTTAGTGTCTTCATTAATTCATAGGTGTGTTTTGGGCGTAACATGCAATAAACCAATCAGAGTGTCATCTCCCATTCCCTTTAAAAGCCAGGCGTGTTTGTACCTTGGCGCATTGCTATTATGATGGAGGATTTGCACCGTAATATTTAGGGCCTGAGCGCCGACAGCGGCGAAGGCCCTATTAAAACTGAAGGAATTATTATTACAGCAAATTAATTGCCTTTTTGAGGGGCTTAATTAATAAATAATAAAATTGGCAGTCGCTTCAAGTCTGATGAAAATTTACGTATTTTAAGGGTTTCGGGAATAGGTGCACAAATGGCTCGCTAGCAAAAGATAAAAAAATTCAGCTCCTGCAGTACGTTTAACGTAGATTAACGGAACTTGGTACACATATGTAGCATGTCAAGACGTACAAAAAAAGCTCATTGGAGCCATACCCTAAACCCAACAGGAAGTCCGCCATTTTGAATTGAAAGTTCGATATTAGTGTGATTTTGGCCATTTCCACGTCGTACTTAACGAACTCCTCCTAGAGATTTCATCAGATTGACTTCAAATTTGGTCTGTGCCATCTTATGACCTTAAAGTTATTAAAAGAAAAACTTTCGTCATAGGGCTTGACCGTGGCGGGCGGCCATTATGTGCCTTTTGCAATCGAAACAAGAAGTGGGTGTAACTTCAGTGTACATTGTCCAATTGGCTCGAAACTTTTCAGGATTCATAATAGTCCAAACCTGAGGACATATAATGGCCAATATTTCAAGTCATAGCGCCCCCTAGTGGCAGCAGGAAGTAGGCCTAAAGGTCAAAGTGTTATACTTTAACGAACTCCTCCTAGAGATTTCATCAGATCGACTTCAAATTTGGTCTGTCATCTTAAGACGTTACAGATGAAAAGTTATTAAAAGCAAAACTTTTCGTCCAACGGCGGCCATTTTTCCGCATTTATCGATGAACGAAGAAGTTGTTGTAACTTTAGTGTACATTGTCCAATTTGGCCGGAATTTCTCATTATTGACAAAGGTCCAGGCTTTTACAGGCCAAAATTGACTTTTGGTTGCTGGCAACAGGAAATCAGCCTTACATGACAGACATCATTCGATTAACATGAAACTTATAATGTGTGGTCTACATGTGATACTGAGCCGCCCCCCTATACTTTAACCACGCCCACGTACTCCAGCCACGCCCCCTTTAATACCATTTGAACTATTTAAGGTAGAGTCTTGTGTGAGGTGTCATTGAAGTCAGCAGAGTTCCTTCTTCATTGGTGATGGTTTGCCCCGACCCCTATGCTTTGGCCATGCCCCCTTTCACAGCTAATGAACTGTATGACGTAGAGTATTGAACTCAGCAGGGAGTTACCTTTTCATTGGTGACGATTTGCTGTGTCTGAGTTAGGGGCGTAGGCAGAAATAGTATTTTGGGGGCGGGCCAGTACAAAAGTGAGTGGGCCATTTTCAAAAAGACTAGAAGTAGCAAAAAGGACAAACTGAAAAAATAGCAACACTTTTACCTTCCAACATACTGCATTACAACGACTACAACATGCTCAACCAACAAAGCTCAGTCTAAAATGTTTGTACACAACAATATAGACCAAAACCTGTTGGTTTTAACTTATTCAGGCTAAAATATATTTGCACCGGCAGAACCAGCAGCATTGACTCTGCACTGCATTATAAAATTAACCATTTTATTGCACAAAGTGGCAATTAAACATGAACCCTGACTGCAGAGAAGGCGTTAACATACTGCATGACATAGAACAGCCTACATCAGACAGAAATCACACATGTATCAATGACAATGCAACAGCATTGTTGCTTCAGGACTATGGTCAGATCCTGAGCAGTGAATTCTACCAGCAGTAAATGAAAATCAAAGAATGGAAACTTCCAGCCAAGCATTGTTTGAATTATGAAAGATATAATGAAAAGTGGCCAGCAAGGCGCCAAATCTTAGACAGTGTATCGAGTCCACAGCAGTGACAGGATCACAGAAAATTAAAAACTGTCACCCACAGATAAGTTATCTTCTTATTTAATGTGGGCAAAACACAAACGTGTTTCAGCTAGAAGCCATCATCAGTGTTCAACATTTCTTACTAAATACAAAGGTTACTAGGTTACTTAACTAATAACCCAAGAAGCATGAAATATGTTTTACTGAATGTTACCTCTGTGAGGGCCTCCTCTCTCTCTGATTGGCTGTCAGCTCCGCTGGGAAAATGTCTGCACATTCTGCAGGAAAGCTCGTCCTTATTTACACTCTATTCCATCCAAGAACACTGTCCATTCCACTTAAAAGAGAAGCCATTGTTGTCGTGGTAACTTTTAACAGTAGCCTGCATTCCTTAACACACCCATGGTGCATTGTCTAAAAAGCCAGCTAGCTAACGTTAGCTGCTGAAGGCGACGTTAGTTAGCTGCTGAAGGCAGCCCGGGCGCAAAATTATGAATCCCACTATGGCCACGCCGAGACCCGCCCTTCAATCACTACTATTGGCTAGGCGTCCAAGGTAACGTAACCCCATTTGTTCAGGTCCTATCCCCTGACCAATCCACTATCTTAACCTTAACCACTCGAGGTGAAATGCCTAACCCCAGCCAATCGAGCTGCTTCGTAGGGCGGGTCTTGGCGTGGCCATAGTGGGATTCATATTGTTGTTACCATAGAAACCAACTACGTTCCGAAGGCGTTTGATCTAATTGTTTGATTGTATGGTTTAAACAGTTTTGTTTTAATCAGAAGAAAATATGCATTATACACACACAACTAGTACATACATACATACATTTGAACATTTTTCATAACAAAACGTATTTTGATCAAACTTGGCTGGGCGGGCCAGTGAGAAAAGAGGGCGGGCCAGTGCCGCCCTGGCCCATTACTGCCTACGCGCCTGGTCTGAGTGCCGCGCAAATGCACGGTCGCAAGGAGCGGCGTCCGCCAGTAACCCCGATGTGCACAGAGGCGCGAGGACCTGTCCAACACTGCTTGCAGCTTTCATTAGGGGTCCAAGCCCGAGGCTGCGAGAATCGGCGGTAGCGAAGCTACGCCGTTCGCACAGCAGGGCTGTGGAACCCTATTGTTTTTGTAATGATTATTATTTTTCCGCCGATAAAACTGATACTGCAGCCTATACCGTAAATGGTGGGAGGTTGCCGTTTTCAGGTCTGGTCCAAAACCCTGCAGGGACCTTGCACAAAAAAATTCAGCCACTTTCACCACTAGGTGGCGCTATAGCAGAAAAAACGCGTTTGGCCTTATAACTCTTAAACCATACATCGCACAATAAAAATACACATACCCCACGTTCCCTGAATCTAGCTGAATCTCGTGATGTAGGCCACGCCCATTTCCGTGTCCGAGTTTTCCGTGAAAAATCGCGATTTTTTAAAAACCTACTTTTTCATACTCCTCCTAGACCGTGCAACCGATTTGCATAAAACTTGGTTCTTAGCATATATAGACCGACTTGACAAAAGTTATCAAAAGAATTTTTTTTGGATGAAAATTGTGTAAATTACGCACAAACAAATGTGTGTAGTTAGCTATGAAGACACAAACATTACCATATCTCGGCCAAAATAAATGATATCATTGCGATTCTTTAGATTCTTGTTTGGCATGAGGCTCTAAGTCAACACAACTAATTTTACAAAATTTGGTCAATAGGGGGCGCCAAAAGTACAAAAAGTTTATATCACATGAACGGCTCATCCGATTTTAACGAAATTTGGAGTTTCCTATCTAGACCCATTCCTGAGGCCACGCCTATAGTGGGGTACTGATTCGTCAAAGTGGGCGTGGCCTATGGAATTCAGGTTTAGATTCACCACTTGCCCTAATGTGAGCAACTTAACATTTACAGTGTAGATGAACAATGTTTTGCAGATCTTACATACCAAATATTACTTACATAGACCACTAGGTGGCGCTATAATTACGTAAAATGTGTTTTTGCCTATAACTCCCAAAGTCTACATCGCAGATTAAAAATTCTTACAACCCCTTATTCCTTCAATCTATCTGAATCTGACAATATAGGCCGGGCCTATTTAGACTAAAAAATGTTTTAGCAAAATCGCACAATGCGAAAAAAATAATTTCGAACTCGTCCTAGGGCGTGTAACCGATGTGCACAAAACTTGGTAGATACCATCTGTATATAGAGCTGACCAAAAATGATCAAAGGAATTTTGCTACGTTACACTGTTCGCACTTTACAAGCAAACAAATTTATCGTAGCTAGCCACAAAACACGAACTTTGGCATATCTCGGCCAAATTAATAGTTATCAAAACGATACCTGGTAGGCATCTTTGACATCCCTTTCCGAGCCTATATACCAAATTTGGTGAAAATCGGCCGTCAGGTGGCGCTATAATTAACGTAGAGGTCTTTCAGAAAATAAGTCAATGCATTTAAATGGGAATCATGTGCAATGTAAATATCTCTGCAGCATTAAATGCTATCATCACAAACCCTGGATGTATTTTGTTTGGTATGCCACTCTGCAGCTTCCCACCAAATTTGGTGAAAATTGGCCGTTAGGGGGCGCTATAATTAACGTAGAGACCTTTTGGCAAATAAGTCAAATTCATTTAAACGTGTTTTTGCGTATATCTCCCACAGTCTACATCGAAGATGAGAAATTCTTAAAGTGCCGTGTTCATTGAATGCATGAGAATTGGATTATATAGGCGTCGCCCATTTCCACAAAAAAGTTTTCTCGGAAAATCGCGTAAGGCGAAAAAAAATGTTTTCGAACTCGTCCTAGGTTGTGTGACCGATGTTCACGAAACTTGGTAGATATCATCTGTATATAGAGCTGACCAAAGGTTATCAAAAGAATTTTGCTACGTTTCACCGGTCGCACTTTACAGGCAAACTAATTTGTCGTAGCTAGCCACAAAACACGAACTTTGGCATATCTCGGCAAAATTATTAGATATCAGAACAACACTTGGTAGACATCTTTGCAATGCCGAGACGCCCTACCAAATTTGGTCAAAATCGGCCGTCAGGGGGCGCTATAATTAACGTAGAGGTTTTTCGGCAAATAAGTCTGCATTTAAATGGGAATAATTTGCAATGTAAATATCTCTGCAGCATTAAATGCTACCATCACAAACCCTGGACGTATTTTGTTTGGCATGCTACTCTGCAGCTCCCACCAAATTTGGTGAAAATCGGCCGTTAGGGGGCGCTATAATTAACGTAGAGAGCTTTTGGCAAATACGTCAATGCATTTAAATGGGAATAAATTGCAATGGAAATGTCTCTGCAGCAGTAAATGCTATCATCACAAAACTTGAGATTATTGTTCGTCATGCCACTCTGCGGCTCCCCACCGGATTTGGCGATGATCGCCCTTTAGGGGGCGCTGTAATCGAGGTAGAAGCGTTTGGGCCTTTTAAAAAAAAAATATATATATTGAAAAATATTTTTCCGATGCCCATGAATGCACTAAAAGACTGAAAACAATGGGGTTACAGCTAGCCTGATACCTTTTTTTAAACCATAAAAAAAACATAAATGTGAATACAACACTTTATGCAGGGGGGATTTCATGCTGAAACTGCCTCAAACTGTTTATACATCGGCACTGGGTGGATGGCTACAGCACAGGTTGGGGAGCACAGG
>CM042433.1:32082054-32092054 GCA_023631565.1 Gymnocephalus cernua | reverse complement strand
ATTGAGATTATTATAATTATTATAAAGCCTCTATAAAGCCTCAATACAGGATCTCAACACTGAAGTGAGCTTTGAGCATCACACTGTGTAAAGCATTTGTATATTCCTCAGTGACAGAGTAAGAGGACAGAAATGTCCATAGAAACTTCCCGATCCACTCCTATGGCATACATCTATTCTCCGCTGACCACCATGCTCATTATGTTTCAAACTTCATAATTTTGTCAAAATATGGAATCCACTGTGACCAACATTAATCCACTTGGACCACAACCGCTGTTCTCCACTGTGGAAACTTTTTATGACCACTGTGCAGGGGGGTGAGGATTTGATAAAAATGTGTTTTACTACTTAAATACTTTATTTAAGCAGGTATTTCTAATTGAGAATAAATGTAAGAGGAGGCAATGGGGTCAGGGTTTACAGCGCATTGTTAATTTTGCCATGATTGTGTAAGACAGGACTGATTCAAACTAACTAAACTAAACTGAAATGTTTACTGATTTTAATGCATGTTAGAGTTAGAGTGAAATGGAACACCATGGACCAAATCTTTTTCAATCAGGTGTCAATGTATTGAGCATTTTCATGCTGATGTTGAAAAGTACAACAAAGTAAAAAAGATTGTGTGTAGCAGTTTTGACGGGCTAGTTTTTCTGTTACTCAAGAGAGCAACAGGCTCTTTTTAATATTAATCTGTTTCAAATGAAAACAATGTTACACAACAAAACAATATTCACACTTGCTTGACAGTGCAATCAGAATCTGCTGAGCTCATCTGCAGCTTGAGATTTTCAAATTCAAACCATAAAGGCATCTCAAATCTCAGGGCTACTGGTGTCTACAACCATAGGACAAACTGGCAATGTATTACTTAACACAATGTATAAATACATCAGATACATTTCTACGAATTAGGGTTGAGTGATTTGGAGATAATCACGATTCACGATTCTTGACCAAACCTCAATGTCGATATTTCGACAATATTGTAGGGTTGGCTATTGCTGCCTTCACAAAATATTATCACAATGAGATTTTAGATAAATAATAATCGGTAATGTGGATATAATGACTAAGTGGGTAAAGGCAAACATTAGAACAGTTAGAACAGTCTGGTAACTTCAGAAAATTGCATCCCTTCACTGTATTGCAGCCTTTAAAACCAGGAAAAGACAACATTTGCGATATTACGATATCCAAAATCTAAGACGATATCTAGTCTCATATCACATTATCAATATAATATCGATATATTGCCCAGCCCTACTATGAATCATGGCACTTTGTGTCTGAGCAGCTTTTAGACCAGTAGACATTACGAACCGCTAAAAACTGAAATTGTGTGGAACGTCTTATAGTCTGTAATACAGCTATCAATGTGAGCAGCATTGTGTCATTGTTGTTATAGTTTTTTCCATCACTGCTGTATGATTAAAGTAGACCCAACAGGCCTACAGGGGGATCACCAGGATGTTCTGGCATCCTGGTGCCACAGCAGAACCTTAAATGTGTACACTGACATTACAAATACATTTACGGTTAAATTTAGTGCAAAAAACACCAAGATAATCAATTTCTCTATTAAGTTATACGCAGAAATGTCATAAATCTTTTTGTCTTCTATGATAGTAAATTAAATACCTTTGGGTCTGTTGAACCAAACACTTAATTAATAATCAATAATTGTCAGATTAATCCATAATGAAATAATCTTTAGTTGCAGCCCCAGAATCTGCTGTCTGATTATGATGTTAATGACTTTGATTTAGATCATGATTGTCAGTGAGATTATTAGCAATGCTTTTCTTGAACCATTTTTACTTGTTTCAAGGCCCTGAGATGATGAAAATAGTGTTCATTATTTTGTAATTGTGTCTTTTTTCATACCTTTCAGGTCAGTCATGGAAGGCCCTGAGTGCTACAGACAAACGGCCATTTGTGGAGGAAGCAGAACGTCTCCGTGTCCAGCACCTCCAGGATCACCCAAACTACAAGTACAGGCCCCGTCGCAAAAAGACCACCAAAAAACTCAAGCGGGTTGAACCGGGGCTTCTGCTTCACAGTTTAGCCCATGGCGGGGCACCAGGCCTTGGATTAGGACCTGGTATCAGCCCCTTGGGTGCAGAAAGTGTCTCTGGAGGTTCTGCTTATGGTAATCTAGGCACCCACCCTTCACATCACCATCACTCCCACCATCTTCTGCACTCTCTCGGGCACTTCAGGGACCTCCAGGCCCCAGGACACCTAGAGCTGGAGAGCTATGGCCTGCCCACTCCGGAGATGTCCCCTCTGGATGTTCTGGAAGATGGAGCTGGGGAATCTGTGTTTTTCCCCCAACATATGCAAGAAGAAGCAGGTTTGGGAGGTTGGAGTGGCTACCACCATCACCTTCACCATCCTAACCAGCATTACAGCCATAATTACAACAACCACAGTCACCACAGCTCCATAAATGGTGCAGCAACACACAGTTCAGGAATGAGTGTTGGTGCCAGTTTAAGCAACTGTTTGAACTCCAATTTGAGTCCAGGTAGAAGTTCCAGAGTTGATTCTAGAACAAGTTCTGTCGAGTCAAATATGACGTCGCGCATGAGCTCTAGGTTAAATCCCACCTCTGGTCACCACATTGCCTTGCGGAGTCCTGTAAAGTGCCCACCACCTCTGTCCGACTGCTCCTCCCCTGCGTCTTACCCCCAGCCCTCCATCAGCCTCCCTGAGCCGATAAAATCCCACCTTACGCCACATCAATCCACTGCTTCTGTTGGCTACTTCAGCCAAATGTATGGGAACAGCACTCCAAATGCTCCGTATTACATGCCCTCTCAGCTGGGGCAGCTTTCACCTCCTCCTGAAACTTCTCCTTCTTCCTGCTCATCCTCCTCCATCCCCACATCCACCTTCCCTCCTCCGTTGCACTTAGACCCTTCAAATCCAGAGTCCTCCTGCCATTTGGGGTCTTCTTCTGCTGAGTTCTGGTCAGAGGTGGACAGGCATGAGTTTGACCAGTATGTAAATGTCGGAAGGAATCGAGAGGAGGTCTATGGACGCGGTGGGGGCTGTGGGTCCAAGGTCTTGAGTGGGCGCAGTAGCAGTAGTGTAGGTAGTAGCATGAATAGCAGTATTATGAACAGGGATGTCAGTAGCATTGTGAGTGGTGCTGGTGGCTGTGATGAAGGGAGCAGCCCTCTAATATCTGCTCTTTCTGATGCCAGCAGTGCTGTCTACTACAGTGCCTGTATCACTGGATAAATACTCCATGATCTCATCTCTCGATGTGTACCTCCTTGCATACTGCACGGTTTGGTTTGGTTCATTTGAACCATTGTTACATGATCTGGAGGAAGTATGTTGGGAATATTAGTTTTGGCTCATATTCTTAGCCATTGTCATGCCTTGCTTGTCTCTCACAGACTCCAACTCTCAATTTAAAAGCTTTTCTTCATTCTAAAAAAGAAAGATGCAGACAAGTGTGTTCAGTATTCTATCATACCAACTTTTACTGGAGCTAGAGCTGGGTAGAGACAACAAAATACAGTTTTTTTTTAAATGTGCGAACTGGAAAAATAAAGCACTTTTGTCAAATTAAAAAAAAAAATAACTAAATGCTTCATTTAGATTGATTAATGCATCCCTGAACATGATCTTGAATGATTATCTGGCTATCTAAGCAGCATTCCTTGGTAGCTACATGCTAGTGTAGCTAGTTCAGACTGTGTTAACTTGCTAGCATGGGTAATTAGATATGCATAGATTACTAGTTCCTGGCAACTTTTAGGCAGAAGTTCTAGCACGAGGTTTCGGCTTCTGCTGAGCAACTGCAAAATTAGCTACTGTCAGTCACTTAGCTAGCATAGCGAATGAGAAAAAACTCACCATTTCTGTTGCATCATTCCCAGCTTGATGCTCTTTATGAAGATAGTATGTGTTAATCCAAATGAATACGGTATCACAGAAGATCAGAGGTTGTAATATTTTGACTTTAGTCACTCGGGGTGCTTCTCGGGAAAAGAAAAGAAAAGGAAAAGAAGGAAATAGGACTAAGTATGCCAGGCAGACAAACAGAAGGCACCTTAAAATAGCATTGTGTGTTTTCACTAACTCATTAAGGGTGCTCGGTCTGTGTTAGCATGTGTAATGCTAATAAACCAGGAGTCTTTATCAATAGCTGGAAACATTTATGACCTGGAAGCTGTTCTGGTGGCTACATAGTCGGAAAGGATTCAGGGATGTAGGATATCAAGTTAAATTGCCTACCTGCTTCTACCTGTTCCACAGGTTTTGTTTATCTGCACTCTAACCCTTTCTGGTGACAGTACATGCTATAGGAGGATTACGCAAGCAAAATGATTTCTGTAATTGCACTGTGTGTACTCTGGTCAACAGAAAAATCCACGACTATGACAAATCTGAATTTTAAGACCATCTCGTATCATTTCTTATCTTTAATCTCAGGACCAGACAAATATTCATCTCAACTGAACTTCATAGCTTTAATTGAATTCATTCTGTCCATTAAATGAGAACATGAAGAACAATGAGAAATTTGCGAGATGGACAGAGAGAGAAAGACTGGATAGGAGAGACTTGATCCAGCCTCCACATGTATATCTCAGCAGTGTTGTCGGGAAAGCCTTGGCCACGGCCCCGAGCAGACCACTGATGTCTCCCACAAACTGTAAGGATGTTTTACAAGCCGGGTCGGGTTGTTTTTTCTGACCGTGATACATGCCGTTCCCTCTCTGTCTCAGTCCATGACAGGGCCTCATGTCAAACTCCCTGCCAAAATATGCAAGTTTTAAGTTGCTTTGCTTCCTGGCAAACATGGATATCTTGATGAATCAAAGATCATTCTTTTTGACCAGTAAGCCTTTCTGGTCTAACAAGCACATCACTTGTTTAAACAAAATGTCGGTTTTTACGTTAAAAAGTGTAATTTTATTTAGTTCTACAAATAACAGAAGATTGGCTTCTGCAAATAAAGTGCTATTGGAACAAGTCTAAAGCTTCACTTTATACTTCAAAAATCATCATGTCTATAAGGTCTGCATATTTGCAAGTTCGTGCAAAGCAACGTAGATATTGGTTAACCGTTTGGTTACAATTACAAATTGTTCAATTCTTAATTTCATTAAAGCATTTAAGGATAATTGTTCATGTGGGAAGTCTTATTATTTTTGGAAATCTGGTTTTGATGTAGCCTTTGACTGTATATATAGATGCTATGCCTCTTGGCAGCATGTGAAGGAGAAATTGAGACTATGAAAAGTTATCTTTGCACTGAGTTTAATGTCTTAGCTGTATAGAAGGAACACTACTTATTAAAAGCCAAAACTTTTTAATGTTGTACAGAAAGGACTGTGTTTTTTATGTTTCTTTTATTGAAGGAATAGTTTGACATTTTAGGAAATTTGTTTGCTTTCTTGCTGAGTTAGATGAGAAGATTGATACCATTCTCGTGTCTGTTTGTTAAATATGGAACAGCTGGCCTTTTTTTCTTCAAAATCAAAAAGCCCGCCTACTAGCACCTCTAATACCTACTAAATAACATGTGTATCTTCTTGTTTAATGTGTACCCAAACAGAAATGTAGAGAGAATCATTTTTGGTTGTGGACCAATTAAATTAAAGGTGTTAATTATGGACCGATCCAGACTAGCTTTATCACCCTGTATGTTTGCACTAAACTATGCTAATCGCCTCCTGGCTCCAGCTCCGTACTTATCCCACAGACATGACAGTGACAAAAATAGTCACACTCTCAGTGTGAAAAAGCGTATTTCCCTAAATGTTAAATACTCCTTCAAAGATGATTACAATATAAAAGCATTGGAGCAATGCGTTTCCACTGTTCTTTTTTTTGTTGTTCATCCAAAATGTATGTGTATTGTGTGTGTAAACTTGCCTTCAAAAGGAAATCTATAAGTGTAAAGATCTCTTGTAGATCTGTATGGGTCTTTAATGGGTTACATGTTACACTGAGCTCTACCGGTGACACCAGCAAACCCAGAAATGTTCCCTCCATTTACTTACATGGCTGGAAATGAAAATGACAAATTTATTTGTGCTGAGAAAATCAAATTCCACAATTGTAGCCACTGTAGAGGTCTCTCTGTATGTGAAGGATATATATTGTAATATTTATGAATACAGTGGGAGCAAAAAAAAACAGAAGTCTCTCTTCAAGGATTTATCCTGCATCTGTTCTGCATTAGTCCTACAGACAATCCTTTTTTTTGTACATGAAACAGTAGAACAAAATTGTGTATCTTGTACAGTGAAACCAGTTATATTTACCACACCGTTACTTGTGGCCACCATTGGTTGAAAACAGAGCAACTGTAGATTTTTCCAAACATTTCCTCTAGAGGATGGAGCCGCAGAGAAGCGGCAGTTCAAGCAAAGTATTAAAAAAAATACTTCTACATCTGCATTAGACATTCTTCTCTGTTGACACTAAACAGCCTTGTTTCCATTCTAATTTACTGTGACACACAAAGAAGATCAGAGAGAAAGACGGGGCTTTTTTTTTGTCGTGCAATAACTCTGGGGCTTTTGTTAATAATTATCTTAAAAAAAAAAAGAAACACCCAAGATATTCGGATTAAAACAAAGGGCATTTTCTCAGCAGTCATATAACGACAAATTAAAAACAGGATTTTCCCAGAAGTGTAGTTGTGATGCTTCTAAATCTGTCTGACAGGGATCATTTTTACATTTTGTGCAGAGAATAGTTTTGTTTGTGTTCATTTGAGAAATGTGGGTTGTAATTGGAAAATGGATGGAAAATAATGTGACAAAATAAACTCTTCTAATGTTTCACTTTGGTTTGTCTCTGAAGCAACACGTTTGGCTGAATTAACCAAATATGTTTCCCTATTTGTGTTACGTTTTTGACCCAAAGAGAGTTCCATGTTCAGTCATTCCTCCATGTTCACATCTGAGAGCTGGCCAACACTACAGAAACATCTCATACAATTTGCAAAGCCACATTATTTTACTTATGTTTGGGACAGTAAAACTAGTTAAGCAATTCAAAGTTTTCTTAAGATTTCCAAAATGGGTTATGATAATGTAAGCAGTTGGATCGAACGAATAAGAAAAAAACTTGATCTAAAAATTCAGAAACAGTAGTGTTCTTGGTATGAGTGAAGACCTTGAATACCTGAACATGGGGGATTACTTTCCCCTGCACCATGTAAGTGTCAAACTTCTTCCTGTTTACAGTAATGGCTTCTTGTCTGGAATCCTTTACTAATGGTGGTCCGCCTTTAGTAGAGTTCAATCTTCTTGTTGTGCAGCAGAACAAACACACATAGCTTTATTTTGCAACATTAGTGAAGATCCCAGAGTTCCAAAAGACGCCCAACCAGGCTGACTGTTGGGGATACAGTATGTGCAGACTATGGTACACAAGGTATCCAGAGGATTTCCAGTCAGTGTGATTCTAAAGCAGTAAGTATACTGTATAGCAGGAATCTTCAACAGGGTTCTTTTTCCTTCAAAAGTTAATATATCTAAAAATATAAATAAACATGAGTCCAACATATTATTAGCAAAGATCAATCGGCTTATTTGTGATTTGTTTTTAAATGTACACACAGCCTGAATTGGCCAGACTTCAATTTTTTTTTAAATTGGGTTGTCTGTGAAAGCATCTAATTACAAAAACGGGAGCAAAGGAGGCAGTGAGGGTGGGGGTGGATGGATGGGTCAAACACACACAGGACGTTGACCTAGGAGACCGCTGTTTGTGTCCCGTGTAAAACTTTAACTGACATCATGTATGTAATGTACTTAACTTAATGAACTTACATACGTAACTGAAGTTATGTAACAAATGGACCTTTTTAACCCAAACCATGCTCTTTTCCTAAACTTATCCAAGTAGTTGTGTTGCCTAAACTTAACCAAGCAGTTTTCGTTAACCACGTGTTTAAAACTGCGACCGTTTAAAGGTCCCATGGCATGAAAATTTCACTTTATGAGGTTTTTTAACATTAATATGAGTTCCCCCAGCCTGCCTATGGTCCCCCAGTGGCTAGAAATGGTGATAGGTGTAAACCGAGCCCTGGGTATCCTGCTCTGCCTTTGAGAAAATGAAAGCTCAGATGAGCCGATCTGGAATCTTGCTCCTTATGAGGTCATAAGGAGGAAGGTTACCTCCTCTTTCTCTGCTTTGCCCGCCCAGAGAATTTGGCCAACCAATGAGAGAGAGACATCATGCAAACAAGCGAAGCATGGCAGTTGGTCAAGACCACGTAAAATTAATGATTACTTACTTTACTTTTGTTTTATTTAATTTTTATAACATTTGAAAAACATGTTACACACTGTTTTAAATGGTTTTAAACCAGTATCCTGACTACACTTTGACATAAACCAGTCTGTGATCCACTCAACATCCTTTGATCTTAACTATTAGTCAACATAATTCAAAATGTCTGCCTTTTTAACTCAAAAATGAGGTATAATGTTATATAAATTAGATTTATTGACCATGAATTTAAAACAACGTTGAAACGTTGAAAAAAGTGACACAAACGTTTTAAAAAGTGTCAAAAACATAAGAAAAGAGCCACAAATGCTGAAAAAAGCACCAAAAATTCAATTTCACTTTTGACCTGGATGGACAACGAGTTCATGGTCGAAGGGAAGACAACACAAGGGTTACATTCTGTACGTTTGTCCTTCTCATTCAGGCTTTCTGACATTTTTCCGTGGCTTTTTTTTTCACGGCTGCAGCCAAGCATCTATAGCTCGTTATGTGGGCAGATGGTGTTCCCATTTATAATCCCACCTACAAATAAGAAGCGTCTTCCAGAACAAACACAGTAATTGCAGTGCAATCCAGTTGTGTTTCTCAATGTCCACTGTGAAAGTGTGTGAATCTCAGTCCTCACGTCTCCTGGTCTTTGGATGGAAATGAGGAAGACGAGGAAAAAGGATGAGAAAACAGAGCGGACAGAAAGACAATCCCCTCAGTGTTTGTGCGGTGCTGTGATCCTCTGTGATCTGCTCTGATTCTGTCCTGTCCGGCTTCAGAGCCGACGCTAAACGAATTTGGCTCGCTGGGACAACCCCCCCCCCCTGAACAAACCACAGACGGACTCAAAAGAAAACATTTGGAACAAGGAAAAACTGTTCTCTCGTTCAATTTTTCTCTGACAGTCTGCGTTCTTCTTTTTGGTCAGTTTTTGGTCTCGCTTTATTCCCTCTCGGCCCAGCCACTGTAGTTCTCTTTGTCTTCTGCTTTTCTTCTCTTTCCCACGAGTTTGATTCCTGCCACTTGTTTCATTCTCTTCATCTCTTTCTGCCACCTTTGTGTATATGTCATCTCATTCTCCTTCCTCTGTGTCCTTTCATTTCACCTTTTCCTTTCATTCACTCTATTTTCCACTTAATCTCTCTTTTTTCCACTGTCTTCTTCCTTCCCACCATTTTAATTCATTTCATTTTGTCGACATTCATTTTCTTACTGCTTTCTTTGTTTTTTTCACACTCTTTCACTCCATTTTGCAAAATTTCACTCAATCTCCTTCTCTTTCACATAGTCCTCTTGTTGTCATCCTCTTTCAGCACATCACCTTCCCTCCCTTTTAACCCCTTTAACCCATGTTTTTGCCTTTACCTTTTTGTTTTTAACCAGTTTTCTTTTTTTATCACGTGTAGCTCTTTTTCAACTCATTTTCACATCACATTCTTCTCTTCACCTATTTCAACCCTTTCCCTCTCTATCTGTCTTCTTTCAATTTATCTGTTTCTTGCTCGATGTCGTGTTAAGCCCCAACGTCGATTTCAAGGCACCTAACCCTTACCCTAACTATTGCCCTAACCATTGCCTAATCATAGTGCCTTCCAGGCAACGACGATGCTGGGGGCTTAAAACCCCAAACACCCCGTTTCTTCTCTTTATCTCCCTCTAACCATAATAATAATCATCCTAATAGATTTATTTTATATCTTTGAAAAGAAAACATTTGGAACAAAAAAAAATAAAA
>CM042433.1:32064554-32077054 GCA_023631565.1 Gymnocephalus cernua | reverse complement strand
GAAAGTGATATGAGGGTGGACTTCAGACTCTCCAGGGGATCCTGTAACGGTACATCCTCGGCATGGCGTGTGACCATGGCTGGGGACCCGTCATCGAGGCCCTTGTCTTCCTCTTTTGGCTAGCCAGCGGTACCTCTTATCGTGGTTTAGCCAGAGTCTTTGCTATGCCCTGGGCCACTGTGCACCGTGCTGTCCACAAGACCAGCAGGGAAATCCTCTCTCTCCTCCCCCAGGTCGTTCGCCTTCCAGCAGAGGACTTCCCTCAAGTTGGCAGCATTGACAGCTGCCACGTCCGTGTCCCTAACGATTATATAAGTCAGATCAGGACAGAAACAGCGCTGTTAATACCTTATAACATAGCATACATTAACATACTGTAACATTACTGCTAACGCTCGCAGCTTAATGTATATTTACAAGATCACTCATCTAATGCTAAAATCGTCGACAGTGAGGACGATAGTTTAACACAATAAACAACAGTATACCACAACACATGTAACGTTAGCTAGGTTATCACTTAATTGCCAGTGGTTAAACCAAAGAGTACCGGTAACTTCTATACTCTTTGGATAAACTGTGCCGCTGTTAGCAAGCTAAGGTTAGCCAAAGCTAGCTTGATAGCACGTCAAATTACGGTACAAATATACGTTATAAATCGCAGTACAAAAATCATCACTGACTGTAAAATTAACAAAATATACATAAACAGGTGGCTTATATTTTATATAAGTATATATATAATATTCAACTTACATTTGTAATACTCCGTGGGTCTCGCTGCCGCGTATACGGCCGCCGTTATCAAAAGTTTACTTTACTATAAGTACAGAAGTGTGCAATTTGAGACACACCATTGGTCTCGACTCGGTCTCACCCGGTCATGGTCTTGAGTCGGTCTCGCCCAGACTTGGTCTTGGTCTCGTCTCAATCTCAACCCCTGAAAGTCTTGGTATTGACTCGGTCTCGCCCTGTCTTGGTCTCGACTCGGACTCGCCCTGTCTTGGTCTCGACTCGGTCTCGCCCCGTCTTGGTCTTGACTCGGTCTCGCCCTGTCTTGATCTTGGTCTTGTCTCGGTCTCAACCCCTCAAAGTCTTGGTCTTGTCTCGGTCCCGACACTCTGGTCTTAGTAATGACTTGGTCTCGGTTTAGGTCGTGCTGTCCCTTTTTTTTCAAAAGCCTATAAACACAGAAAGGGCAGACATTTCAGCTGGTTGTATTTCTATTTTTTATTTTACTACGAATGCATGATGAGAACTGCAAACAAGATGGTGCATGTTCATTTGCATGATAAAAGGCACTTTTTTTCTGTCCTAATACATAAACACTCTTTTATTGCCTTTCCAAAATCAAAAATACACAAGCAAGAATATCACTTTTTGCTATGCTAGCTTACAAGTTCTCCACAAAATATCTTAATTCTACGACAGAGCGTTATAACTTTTACTAGTTTACTGTGATGACATGGGAAAAGGCTCTAATCAAGACTGGAACATTCACTGTGTGATAGCTAGTGTAACACTGCTCCTGGCTATAAACCGCTATATCAAAGTTTAGGCTAACGTTAGCTGCTCTGTTCCGCTCTTTGAAGACATTTGGAGAAGTTTATCAAAGATATCTGTGACAGTCTCATCAATTTGTCCTCATCCTCAAATCCTTTGTAAATCATAGAGTGTGGTCTAGAGCTACTCAATCTGTAAAGTGTCCTGAAATAACTCTTGTTATGATTTGACACTATACATAAAATTGAATTGAATTAGAATACAATAAAGCATAAATCCAAACTCTGTGTTGATTGTCTAACTAACTTAAGGCTAAAGTAACAAGGTATTTCTATTGCATATGCTACACCCATAGAGTTTATGCAGTCTTGCAGGATGAAAGAAATTAATAAAATGATCAGTCCATTGGCTAAACTCTTTGTTGATTGTCTAAGTAACTTAAGGCTAAAGTAACAATGCATTTCCATGGCATAGATTTGAACAGCATTGTGTTAGGAAGAAATAACAGCCCTGAATTCAATTTCTTCTTCTAATACTGTAAGGGCAAACGACTCTTACACATTACTCAATTAGCCCAATATCATGCCAGTAGCCATCAAATGCACATCTAAGACCCGTTTGCAGGTTTCTCATTTTCATAGGAGTCAAATTGTTAAATGTTCAGCTTTATCCATAAAGTTGTTGTTTTTTATGATTAACATTTTTTATTGTTATTTATTTGAAAGAAAAACAACAACTCACAAAATGAGCGCATCACCCTACCGTCTGAACCCTCCAATCACCATCACCACTTCCCTATACAATTAGATTTAGTTTTTTTTGTTGATGATGAAATAATATACATACATAAATAATATTGAATACAACAAAATATAAACAAAATAGACAACAAACTTTCAAACAAATAACCACATTATGTATATATTATACTGACTCCCCATTTTTTTGTGTAAAAACTCAATCTAGCTAACCGTTTGTACGACATTATTTTTCAAATGCTGCCACTCTAGCCATCTCACCTGGATATGCAGTTTACTTGAATAGTAAACCACTTTGGAACCAAACGCACTCTGTGTCTGTGGTTGTGTACCTGCCTGGTGCTCTGCTCCATCGTCTATACTCTGCCTGCAGTATGGCTCTGGCTAGACCAGATGATGTCATCCTCCCTGCCGCAGGATGCCAGGCTCTCCTCCATACCCCCACTGCTTCCTGTTTCCTGTCTCTGTAGGAAGTTGCTCTGTGTTCACTTCCTGTCAGAGGGGCTGTTGGGGACAGGAATGGAGTGGAGATTTACTGTAGTAAGTAACATCTTGTAATGATGTTGGCAGGACTGTGTGAGGTCACAGAAAAACTCTCTCTTTTTTTACTATGTATAAAGCACTTTTTTAGTAGCGGTAAAGCATTAAAGCAGTCTCTAAAAAAAAAGTACAAAAACAGACAGAAGTGCAGAACATAAAAGGGAAACATCAAACGTGAGGTCGAGGACAATATGAAAGACCGTTCCAGCCTCTGTGTTGGATTAAAACTCTGGGATCCAGTTTTCCCCGTTAGGGAGGAAGCTGAATTGTGTTTTTGTCGACTGTAACCTGGAGACAGTTGGTCTATTTCCACAAGTCACAGGAAAGAGAGAATCACCCCTGACCCTGCCTTTACTTTTAATAGACACCAGGCGTATGACACATATACAGTACAGTATATGACCTATACTCTCCTCCCACTGCCCTTTTCCTTTCTCTCCACCTCCTTCTCATCTCCTCTTCTTCTTTTGTTATCTGGTCTTCTCTCTCTCTGTCACTTATCCTTTCTGTCTGTCCTTGTTCTTCCTCCTGTCTCTTCATCTATAGCTGTGCGAAAAAGGGAGGGGTTGATGGATTCAACTATATTCAAATAAGGGCAACATTTGCGATTTGATGAAGAACTGACAGAGAACAGGTAATGCAGTGGTGGCAAGTGTTCTGGAATCTCCTTGTAATACAAAGTAATTCTGCCTCCAAGATCACAGATAAAATAGAAATGAAGCGCTGCTTGACACTGACACGACTGTCCTTCCAAAAAGAAAACAACATGTTTACGTGCAAGTGCAATGTTGAACCTGCACTTTCATATGTCTCTTTGTAGCTTTACTTATTTAAAGCTAATGTACTTGCACTTACTACTTGTTGTCTGGAGTTTGTACCTTCACAGTTGAAAGCACTTAATTGTAAGTCGCTTTGGATAAAAGCGTCAGCTAAATGACATGTAATGTAATGTAATGTAATGCAAGTGGTGGATGGCCCAGCAGTTTTCCTTGGTGGAAAAGTTTGGTCTCATGTTGAACAAGAACATTTGCAGATTAATTCCATAACCAAAATGTTATGGTCTGTTGACTGTTGACTGTAAAGAAGCCGGCATTTCATTCCAGGGATTGTTCCGGTGCTGCCAGAAATTCCGCCGGATGTCCCTCATGTCGTCCAGATGTCCGTCACCTTCCTCTTTCTTTGAATGTACACATGTTCCACCAAAACATGTTCCTTCCTGAGGCTATTTTGCAGAGGCACCGTTGTACCGCCCCGGCGCTTAGCACCACCCAAGACAATTGTGATTGGTTTAAAGAAATACAATTAGGCCTATATAAAGACATCTCCTGCTACCTTTTACCTGGTTGGATACACTAACACAAGCTTTTCAGCTGTAGAAATCAGTGACCTGTCAGAATGTGTTACTGTAGAGCCAGTCTGCCTGTCGGAAACTGAAGGAATTATTATTATTACAACAAATTTGAGGGGCTTAACATACTCAAAAACAACTCTGGTGAAAATTACGTATTTTAAGGGTTTCGGGAATAGGCGCACAAAAATGGCTCGCTAGCGCTCCCTACAAAGTATGTTTAACGTAGACTAACGAAACTTGGTACACATATGTAGCATGGCAAGACGTACAAAAAAGCTCATTGGTGCCATACCCTAAACCCAACAGGAAGTCCACCCTTTTGAATTGAATGTTCTAAATCAGTGCAAATTTGGCCATTTCCACGTCGTACTTTAACAAACTCCTCCTAGAGATTTCATCTGATCAACTTCAAATTTGGTCTGTCCCATCTTAAGATGTTAAAGATGAAAAATTATTAAATGAAAAACTTTTGGTCATAGCGCCATCGAAACAGGAAGTGGGTGTAACTTCAGTGTACATTGTCCAATCGGCTCAAAACTTTTCAGGATTCATAAGAGTCCAACCCTGAGGACATATAAACGTTGATATTTACTCAAAGTCAAACAAAGAAGTTGTTGTAACTGTAGTGTACATTGTCATATCTGCCTGAAATTTCTCAGGTTTGACAAGGGTCCAGGCCTGAGGACACCTACAGGCCAAAATTAACTTTTGGTCATAGCGCACCCGCTGGCAACACGAAATCTGCCTTATATGACAAACATCATCCTTTTTTACATAAAACTTATAATGTGTGGTCTACATGTGATACTGAGCCGCCCCCTATACTGTAACCACGCCCACGTATTCAGGCCACGCCCCTTTCATACAATTTGAACCGTTTAAGGTAGAGTTTTGTGTGAGGTGTCATTGAACTCAGCAGGGATTTCCTTCTTCATTGATGATGGTTTGGCCCGCCCCCTATACATTAAGCCACGCCCATTTCATAACATTTGAACTGGTTAAGGTAGACCCTTGTGTGAGGTATCATTGAACTCAGCAGAGAGTTCCTTCTTCATTAGTGATGGTTTGACCCGTTTAAACCATGCTATGCTTATAACACGCCCCCTTTCACAACTGGTGACCCATTTAAGGTAGAGTCTTGTGTGAGGTATCATTGAACTCAGCAAAGAGTTTTTTTTTTGATTGGCCCACCCTCTATGATTAAGCCACGCCCCCTTTCACAGCTAATGAACTGTATGACATAGTCTTGTGTGAGGTATCATTGATCTCAGCAGGGAGTTCCCTTTTCAGTTGTGACGATTTGCAGTGTCTGAGGGCTGCACAAATGCACGGTCGCAAGGAGTGGTGTCCGCCAGTAACCCTGACGCGCGCAGAGGTATGAGGGCCCGTCCGACGCTGCTTGCAGCTTTAATTTTGTTTTGTAATTTCTCGGGAATCTGACCCGGACAAAAGCATTAATAAAAACTATATCAAATTAGCTTTCTTTTCACTTTTAGTCACGTTTGCCATTACAGGTCTGTTATGATCATCAGATGAATAACCACACAGTTTCAGAAACATTAATAAGTCACATATAGTAACTTTAAAGGTCCAGTGTGTAATGTGTTTAGTTGTTCATTATCAAAATCGGTTATCATTTCCAAGTATTCCTATCGGCTTGAAATGTTACATTCCCATTTGCAATAACTGGGGTAGACGCTCCATTTTCATGCCCCATCTTTAGTTAGTCGGTAAGGGACAGTAAGGGACAGGATATACTGCTCCGCCTTTCGCATTTTTGCTGTCACATGATAAACTCACAGGTGCTGCTAATGCTGCTAACGGGTATCGTAGCTTCCCAGCCCCGGCAACTTTGAAGAAGGAAACATGGAGGACCACACGTATTCAAAATTCAAATTTCAGGCATACCCAGAAAAAGAAAAAGGATATTAAAAAGAGCAAGAGACCAGCTTTTTGAAGCTGTAATACGTACTTTGCGTGGCACGAGAAATTCCTACACATTGGACCTTTAAAGGGTTACACTTTATTTGAAGTTATCTACATAAGAGTGACATGATACTGTCATGAACATGTCATAAACATTATAAAAAAGTCATAAACATTCATGACATAACGCTTCTTTTAGTAACTGTCATTCGGTTTTTGTCATGTCAAGTTATAGTTATGGTTAGAGTTAGGGTTCACGTGTCATGTATTCATGACAATGTGTCACTCTTATGTAGATACCTTCAAGTAAAGTGTTACCCTTTAAAGTAATGAAAATTGCCAAATGCAGAGCCCCTTTTATTTTTTTGTCTTTTGTCTCCTTTCCTCTCTTTCCTCTCTCCTTTTTCCCCTTTCTCCAATCTGTCCTCTCACTTTCATCATCTTTCGTCCCCCTCCCTCCCTCCCTCCCATCTCATCCCTCTCTCCTCCCTCCTTCCTCCCTCAGTCATCCCCCTCCCCCTCTCCCACTCTCTCTCTCTCTCCCTCCCTCCTCACTGGGAGCCAAGGTGTGGGTGTTAAACCTCTGTGGCCTGCTGGTTTGGTGGCCTTGGCTTTGAAGGGCTTGTGGGTTGTGGGTTTAGATCCCGGGCTGGCCTGACCGCTAACCTTGACTGGTGGAACCCATCTATCACCGTGGAAACAGTCAAACCATCCAATCAGTGAGGCAGAGTCTGAGTCAGCAGGAATCCAGAGAAAAAGTTTAGTTTTCCTCTAGTCACTTATCGTAAACTGTGTCAGGGGTCACTCTTCTACTGTTTCGCTCAATGTTTTGTTCTTCGAAAGGTGTGACAGAATGTGGTGAATAAAAAAATGGATATTACTGTAAAGACAGGGAATGGTAATAAAGATTTAATAAAGGAACCCCCCCAAAAAAACGTTTAGAACAATTTGGTTCAGTCTGAGTTCACACAGCACTTTGTCAAACGCACCAGACACTGTAAACAAATGTCACGCAGTGGAAACGGTCTCAAAAATAATCATTTTGGGTTTTCTGATTTTGCTTTGTTGTTTCTAATATTTGAGAAGAAGCATAAGACAGTGAGTGAAGGATAGTAATACATAAATAAATTGTGTGCAAGGTTGAATTCACTTAAATTGCAAATTAAAATAATTAATAGTTAATGCACTGTTTTTTGGTTCATTTCTTCATTTGGGTCGGATTGCATTCTCAATCCGACCCAAATTAAGTGAACTGAATTTTAGATCACTTAGAAGCGAACTGAGACCCCCGTTTTCAAGCGGACCAGATTTCATCCGTGGAGTAAAGGACCTCACAGAGTGACAACGGGAGTTTCAAGCTTCAGTTTCCACTCAGGTAAATCACCTGGCGGAGAAACTTCACCAAGTCCTCACTCGATTAGAATCTACATCGTCAGGGACTCCGACCGCTGCTACCTCTGCTGTATCTACAACCAGGAATCAAGCAGCTCCATTGACTCTGTTTGGCCTCCCCGGACAAATTCTCAGGGGACTCAGGTGACTGTAGAACTTTTCTAGTACAGTGTGATCTGAACTTTAGACACAACCCGACAGCCTTTATTTCCGACCAAGCTAAAGTAGCGTTCATCATGTCCCATTGGGGGCCACTGCTGAATGGTCCAGAGACTCTAATATTTGCCAGACTCTTTCAGTTTTTCAAGAGACTATGAAAAAGATATTTGATCACACCTCACCTGCCTGTGTAGCCTCTCGGGTTCTCATGCAAATCAAGCAACGTCACTGCCCAGTAGTTGATTATGCCATTGAGTTCCACACTGTAGCTGCAGATAGCGGGTGGAACTCGCCAGCATTAATAGACACATTCATGAATGGACTATCAGAGCCCATTAAGGACCAGTTAGCGCCCTTAGAGCTTCCCCAGGATTTAGAAGCCATTATTGCCAGGGCAGTTCGTGTAGACAACAGGCTCCGTGAGAGGGATCGAGAGCGACGTCGGCCTGCAGTTCGTCCTCCCGGTCAACAGGGGCGCTCTTCGGGAATCCAACCTTGAAGATCTTCTTCGATTCATACGGCAGCAGCTCCAGAGACGACCCCTCCACCACGCGCATCGGAGGAGCCGATGCAACTGGGAAAGACCAAGATTTCGCCGGAGGAGCGACAGTGTCGTCTGCTGGAGGGGTGCTGCTTCTACTGTGGACAACCGGGCCATCAACTCGCCACCTGTCCGGGAAAAGATTGAGCTCACCAGCCCAGATGGACTCTGTTCTTCTCCAGGTTTAACTTCACTCTGTCTTTTCGACCAGGTTCACAGAATGTTAAGCCGGATGCTTTGTCTTGTCTCTATGACCATGAACCCATTGCCAAAGAACCCGAAACAATCCTTCCACTAAACTGTGTGGTTGGAGCGGTGTCATGGCAAATAGAATCAGATGTTAAGCAGGCTAATACCGTTATGTCTCGTCAAGTTTGTTAAGTTTTGTCATTCATGTCTTGTCTTGTTGAGCATTTCCTATTTTATTTTGTATTCACCTTTCCCTCTCGTTTCAGACCCTGACTTCCTCCCTTTGTGTTTTCCCGGCAGTTTGATTACCTACGCCGCCCCTGATTGTTTTCACCTGGTCTCCTTTACCTTTTGTATAAATAGTCCTTGTTTCCCCTTGTCTATTGCCAGTTTGTCTTGTTATGTCTCCATGTCAGTCAGGTCATTGCAGCAGCCAGGTTTTGCACAACTTTAAGTTTGATTGTTATATCCTCCTTGTGAGCGCTTTTTGTTTGTACATTTTTGCAAGTAAAGATTTTATATTATTTGAACTTTCAACCGTGTATCTGGGTTGTGCATTTGAGTCCTCCAGTGTTGTGTGTCTAAGTCTTGACAGATTGGGACCAGAGCAAACAGACTATACAGTCCCTCCAGGATTTAACGCCAATTTACGCAAATTCAACCAATCACCACGAATTTTGTGTGACAAATTTGACCAATAACCGGAGTTTCCCGCGATTTCAACCAATCCCAGCAGTCCCGGGTTGATCATTTCCTTGTTTCTGATATGAAGACGAGACGTGTGTGACTCGAACATCTCACAAAACCAACAAAACGTACAGCGTGCAAAACATTTCAGACCGTCCTGCCAACCTGTATACATTTTAACATCAATGTACGTTGTTTTTACGATTTTTCACTGTAAAGTCGCTGAAGCTGCTGCTGTTTTAATCCTGTTGGCTATCTGCAGCAGGCGGGGCTGCTGCTCAGTTCCCCCGCGACGCACACAAACACACATGGTGGATGCAGGACAAACCGGAGATGAGACGACACAATGACCTAAATTGAGGACAGCTAGTAAGTGCAATGATAAGTTAAAGTCCGATAAGTACTTTATACAACCGTATGGATGTGTGTCCCAGGCCAGGATAGGAAATTAACAATGTAATTAACAAACAATGTAAAGATCAACAAGCCACTGACACATATGTTCAAATTTGATTAATTCAATAAATTATTATTTTTTGTCTTAAATCCACCAGCCATTTTCATATTATACCAACATTTGCAGGATCCAGAGCCTTTTTGAAAAGGTTAATAGGAAAACTCAGCCCAGAGTAATTTTATTCTCCCCAAAACAAGTTTCCTTTTTATTTTTAAAGAACTATAAAAAAAATTGCAAAATTTTGCAACTTTCACTGTCTCCCGCAATTTCATTGCAACAAACGTACAAAAGACATTGCAACTTAAAATAAATTTTTTTTTACAAAAGCTCCCGCGAATCAGGCATTTTGGGCCGTAACAATCTCAAAAAAAGGACTGACTATAGATGTTAAAAAGCCCTAACACTGCACAGAAAGAAATATGTTTAAAAAAAAACGGATACTGTCCTGGCAGAAAATGACTTTACTACCTTTTCCATTAAGTTTACGGACATTTCTGTTAATCCAAAAAGAATAATCAAAGAATGGAGAAACACCTGTGAAAAATTATTACAGAAAATTCCTTCATATTAACACAGTTTATTAGCCATATTTCTAGAGAGTTATTGTTGTGTAACAATGAATTTCAGTTGAGATCAGGCTTAATCATCTTTGCATCTTTATTCAACTTTTGCCAGTTTTTATTTGAGTAATTTCTTACTCAAATCCGTCCTCCGCTAATATCTTTTTCTCTTGTTTTTTTTTACTTTTTTACTTTTTTTACTCTTTTGAATGTCTTCCCAGTTCCCTGCCCCACATTCTCTCTGTCTTTCTTTTTCCTCTCTCCCTGTAATCCTTGTCTCCCATCCTCCCATTTCCAAACATCTCACAACATTTAAGATGAGAAAGAGTTCAAAATGTCACAAAAAAACATGGGAAAAGTGGTGCAAACAAGAGAAAAACGAGACCCAAATGAAAGACAACAGCCTGTGTGAGAAGAGATGAGGACAATTTTTAGGGACATCAGGCTCTCTGTGGTCTCAAACATCTATTTTTAAACCCGTCAGAAAAGTACCCGTGCTATTTGGGAATGAGTGGCTCCAAAACGGTCTGTTATAATTCAGTCTATTTATCTTTCTGGCTCCACATGGTTTCCCTAAACCTACATGCATGTCTAAACAGCGGGTTTACGAGAGCGGCGCTGATGTGGAAATCTCCTAAAATGAAACAGAATTTCAGCCCACTTTTATATATTTGTCCGTTGTTGGTTTTGTCCGCAGCGTTGTCACTATAACAGGCACTGACGCCGCGTGGGTGTGTGTGTGTGTGTGTGTGTGTGTGTGTGGCGTGGTGACCCAGCATGACGCCGTAGTAAGCATCGCACACAGCTGCCAGCAGACAGGAAAAAAAGGAGTGTGGGAAATTGAAAAAGAGGGAGAGGAGGGAAGGTGATGGTGACAAAAATGTAGAACACAGAGGGAGGAAAGAAAGAAAGAGAAAATGGAGAAAGAAAGGGAGAGAGTTGAAATGAAGTAGTGACAAAAAAACAAAAAAAGAGGAAACATGAAGAGGAAGACAAAGGGAGGGAGATATAATAACAAGAAGAGAAAAAAGGGACTCTAAAAAAGAAAATACACAAATGTTTGAAGCAGCGGGTTCTGCTGGTATTTTTCTTACTGTAGTTTGAATTTCCAGGTTCGTTTATGAAGAATAACTAAATTGTTCCTCTACACTGAATCACAGGAGCCTCACTTCATGGCCATCGGCTTTAAAAAAAAGTATGTCTATAACATATATTTAGTATATCTCACTACAGTACCCATGATCCCTCTGCAGTTATAATGAAGAAGTGTCCAAAGCCATGAAATCACAGAATACTCAGAACGCTTCATCACTGCATTTAGTAACAAAATAGACCTGCTGTTGTCACGATTGTGGGTTTCTGTTATAGTTTTCTCTCTCTCTCTCTCTCTCTCTCTCTCTCTCTCTCTCTCTCTCTCTCTCTCTCTCTCTCTCTCTCTCCCATGTTATGTCTCGTTTTACTTCCTGTCTTCTGCTTCCCCTTTCTGATTGTCTGCCCCGCCCTGATGTGTTTCATCTGTTCCTGAGCCATCATGTCACCTGTCCCTTGTTTCCCCCTTACCTTACCTTGTGTATTTGGGTTGGGTTTTTCTAGTGTTTTTTGGATTTTGGTTTATCTTCGTTTGTGCCTGCCTGCCTGCCTTCCTCAGGACACCTTATGTTGTAAGTCTTTTGTTTAATACAATTCCTCTACTACTACATTTTTGGGTTCAAGCCTCGAATTCGTGACAGCTGTGAAACACACTGGTGGAAAACCATGTCGCTTTTTTAAACCGATGTGCAGAAATAAAGACTCATCCTCCTCTTTGTCCATTTCAACAAGTCTATCTTGTCTGTAAGATTCATCACGAAAACTAGAAGTGTTTTCTGATCTGATGCTGCTGTCGGCAGGACAACGCCATCCGTCTGTGCCTTCCAACATAGAACCAAATCACTGTTGAAAAAACAGTTTTTCCAAAATAATAGATGTGTTTCATGACGCAGCAATGATATCAATGTATGAATGTTTTTGTATTTGGCTCTGTTTCCTGTTTTATTCTGTCGGTCTGGTTTTCTGTCTTGTTGTGTTGTGTTTTACTTCCTGTCTTTTGGTTTTTCCCGCTCTTGTGATTGCTTGATGTTTTCCACCTGTTTCCCAGCTCGTGTCATCTGCCTCTTGTTTCCTCGTTATCCTCTGTATTTAGTCTTTGTGTTCCCCTTGTCCTGTGTCAGATCATTTCACCGTTTCTGTTTGGGATAGTGTGTGTTAGTCTACGTGTGTGCCTCGGTACTCCTGTTTCACAGGTTCCTGTTAGGACTTCTACTTCATTTTTTTTGGATGTATTTGCCTGCTATATACTGGACACCTTTGTTTGCATGTATTTTCTTTTATTAAATCCTCAAGCACAGTACTGCTGCCTGTCTGCTCTCTTCATAATGGGTCCTACTTTCCCTGCTAC